>VXAV01012564.1:0-18499 GCA_013399715.1 Alectura lathami | reverse complement strand
GATAAAGAGTTCTTGTGCTCTCAGAAAGATGTTCTTAAAGTTCTTAAAATGCTGCCAGCTTTAAGAAGAAGAAGGCCTACACCACTACTCGCACATAAGCAAACTGTGCCAGTACTTTAATATGCTTTTCGTCCTGTATGCTACATTCTCATTCCCCAGTCATCTTCTATTTGTATATTTCAAAAGATCAGCCTTAAGGGCTAAGGATACAATATTTGTATGCTTTGCAGCAACATTTATGCACCATCATTGTCCTACATAATACTGCTGTGTTGAGACAAAGTTTCCCACTCTGTCAGGTACAATGTCAACAAGATGCACATGCAGAATTTACTCTTCCTTTGCAACAGTTTTTTAAACAGCTCTTATTCCCTATACCAAAATGAGAAAATATGATTGAGCAAAAGAAGAAAAAGTCCACCAGTTGCAACAGCAGGTATTATTATTAAATAAGAACATAAAATCAGCTGTATGTGGTCAAAGACTACCTCAGCTAAGCATCAGGAACCACAGCCTCAAGGAACAGAAAAGCAGGTGCAACATACAGTCCTCTCCTCCAGCAGTTTGTAGGTCTTCAGTGTGCAGCTTTTGAGTTTCAGTCTGTCTCCCTTGGACCTTCCATGAATGTATTTAATTTTTTTTTTAGCCGCTAACATCCCGCCTTGGGGCAGGAAAGTCAGTGTCTCTTTTTTTTTTTTTTCCAAATGGTGTAAAGGGGTACTTACATATGAGCAACTTTGTAGAAATGCAATGTTTATACATTTCTTAGCTTTAGAACCAAAGCAGAAGCTCTGGTCCTTTTTATTTACTAGTTCTGTTTCTTACAGCTCCAGCTGAATCCTTTGCTCTACATGAGCCAGATGCTGAAGACAAGATTATACCCCTTCCTATATGTTCCTTCTTTTCACAGTAACAAGGTCAAAGCATACCCATACACTGATAATACTTTAATTAAAAATAAAGAAACACAAGAGTGCTGTTATCTATACCAAATTAATGAATTAATTATGTGAGTAAAAGTTAGTGTGCTCCAGCAGGGAAAGCACCATCAAATTCTGTTTTCCCTAACTCTAAACTGTTGATGCATCTCTCAAACTCAGAACAAGTTTTACTATACATAAAACAGGCAATGAGTAAAAAGCAGGAAGCAAGTGAATACCTATAGTTAACAAATCCTGAAAGGGCAAGCAGATTGAGTAGGCACATAAACCATACAGACCTCTCACAGTCAAGAGAACTTTCTATGTATTTGTTCATATCAACAGAGGAATGCTGTGTTTTAATTCATTAGCTGTAATTTCTAAGAATTAAGGGGATCATGGTGAAGATGCATGCACCAAGCTCAGTTTTCCAATTTCAGATATTTTTGTTCACTTCTCACATCCATGTTATTCCAAATTTTATCAGATTATAATACTTTGTATTCCAGTAGAGTGATCTAGTGTTAACTTTTATGCTCACAATTTTCTTCTGTTGCACCATCAGGTGGTGACTGGAACTGATCATCAAACAACATGCTTGTTGAAGCTTGTCATTGAGCCCAACAATGGAATTCAAGAATTACTCTCAGACAACACGAGCCCCACTGTTGAGAATCATGATCATTAGAGCTACTAAGGCAAACGGGATGACATACATGCCTTCAGAGCCACTTTGGAGCGGGATCTGTAGTTTCACAGCAGAAATCTGCTGCAATTTACAAAAGAAGGATTGCTCACAAAAGCTTTAGATTGCCATTCTCATGTCGTCTGATTCTCAGGTTACACCGTAGCCCTTAGTTTGAGTTAGTAGAATGGCAACAGATAGTTGTGATGATCAGCAAGAAGACTCAATTGAAGAATGTTATCTGAGGTGAACTCCTATTCGATACAGAAAGATCTTGGTCAAAATGGCAGAGAACAAACCAGAAAGGTATGTGCCACTGTTATTTAACAAGATGAAAAAGCCCTCTGCTAATACAGAACAGCAACAAAATCAATAGCTATACAAGAAGTTGGCAGAGCTCTGTCTTGCTTTGCAGCTTACCTTTGCCTTAATTCTTTTTTATGACAACTGCAAAACTTAAAGCATTTTACTGCAGCTGTTTTATACATACACATACAATACTTGGAAATGTTTTGATTTCAACCTTTCATCAAAAGCAAAGTTCAATAATAAATACTGCTCTGAACATTTTCCTTTTTCTGAACTAGGCAATGTGGAGACACACTACCCACAGGACAATTTTTTAAACCATTACAGTACTGTTCTCTTACACAGGAAGAGCTATGGGGAGTTGCAAGAGGAAGGAGAAGAAGGAAAAGAGAAAAGCAGACTCATTGATGAGAAAGAAGGTGAGGATGTAAAGGACATGAATTACAAACTATAAAAATTATCGTAAAAGCTCACACAGACAGATAAAATTAATATGCATTTGACTCAAAGCAGGCACTGCATCTTGGCTCCACAAGGATATAAATGTCACAGTTGGAATGTAAGAAATCACTTCAGCTTCCTGGAGTCAAATTAAAAGGTCGAGTACTTGTACTTAAAAAGAGAAAAAAAAAGGAGGGGGAGAGAGGGCGGGAGGAGAACCACGTTATATTAAAAAGGGTTTCTGTGGAAAACTCTCCATTTCCCCTAAGGCTCCCTGTCCACGTCCCCTGCAGGGAACAAGAACATACCAGACACAAGTGCCCACTGTCAGTTAGCATGTGCTGGTGAAAGAAATACACAGCAAGAAATCATTTGGGTTCTCTTCAGCCTTGACTCACCATTAGACACTGATGTTTCAGAGCACACACTGCATAATCAACGTCTATTTCCAATCAGGATTCTCTGCTCTCCTAGTTCAGGCCTGTCTTTTGCAATCTCACTGTTCACCTCCGCTCCCACTAGCACGACTCATTATGGCTGATAGCATAATTTCCTATGCTAATGCCTACTGTAAAAGCAGTAAACGTGGCTTTTTTCCAAAATAGCAAGAAGGAAGATTATAAAGTCATAATTCCTGATCTTCTCATATAATAGCTGGCCAGGCGCTCTGCTCCCCATCTGCTCTGCAGTTATCAATCTGTGATACACCACCTCCCAGCAAGGACTCAAGCTGTGCGGGAGGTGCCATTCAGATGGAAACAAGCACACGATTCCTACCTGGGTACTTTTATAAGGCTGGAACAGCATTTTTCATGGTTTTGTAAACCTCTTCAAACAGGAACAAATACATTTAAGAAAGGAAACAAATTAGTAAGCAGTTTCAGTTACCTAAAATAGCCCCATAATATTTAAGTTGGAGCTGTATTTCTTGTAAGCTGAACCTTCATTACAGTAGGCTACTTCATTTTTTCTGATTAAACCTCCACTCAACACCATAGCTGAAGCCAGATCCTATCATATTAGCTCTCTCTGTTTTACAATGTTTCCCGCTTTCAAGGATGGTGAATACCAACATTTTTGTTTAAAAAGATTTTATTGTCACTCAATACATTTCATGTTGCCTTGGTTAAATTCTTCTTGCTTCTTTTCAGCTGGCACAGTAAATACATAGCTGCTGTTTGTTCCAATAACCAGGCTGAAGCCTCCCAGTCTGTGCTTTTGTTTTGTAATCACTCAGGAGAATGAGAGGACAGATTCCATTATAAATATTAAGAAAATACTTTAATTCACGCTTTCAAAGCTAAATAGGTCATAAAAAATAAAGACCCCTTTTAGTCCCCACTTCCTCTCCAGAACCTTCTAATTAATTTTCCATAATAAAAGAAAGGTTAGAGATAGGGTAATTGGCAAAAACTTTACTGTTGAAAGAAAGAGTGGTCTATTATGCCCCTAGAAAACACACCTTGCATGACCTCTTTTCAAGCAAAAAAAGATGTATGAGCAACTCCCGATTTCATTTTAATTGATGTTCTCGATGCAGTACTGCCCTGTTCATCTTACTTTTGTGTCTGTAAGCTTCTGAAGACACCAGGCTCTCTCATATGCAATAGTCAGCTGAGTTCACAGCCAGTCAGCGTTCACAGCTACTGCAGATCATTCACTGAGACATTCACAGCGATGTGAATTTCTTATCTCTTTCCATAGATTCAAAACTCAACTCTCTGACAAAGTCTAAATAACAGCTTAAAAAAAAAAAAAAAGAAAATTTTGCACAAACAGATTCTGGAAACTAGCTGGACCTGACAGTCCTAGTATCTGTTACCTGTATACACACGAGCAAGGCAACCACTTCTGGGGTTCCCAAGCAGCTGTGAGACACTGGGCATTGTGGCTATTTCATATTCATTTAGTGCTGTTTCTGCCTAGCTTACTCATTCTTCTGATTCTATAAAGATCAGTGGAAGAATGATATAGACTAATGAGTTCCAGCAATTCCAGGATTCATAAGCAAGCCCCAGGGTGACTCGGCCTGAGTCGGTCTGAGCACACTGTGCAATTTCTAGAAAAGACAACAAGACTGGGCAGGGCAGCAGGCTAACGCATCTGCCCAGCTTCCAGCACCTTTACACTGCTCTGGGTAGATGCACTTCTCACATTCATTCTTGCTAACATGTTGTTTTTTCAGCAGTCACATAACTGAAGAGACAAACCATCCATCATCCACTTCCCAATTACAAACAACCTCTTTTTGTTTTGCCATTAAAACTGTTATCAATTAACCATGTTTCTGTACTGCATTTACATGGCAAGGCTTTGGCAGTGGGGGGCTGCAGGGATGGCCTCTGTGAGCAGAGCCCAGCACCGCCCCATGTCAGATCAGAGCCAGCTCCAGCTGCTCCAGAAGGGACCTGCCGCTGGCCAGAGCTGAGCCATGAGCAATGCTGGGTGTGCTCTGGGAGAGCAGAGTTAAGGAAGGGTGCAATGCTGCACAACAACAGCTGGGAGAGAAAATGAGTCATGGGGGAGAAACAGCCCTGCAGGCACTGCGGTCAGTGCAGGAGGAGGGCAGGAGGTGCTCCAGTTCCCTGCAGCCCGTGGTGGTTCTGAACATCTTCAAAGGGACACTAGGGCACTGCTGAGGAGAGTGAAAGAAGTGACAGCTCAGACACCTGAAATCTGTGCAGCTCCACAGTGGCACTTGTACTTACTTTATTTCTGCCTAGCGATTCCTGTGATAGACCAGAGCCCTTTGCACTAGGCACCATACACAAGTATTGTGAATCTTCCATTAATTTCTCTCAAACTCATTAGAACAAGATTTCAGTCCAGTCACTATTGCCAAGCAAAGCTTAACATGTAAATAGGGCTTTCCGCTGTGACAAATAAATATGCAGTGCGCACGCTGCAGCCTGTCAGCTCCAACCTGTCAGCAGCTCCAAAAGAAAACTAGTAATTTCACAGGAAACATAGCCAGGTGATAATCATAACTGGAAAACAGACAGTAAGAGGTTGAGATCGGTTCCACAGCACAAATTCAGAAAAGGAAATCAGACAGAAGATGCATACAGATAACAAATTGGTCTCCATTATGCAGAAGATCAGATTAAGGCACATTCTACTCACAGTACAATGCTCTGCAGAGACAAACAAACTAGTTTAGATTCCACCAGCAGCGCAGAGCAGGGCTCAGCCTGCTTTAAACAGCACAACTGACAAAAAATTCAAAAAGGGAGGTGGAAGCATGGACAGGCAAAAAAGGAGTATAAAAGAGCTTGGGGACATAACCAGGGAGGCCAGAGCTCACCTGGTGGCAGAACTAGGGAGGGACATTTTGGGCAGCACATAGGGAAGCCACGGGCATGCCAGCTGCAAAAGGAACTTCAGAGAATCTGTGGGTGACAGACTGGGGAGAGAACTTAGTGAGAGACAAAAAGAGAAAGACCGAATATGGTTTTTGCCCTGATCTCTACAGGAAAAGATTCTGCACACACCTTAGCACACTTCGAGTGGGAGGCTGGGCGAGGTAATGCCTAAGTTCCTTTAAACCAGCACTTCTGTGACTAAAACAGCAAGCCAAATAACCAAAGGTACTGCATAACTGAAGTACAGTACAGGATTTCTCTTGTCATCACTGTTTTTCTTTTACTGACCCTCCCTTGTTTTTCTTTTACTGACTCTCCATGCTCAAAGCTAGATTGATTCTTCACAGAAGTATTTTTGGGGAATATGGCACGTCATTTACTTGCTCCAATGACAGTTGTGTATCTGTATGAGCAAGCCATTTTGAATTAGAGTTCTGAGTTTGTTACTCTCCGCAAATTACAATCAGAGATGCACCGACCGTCTCATCAATCAAGGCATGTCTGAAGAAACATGTTGACAGTAGGCTTTAACTGCTCATCAGCACTGATGATTTTATCCTGTTGAATTGCTCCGCGCCCTGTAGCACTGCTGTAAAGGGCAAGCAAGCAAGCTGGAGCTCCAGCCAGAACAAAGAGGGAAGCAGGAGGAAAGCAGCGTTCCCCTAATCCATAGATGTACGGTTCTGCCCCCACCAGCGGGGCATCTGAAACACCTCCCTGCAACTCCTTCCCAGAGCCTCTGCTGTGCCAGGTGATGTTCACCTCTCTTAGGCTCTCCCCTGAGAATGCAATGTTGCAGGAGAAAGGGGATTTGATTCTAACACTTACGCAGTTGTGTGTAACTGGAACCATAAAAAGCGTTCATTGTGCAAGGGAAGACAAGCAAAAGCATTTGAAGGAGGAAAGCTGCTTTTACTGTGTTTAGAAAGAATGGGTTTCCTTTTTTTTTTTTTTTTTTTTTTGAGCACTCATAAGACACAGGCTACAGAGAACACATAACATGAGAAGATTGCCTAAAACCATCTTTATAAATTTGTACAGTTGCCAGGATCTAATTATACTACTGAATGCATTGAGCCTAAGATAATTTATTTTTAAAATATCACATGTATAAAACTTGCTTACAAAATGACTTGCCTCTGTTCTCACCTGACCTGAACAGCAAAGCAGGCCCCATCCCTCCTCCCAAGAGGGTCTGCAACAGTTGTTTCACACCAGCTCCAACAGAACCACCAGCAGCACAGCTGATAGCACTGTTCCTTTAGCTTGACAGTTACTTTCTAAAATTAACCTTTCCTATTTAGTTACTTAATCTTCCTACAGTCCAATTATGAAGGCATTTCTGATTGAGCACAGTATTAACTTATAAATATTAATGAAATCATAAGCCTTGTCTATTGAGTATGGTATTGACCTGGTATTCTCCTGATTATCATTTAAATCTATATGAAGAAAATTAAATTTCTCAATTAGACAAAAAAAAAAAAAAAATCCTATACCTATTTTATAAATTAGAGAACATAAGATTAAGAAATCAGTAACATTGAGTTATAATAATTTTTATTTATTTATTTATTTACCTTCAAGGGAAGATATATGTCTGCAATAGCTTAGACTTTGATTTTACATTCTCCACATAGAAACTACTTTGTATTATTCTAAATTAATAAGCTGGATAAAGTTTTTGACACTAATAGTTATTACTACAGTTTTAGTTTCTTAAAGGAATACCTATAAAAAAGTCACAGTGGATTCAATGAACACAAGCAAATAAAATTTCTGTAATGTCATCAAATAAACATGGACAGCAGCAAAATATCTGCTTCCAAATATTCAAACTAACTCAATATTCAAAACAAAGATGAAATTTCTGCTTCTAACACTACATAAGCTCCAAGGCAGCTGTGAATAACACACCCACCGAGACCTGCATAAAAATCCAGTTAAAAACAGACCTTCTCCCCCTAAGAGCAAGAAAAAGGGCTTTCATCAGGCAGACGGACCCCCGCGGTACCAGGGGTTCCTCTGGACTTCACAGCCCTGTAAGCTGCCAAGGCATATTGTGCAATAATGAGAACCTCATCCTAAAAATCACACCAAAATAATAGACTAGCAGGAACTTCTCATAACCCATGTACATACTAAGGGATCATTTTTAGAGTTTTTTTACTTAAAAACACCACTGGTACAAAAAAGACTGAGATTGTCAGCGGTTCTTTGAAGCACCTGAAAGACCTTTAGCTTTAATTCCCAATGAAATCACAAAAGTGCAAAAATAACAAAAATAGCTTTTAAGAACTCAGCCATGGCTGCGGCAAAAGAGAGTTCTGATCACTGCACAGGTCCACACCTATCAGAGACGCTACCATGGCGAAGTAGCTCTAGAGCTCCTGAGGACCACCCACAACACTTGATTCGGCAGCAGCAAAAGCCCATGCAGAAACCTCTGATGCTATATGCCTCAGTTCAGAGTCCCCAGGTGGAAGAAGGCTCCATAACCCCAAAGATCTGATCAGAGACACAACTCAGACCCAGGGAGAAACAAAAGCACAGGTGCACAGAGCTATGCAAAATAATAGATAGCATGTTTTCAGAGCTAATTAGAAAACATTCAGCACTTCCAGCGGTGCATGCATGTGTCCTTAAGGTAGGCTCACAAAGGGCCAGCACACAAAAGGTGTTTGTTGTGTGCACAGAGTGGGACAGAAGGGCAGAGGGAACATCAGTTTGCCCTCATTGTCAGGACAGCCCCCAACGCTCACCCCGTGGCGTTGCACTGCAGGAGTCCCAGAGGGAAACTCAGCAGCAGCGAAGACCCTGGGGCTGTCACCTCACAGGCCCAGCATAAAAATGTCCTCTAAAGATGCTCAGAGCCCAACGCCAGCCCTCTGAAATCAATCAGTGCCTCCCTTCACCAGCAGAGTGATACACTGTCCTTACCTAATTGGGCATAAAGTGTGCTTCGTTAGGGCATCACTCATCAACAAACGGCTCGTGCTACCTGTTGGATCACCAGAAGCCACTGGAACATTATGGCCTCCTCCCTCCTTCTCGGCTCAACACTCTCATTCTTTCGAAAGCAATCATGATAATATTTCATTTTGATTAGATAAAGAGTTCCTACAGACTGAAGAATTACTGATTACATTTAAATGATGTGTACAGTTGAGCAGAGGAGCACCAAATAACCTAATTAAAAGGAATATTTGGACTTACTTCAGTAGCATGTTAGCAAGTAAATCAAATTTTATTTATAGCTCCCAGCCTTTGAGAATTAACAGAATCATAGCCCTAATGCCACCAGCTGCCAAAGTAAAACAGAAGCCTCTCTACTGTCACAGCCTGCCAGGCCACAGCACTGCATTTTTGGGATACTGAATTGTCCCTTTCATTTGACTTACATAAAAATAAATGAAGAAATAAATAGAAATATTATTTTGGCATGATTTTTCAAAGCCTGATCTTTCTTTGTTCAAACATGCAAGCACTGTCTCTCTACCATGAAGTGCTACTAACAGTTCCTCTGAAAGTTTTACGTGTAGTACCAAAAATGCAGAATCTATGAGGCAGACACAGCCAGAAAGGGAGCTTATTTCACTTACAAAATAAATAATAACAACAACAATATACATCAACCATCTGAATAAACCAGTTATTAGTTATCATATGTGACTCCAATTATTCCAATTTCGTTCATAAATAGCTCTTAGGGAAATCAATTTGCAGGGTCGTATGAAACAAAAAAGCACTGGCAAAATGCCAAAAGTTTTGACCCTTTTGTGAAAGAAATGACCAACATTTCCTAATGCAAAACAAGCACCCACCTCTCTGAACTTATCCTTCACTTTTATTGGAGAATAACTTGGCCTTTCCCTAGTTTCTGTTAAGCCAATGCTTTACCATGTACAGATTCAACTCAGTGGTCCTGAACTGGCCTGTGAGCCAGAGTTGAACATTTCTGTTTAATAATTATTAAATAATAATTATTCTGAAGGAGAATTCACAGTTTCCACTTGACAATGGAACTAGGCACTGCAGAAACATATTTGAAGACATTAAGCTCTTCTTTGGATCCCTCAAAAGGGATCACGGTACGAGTTAATTTTAAACTAATCTAAAAGCTAGTTTCAGGTACAAAATTAGAGCTTCAGAAAAAAAGCAAAGAGGCTTGATGTATTGTATCAATACACTTACCACAAGTCTAAATCCTGCACTATATTTAAATAGACATCATCTGAATACTTAGCTAAATGGAAAGCTCTCAAATTATGAGCTACAGCTGTAAAAATAACAGCCGCTCTACTTATTCTTCCTTGAGGATCTAGTTAGATTAACACACATGTAACACTTATGATTTATTCATTGGTTTCTGAGTAGAAACATAGAGTAGCTAGACTGAACTATAAAAAACAGGTTAGTAGAATTTCTCCTTTCAACATACTTGAGAAATAGCAGTGTGAACCCTCTCAGCTTGTACAGGGCTTTTTTTCTCATTTTAGAAAAGTTAATTTATGCACATGATTCAGTTTTCATCACACCAGTGACAGATTAGGACAGGAAAATACAGTCAAAAGCATTTTAAGAACATCTTGATTCTCAGCTCCAAAATTCAAATATAGAACTGTAAGGTCTAAATGCAAACTAAAGTCACACCTTCATCTGGCAGAATGCTTGGGGCTTTTCTAAGCATGCATTATTTTGCACTGTCTGTTAACTTAAAATAATACATATTTAGGAGTCTGATGATTAATACCTAACGCACTGATGTGGTCACAATGAAGAGCTTCAAGCCCAGTTCTTCCTTAATGCCCTACTGGCCCATGTGGGCAAGCCTGAAATCATCTGGCTTTAACAGCAGCTAGACTTGCAAGACTTTGATAAATGCTGATGTTGCATTTATGTGGCATTTCTCAGATTTTACACTAATGCTAGAACTGGAACCAGAGCCGCTAGGCTTCTCCAGCAGAGATGAGTCTGGAAAAGGTGTTTTCCATGAAAAAAAAACCTTCCATAGCCTACTAAGTAAGGTGCAAATGGTTTTAGTGCACAGCAATTAAATCTCTCTTCCATTTCATTTCTGAAGTTCATTTGGCAAGATAAAATTAGCACTAATTTCTGGGAGAACTCTGATCCAATCTGTTGTCAGGCTGTGGGTAAGTTTTGTGATCCCACTGGCAAAGACAAGATGTCTTTAGCTGATGCTCAGAGATATCAGGCAAAGGTACCAAGGTTGTTTGCTTTTTTCTCGGAGGAAGATGGATTTGCAGCTCCATATTCTATTGCCTGAATCTCTAAAAACATGCACTACCCACGAACTAGATTATTCTACAGAGTGGCTTCAAACATTCTAAAATCATATCCAATTTTCCCAATGTCTTCACCATCAAACTATATAGTGCATTTGTTCCCCATTTCAGAACAATCCTTATGGAAGGAAACATCATTTTTTTTATTAGGTTTTACTAGAAAAAAAAATAAACCCTAAGGTCACAATGCAGCTGTTAACATGTGCCTTTTTAAACACATAAGCAGGCTTTTATTTATTTTTTTTTTTTTAATTGGAATAAGAAGAGAAAGTAATTATAATGCAAGAAAGGCCATGTCCACAAAGATGGGATGCACAACGTGTAGCAACAGAGCATGGGGTGTGGAGACTGGCCACCACTGGTTATGCTTTCTACCAATTGGCATTACAGCTGAAGGAAGTTTTAAGCATGGATTTTAAAATACTGTGCTTCCTCATCGGTTAAGGTTACCACAGAATTGGATTTCTCCTTTGTATGTATGAAAATCGTTCATTCAGGTAGAGGACCTCTCAATGTGAGCACCTGTTGTTGAATCGGTCTCAGGTAGGCATGCAGGATGTACAATTATAGTGAACAGATGTAAATGGAATAAAAAAGAATAAAAGCAAAGAGAAACACCATAAAGCATCTTAATACACTGAAAATGATGTGTAAACACCCAGGTATTTAAAAGTAAATGAGATACACTAAAAATGATGTGTATGCATGTAGGTACTTAAAATTAAATGAGCTGAATCCTTCAAATTCTCACTTTAGCTAACTCCCAACAAAGCCAACAACAGTTCACTTGTTAAGGTCCTTTGCTCTATAACTCAGAACTTAGAGAAGGGCTGTGCTCCCCACACAGGCCTCCCCATAAAACTAAGATCTCTCTTACTGAAAGTCGTATGAATATTGCATATGCAGACAAGTTGTTTTTATGGAGACAGAATTATCCCTAGTTCTAGAACAAATTATACATACAGTGCTCCCTCACTGGGTACAAATCCATGGTTTGTGGTATGAAACAGGTCAGACTGCTAAAATCACCTCCTTCTTCTGATCTTCAGTCTCTGCCTGAAAGCTTGGTAGTGTCACATCAAAGAAACAACTTTCACCAACAGAAGTTCCAATAATGAAACAAAAAGAATATTGCAAATATTAACTGTTTCAGTTGATCTTACTAGTGTCTCAACATTAAATCTCAGGTAGGTCAACTGCACACCAACTGTCACTAAAACAGACCTGCTATGGCCTCTAATTTATCAAAGGTCACTCACTGCATGTACCCTAACAACATCAGCCACACTTTAGAGAAGAACCAGGGTAACTGGTATTTCCTAGCCATATAATTTCGCTAGCACAGAATAGCAACAATGAACTGTGTTGGTTTGTGTTTGTTTTTTTTTCTTCACACCCACTTGACCTCTGATGACTCCCTCAGACATTTCCGTACCAAGGCAAGGCGCAGTGAATATGCCAAATAGGCAGGCCTACAGGACTCTTCGGGTTAGATATGAATAGAGCTTTCCCTAAAGAACACAGAATACATTCTTTATACAAGAATAAAGAATACATTCTTCCTCCTACCAGTATAATGGTAAACACGTTCTTTTATTCAATGCAAAACTAAAAAAAAAAAAAAAAGTTAAGAGTGCCCACCACTTGTTTAAACAAACAAAACAGAAGTACAGGTGCAGAGGTATACAATAGGTATAGAAGAAAGATGTGAAATAAGGGTTGTGTTATTTCTTTTAAGAATAACTGATTTTAAAATCTATCAAAGGTTGTCACTGATATTTAAAAACCCACGACAGCAAATCAGCAGATAACTGCCCTTGAAATCCAGTGCACTCACAAATGTTTGGAGACTTAAGCCCTGACTCTGAATAAAATCTAGTGCGTGTATTTACACAGCACCATGCTGAGAGGGAGGCTTTAAATAAGGCCCGAGTAGAGCTCATTGAAGTTGCAGCTGGACTGGATTCCTGCACGTGATGCCATTGGCCACACGAGTCACACAGGGCAGCTGGTGGTGATCGGGGCAGCAAGTTGCTGCTGCTGCTTGTCACCTCTGCAGGTCCACAGGCACGAAGCCCGGTCCCATGCGAGCACAGTGATTGGTGCCTGACAAGAACAATCCATACCTCCAGCTGGATGCAGAGGCTGACGGAACGTCACAGCTGGACGGAGTTTTGTATGGGTGCTACCCACATTCCTTATATATGATTACATTGATCCCACCTGCCTGTAAAAAAATTGTATCTTCAAGAAAAGTTTAAATATTTCTAGTCAGACAAAATGTGTAATAGCAGTGGCTCCCCGGTCAGCAGCTTCCATTTTCTGTACATGTAAGAAGAGTAGAGTAAGACCAGCGATAGCCTGTACCAATGAAGTTGTCCTTTCACAGGACTTACAATAATGAAAAGAAATCACGCTGACTGTTGAGTAAAAGCATAACTAGGATGCACTCCTGGAAATACAGTACCCTCTACATGTCACCAGAGAAAAAAGAAGTGATGGCCTGGAATAACAGAGATGTTTCTAACCATAGTAAATAAAGAATGAAAACAGATTGAAGAACAGGGAAGAACAAGGCATATTCTAAACAAATATTTATGTAATCCAGAAAAAAATGTGACTTGAGGAATACAAACATCTAACAACACATGAGAACAAAGAATAAATACAGTATTAAAAGATATTTATTACAATTCCTTGCCACTCAAGACACTGTAAATAGAGTTTACTGATCTATGTGCATCTACAGCGCTGGAATGATAACCAGCTTGACTCCTGCACCTCCCTTGCCTCATTTTCCCAGTATCTGAAGGACACGAACTTAACCTTGGCCACACACTGCCCTCCCACCAGCTAGGTTTTCCTCTTATACTTCATGTATTGTTACTTTGTCAACAGCCGGAGCACTGCATCTGGTCTAGGAAAAAAGAACAGGCAAAATCTCCCCTCAGCTGCAGCAGAACAGACAGGCACAGGGATGCAGTGGATACGTCCCGCACCACAGGTCATGCTGCACCACATTTCTGCCACCCCAGCTCCTCCTATCAGCACACCTGATAATTAAATACATAACATACTTGCCACGTTATAAGTCAGCCACGGCTCGTAGCAATCAGAATTCCTGTTTGAAAAACGTAAATCATCGTAACGCAACTTAAGGCCCCTCTACAATCACAGCACAAGCAGTCACTCCGCAGCAGTCAGATGCTGACCTCTGAGACTCCAGGCAGCGCTGACAGTCCGCTGACAAGTCTGAAAATATGATGTGACAGTCTCAACCATAAACATACAACAAATAACCCTCCTGGTTTCATTACTTGTCATCTACTACATCTATAAAAGAAATATCCTACGCAAATCTCCTCTGGGAGGATTTGAAGGGCTGTGATTTAACAGACATAGCACTACTTTCACAAAAGAGAGGTATCTATGCTCTGCGTCCCTGAATCCCACGCCAACGAGGGGAACAAAGGCAGCAGCTACTACTCCATGGTTTCAAGCAGCACTTTATAACTGTTCCCTACAGAAAAACAGCCATCACCTCATCAGCAAAAATTGGTATGAAAAGCCAGGTTTTTCTCCTAATGAAGTCCATGAAAGTTTTACTATAACATTCAGTAGGTTCTAAATTGACTCCCATTGGGATAGAAGTCACTTTTGAAAGATTTTTTCCTTTAAAAAAAATAACTATGCATTTTTAAAATATTAACTATTATCAGCCACCATCAATCATGATAGAACCTTGCTACTTCATAACAATGACAGAGATATCCATGGAGAATCACTGCATTCTGCAAACTAACAATGGACTCAAAAAAAAAAAAAAAAAAAAAAAAAAAAACACACACTGAGAAAGCAACACTAATTTAATAACAAGGTTTAATTGTTGATGCCACCTCACAACTAATAGTCAATGTGCTATGTTAGATCATAGTACACCTGCAGAGCCTTCGCCCACGTCCCTGTATGTATCAACAATTCTCCACCGTGGAACGGAGGGGCTGCGGTAAAGGCTCACACGTCAACCTCCTGCACTCAGCAGTAAGGGTTTTATTTCTTATCTAAATCCAAAGATTCATGTTTCACTTTAGTCCTGTTTTGCATTCAACTAGAAATGAGCCTGAAGCACTCAAGGCTGGAACAAAAGCTAAACTTTCACAAACGGAGACTGTGTTCAGATTTTCTACATTTTACATATTATTACTCTACTCTGAACCATGATGCCTGAATTTTACTGTGTTTTTCACAATAATCGACATAAGTTTAATGCCACATAAAATTACAATGCTATTACGTCTGAAACAGATCTGTGAAAATTCTATCCCTGTCATTTACTTTTGGCTTTTATAGCAATTTGTATTCAGTCAAAGCCTCCAGTACTTTTCATTGTTATTTTTTATAATCACACATTTGTTTGTCTGCATTTTCATGAAACTTCCAAATTGCTAACTGTGACTGGGAAAATAAGGTAAGATGGAAAAAACAATATTTTTTAAAAAAACTACAAGAGACTACATGAGAAAATATTATACTTATAGATATTTCAACTTTTTTTTTTTAATATTCTCTTTTTCAAGCTGAATGTTTCTACAAAGTCAAGACATTTTAATCAAAGAATACACTGATTATTCATTTATTTAATTATGTAGTGTGCTTCTCCCTTGTACTCACAATTCTTAAACCATTCACCAGCTTTGCAAATGTAAGCAGCCAGAAACGAAGAAGTGCCAAAATATGAGTACCTCTGTCACTGGTACATGCGGGGATCACCTGAAACTTTTAACTTTGCTTTATTCAACACAGAAGTTGGATACAGTTCACTTAAAGTCACACCTGCAGTTGTCTTGTTTTCTCCACAGTACTCAGCATGTGGCCCTGTCCCTTATCGATATTTTATACCCTTCTGTGAGGACAGACTTCCACTGACTTCAGTTGTAAGACTACTCACTGAGCAACCCACCCTACATATCCAAAACATACAATATGTGATCCTTTAAACGTGACTAGGGACAACACATATGATGGTGTGCTGATTCTCACCTCACACAGAAACCTCACTATGGGAGCAAAGATAAGCTCCAGTTCTCAAAAATGCTGATCAACAACTTCACTGACATATCTTCCAAGTTCTGGAACAGATCAGCCTGGGCTCTTACAGAACAGCCTTTTCCATTTCACTACTCTGATTCATCTGCTCAACAGGGTGCAAATTACAACAGCACTCATCACATAATTATTATACTACAATGCATACACACAGAACATTTAAATTTGGCTGCACAGGCAACTGCATGCTTGATACAGCAGTTCTGAAGCGTTGTATAAAGGATATTCAAAGGTATAAAATTTCCAAGTTCTTAAAAAAGGAAGCGCATTACATCAGATGAAAGGGAACTTACCTACCTTCACAGATCACCTGCAAGTCTGAAACTGTAAAGTCTGTTAGAAAATTCCCTGGCTCTTGAACCAACAAGGTTACTGTTAGCAGCGGAAATGTACTGCTCTGTGCTTTGCTTGGAGAGCTGGTCCGCAAGCCCTTTATCAAAGGGTCTCATGCAGACTTGCTGGCATCAGAAGAGTAGCAGTACTCAAGAGAGCAGTGTGGCACTCCAGGCTCTGCAGGAGGCTTACCTCCCAGTCTCGTTCCTCACTATCTAATGATGCTCCCTCCCCAGCCCTGTGCCTTCATGCCACTCCCAGCCTCTCTTCGTGAAACTCCATACCCCTGGCTACCAGGCTTTTCACCCAGGTACCACACGTCTCCCCCACACCCTCAGTTTTGATCTCCTTTCCACCTAAGCTCCGTAGTGCCAGTCCATTCCTTCTCCCCTAGTATCTTTTTCTCGACAGCCAGTCTTGCTCTGCATCAAAACTGACAGAGACTCCTCCATTACAGCAAACAGAAAGCTCCAGTGCCATCCAAAAGAGAGAACAGAAGTCTGCAGGCCATCAGTACCAGAAGCATCTCTGATCCAAACCAGACAAGAACTGCGGTTGGAGAAAGGTCAGTTCAGTTCTGCACTGGGAAACAACCACTGTATGCAGGACTGCCAGAAAAAATCTACCTACCAAACTCTAGCAACACTGACATGAGAATATTGGAACTGCAATTTTTCAGAAATTTGTAAACTGGTCAAAGCAGTGAAAGAATCCTTAATACAAGCACCTTGTCAAACTGAAGTTGATGATTTAAATCATGCAAATATTTCAAAGGACAGGTCAATGAATTTCTTTCTTTTTTTTTTTAATGGACAAAGGCATTTTCTTCTTTCTGCAGAGAAGCTGTGGCTGCCCCATCCCTGGCTGTGTTCAAGGCCAGGCTGGATGGGTTCCTGGGCAGTTTGATCTAGTGAGCTAGTGGCTGGCAGCCCTGTCCATGGCAGGGGGGTTGGAACTAGATGATCTCTGAGGTGCCATTCTATGATTCTGAGGCTTATTCTCAAAGCCAGTTTCAACTAGAATTTTCTGTGAAAAATGAGCCTGAGACAAATCTAGACAAAAAAATATTATTATTATTATTATTAGCCTCAATGATTAGGAGCTGGTCAAAGTTAGAAACTGGAAATATGACCCAGCAAAAGGCAGTGCCAGCTTCAGTAACAGAGCACTTCCACCTTCTCTGTAAAACTTGTATCAGAGTTAACAACTATAATTCAAACATCTTTTTGGTAATTTTGACTGCATGCCACCATAAATTATGAAATAGATGTAAAATACTCTAAATTCTCAAAAAATGAATGGAAAAATTGCAGAAACTTTCCATTACTTCTTTCCAGCTGATTGTAATTGACAAAAATACATACTTTCAAATAAAGAGAAATGACAAAAATCTCTAACAGATGGGACATGGTATACTCCAAACTAACAACAACCAAAAATCCCTCCCTTCCATCTCCTAACGGCAACTAACAAATGGAAGTCAAATCGCATCTCACACCTAACAGCCCATGACGCATGCAGATGGCTGTAATCCCGCTGCGGAAGATTTTCTTCTCCACTGAGAACACAGAGGTGACATGGCCATCCACTCTCATCAAAGTCCCCTGTTCCATTAGGAAATCCACTTCTCTGGGGCCATATGCACGCAGAGGAAGATACTCGCTTGAGGAAAAATATATGCATTGGCTGAGTTGCACCAAGAGGATCCCCATCCTGTCTAAACAAAACGAGGTCCTCCTGCCATCCCTGGCAGTACCTACAGTGCATTGCAGTCCTTGGGCCTAAAAGCAGAAGGATTCGTTGCTTAAAATAGCAACTTACCACTGCAGCAAATTATTCCACTTGCAATGAAACTAATGCAAAGGCCGTGTTTCCTAGACCCTGCGCCTATTCACATATTACTCCTTACTAGCGACAGCTCAGTGTCATGGTTTCCAGCATAGTCGAATCCGCGAATGCTGGAAGAGAAGGCATTAGGAAGTTGTGAGGGGGGAGTGGAGTTAGGACATCTAACTTTAATTGACCCACGAGGTATTC
>VXAV01012535.1:0-52194 GCA_013399715.1 Alectura lathami | reverse complement strand
TTTTTTTTTTTCCTTTTTACAGTACACACAGCTTAAGATACAAAATATTTTGTGTAAACAGTCTTTTTCAATCACAGAGTATGCACAATTTTCAATAATACTAAGACAACGAACAAAGCTCTCCACACGACGCCGGTGCAGGAAGTCCCAGGCCTGGCACTGAAGGCCTCGCAGGGCTGCAGGCTCCTGGCAGTGAAAGATCCCACGAGTAACACCGGGAAGACAGCGTCAGCGCTAGCAGCCCTCCCGAGGGTCAGGGCAGGCCATGCTGGTAGCTGCTCCACGAGCCAAGCCTCCACCGGCCTCCACCGCATGCAAAGCCATCGACACAGGGGGTGAGCTGCTCCCCAGCGCCTGCTGCTAAGGGTGCGTTTCCAGGGCAGCGCCAGAACGGGAGGTAATGGACTGACAACAGCTCCTAGCAGAGGAAAGCGGCTGCCCAGCTCGCTGCAGACACCGCTCAGCTCCTTCCAATCACTGCCGGCGGCGAGGGCTGACAACCAGAAGGTGGCACAAGGCTTTCACAAGAGCAGCGTTTTGTCGGAGACAGACACAGAGGTGGTGGTATGTGCCGTTCTAGCTTCTCTCAAGCTGGTGTTTTACCTGAGACTGCAGGAGAGTCTCTTTTTTTTTTTTTGGTGAAGCAGATTTTTTTTTTACTGTCTAGTTGTCTTTCCTGAGCTTTTCTCCCACAAAATAAATGATCGGTTATCAGAAGAGGAACTGGGATTGATGCAGCCAGAGGTGCAGCCCAGCTCCCCGCTTTGCAGATAGCTCTCACTGATGATTGACACAAATCGGCCTGATCTGCTCACAGAACCACTGCAACAGACAGCTGCATTATTCTGAGTGAGACGCACAGAGCTACGACCCTTCTGTTAGATATAAACCTTAACACTAAGTCAAAGGCACTCAGGTTAGATATGGATCTCATTTTCTAGCTCTTAAAAGCTCTTAAAAGAAGGTAGAACTCCCTCCCTGCCTTCGATAAGTGACAGACAGGAATGCACTGGCTGTGAATGCTCCGATAAAATGGGCACCTACACAGAAAGGGCTTGAACCTATCTACAAGACAGGTTATAAAGGTAACAGAAAGGAAGATTGGTCTCTGCAGGAGTCATCACCCATAGCAGATGGCTAATAGCCTCCAGGCCTCTTCAGATACGGCACAAAACAAGGAACACGTCCGAATGTAAAGCTCTTTGGATTCCCTTGTTACTCCGAGCAGGAAGAGCAGAGAGGAGTCCTCTCTGTTGAGGAAGAATCTAACCCCCAGGAATTACGCAAGGGAAGCGCAAACAGTTTGTGCACCGTAAATCATGAGGTTCCTTGGAGAAACTTCACAGCAAGAACAGCTCCTTCACCACCTAAAGGAACAAACACGGACCCCAGCCCTTCTGCAGAGCCTCGTGCACCTGCTGCGCTTTCCCAAGCAGGCACACGGACACTGGCCATGCCCGCTCCCAGGGCCCGCACGTCGCTGTCACCAGTGAGGATGGCTGCGTCCCGGAGCGCTCCTTAGCAGAGGTTTCTCCTCATTCTCATGCAGATGCTGCTCAGTGTCCCACTCAGCAAGTGAGAACATACTTCATGTCCACAATTTTTACTCATCAGATACCTCAAAAAAAAAATCAAATCAATAGAGTGACAGAGTTCTGCACTGATAAGGAAAAAATATGGCCAGGGAAGCAACTGCTGATGTGCAGATAGGAGGAACAAATTCAGGGAGAAGCTGAACCTATTTCTTGCTTGGTCCCCCACAGTATTTACACCAGAATTTTTGCTAGCTTGATCAAGCATGTTTTGTCTTCTGCTGACTTCTCATGAGCAAACCCTGCAGCTCGCTAGGCTGAGAGGTGATGCGGGTGAATGAAGGAGCTAAAACAGACGGGGGAGTAAGAACGATCCTTGGTGAAATCCTAAAGAATGTAATGAAGCTTGCCCAGCATGCAATCAGCCTGCAACCTTTGGAAACAGACAAGTCATTACATAAAGTAGCTCAACTGATTGTTGTTAGGCGACGGAGCTGATGTCAAGTTGATAAAAACCCTTAGAAATAACGAACAAGAAAGATGTCCTCAGGAAATTATTTTTCATGCCACTGTGTATGTGACCATTTCTCTGTCTGCAGCCACAGGCAGACAAATGCCACGCTGTAATAATTAAAAAAAAATAAATACATACAAAATTACAAAGTAATTGAAAATTCCTGCTGTCTGTCCAGCATTACAGCACTGACTGTTCCCAAATCTGCTCTGCAGCGATGAACATGGCAACGTAACTGCGCATGCTGGTCTTCGGGCTGCAACAGTCACCCCACTGGGGTCAGGCAGTACGGGGAAGTTTGAAGGCCGTCTAGGAACTCTGATGCAGAGGCACTGTATTTCCACGCTCCACTGTTGGTGGTACCAAAAGCTACGTCCCAGCGCGCTCCAGTTCTCGTTACAATGCTTGTCTGCTCTGTAACAATCTTCTTTCTCACAGGGCTCTCACAGGAGGCCTCTCACAGGTTTCTCTCACCGGCGTACAACCCAGGAGGACTGAGCCACCCTGATCTTTTGGTATCCATCTTGGAGTGAAGGAGCAAGGCGGCAAGAGAAAGAAGCAAGGTGGAAAAGCTGCTAGAACCAGGACAGGTCAGGAGACCTCAGCACTATGGACAGATTGTATCTGTTGCGACAGAAACATTTTTCTGCAGCTACAAGTCCAAGTAAACCAAGAGCTCTGCTGTCTGCAGCCACCACAGTGGCACCAAGGGGACAGCAAGTTGCTCCCCAAATTGAAGCGACGCAACTTGTTCCACATCTCACTTCATCACATCACACTTCTTGCACGGCCCGAACAGCTGGCGATCCTCTCCCTTTCATCTGGGCTCCTGAAGCTGAACACAGTCAGAGCTGCTTTCCTGTGATCTTTTGACTCTCCAGAACTTTATATTTTCTTAGCGTCAGCAATTCCCAAACACTTGCTGGTGATGCCTGAGAACCTATACGCTGTCCCGTTCGACTGGCCGCAAGCAGAGAGCCAGGCCCGGGAACTGGCTGCACGCTGGTGCAAACGGCTGTTCAACCACATGCATTGTTAGTTGCAAGGCATACGTGAGTGAGAACCACCGGGTGTTCATCGGCACGGGGAGGTCTGCACTGGCTTTGCATTTCTGACACAAATCACATGCAACTACAGGTGTGTTAAAAAGGGGTTAGTAAGACAAGGAGAAGGCTTTGTTCCACTTCAATGTTCTAAGCTACAGGTATGACACACGGATGAGCAGGCAAGCTTTCAATCTGAAAAGACCGTCAGATGCTCCTGAACTAAGACTGGCCAATATATCTTTTGCCCTGAATAATTATACTGTGATGAAGTTATCCAGTAAAGGTAGCTGTGTTGCAATTCTCAGGAGTCCTGCACTGCCACTGGAACCAGAACTTCCCACGCTGGAGGACAAGGTTCTTCACACAGCAAGTGAGTTCTCCTCTGGGAGGCTCTGCCTGAACGCAGGTAAGGTGCCCCTCGACTGGATGCAGCCGTACCCCACAGGAAGAAAGGTAGCACCATGCTTGGCTGATATGAGCTCTGAACAGCTGCAGCTGGGCTGCTCAGTAGAGACAGTTGTGAGCACATCTGCTCGTTGAGGTGACTGCTGTGCAGTTAGGGGGAATGGTAGACACAGGCTGTGAAAACAGAGGCTAAACCTCGCTGGCAGGAG
The DNA here is from genome assembly GCA_013399715.1 of Alectura lathami. Lineage (NCBI taxonomy): Eukaryota > Metazoa > Chordata > Aves > Galliformes > Megapodiidae > Alectura > Alectura lathami. The sequence goes on along the minus strand of VXAV01012535.1, from coordinate 48,488 downwards.
TATTCCGGCTCAGCTCCTTGATCCCGTGCAGTATCCTCTTCATGTGACCCACTTTGGTCACACCCAGGTCCTGGAAGAAAAGAGAAAACCTTACCTTAAGAGAAAAGAGGGAAAACGCCAGGTCACCAAGCAATGGTTACAAACTAGACAGCCAGTTACAGAGAGGAGGAAACCAACCAGAGAGGTTACAAACCTGATGGCTACATATGGACCCGCAAACCATGTGTCAAAAAGCTACCAGAGGACACAGGGTGGGTAGTGTGTCAGAGAGCGGGCAAAGAACAACAGAGGGAAACAACTGCAGACCACTAGCTAGAAATGCAAATTGCTCTGACTGTTAAAGGCCAAAGCATGAGAAAAGAAAGCACATACAGATCTCAAGGACCTAAGCCTGTAGCCAAACACATGCAGGAAGAGCCAACCGATCACCATTCACATCAGAAAAACGTGTGTGAAAGCGTGGGCACCATGCAACAAAGCACACACCGCAGCTGGATGGCATGCAGAGGAACCAGCTGCACAAATTACAGCACAACGTGGAACAGCAGGCGGGTCAAAAGCACAAATGAACATCCAAAGGCCACTCAACAAGTGCCATGCACTGCTTTACGACAAAATATTCTTCTGCTATACGCAAGTCACCAGAATGATGACTAAAATTATTTCACACATGCCAAAAACCACCACTTCCAACTTTCCTCTGCACAGAAAGCATCTCTTGATGAGAAGAAAAGTTGTGCAATGAGGTTACTAAGTACTATTTCGAAAGACTCTCTCCATCTAGTGGTGTCAAAGACCAAAATAATTTGTAAAGGAAGTGCAACAATCAATTTGCCCAGTGACTACAACATCAGGCCCACATTTTCCCAGCCACAGCATGTTCTGCCAAGATGGTACAGCAGCTGAGAACCTGATAACTCCCATTATTAAAACCAGAGACTCGTGAGAACACTTCCTGTGTTGCAGTCTCTGTGCTTGACTGCACTACATCTCCAGGACACTGTGGAGAATTAGACAGCTCGTCTCTCAGCTAGCTGCTCTACCCCTCTGCTATTAAACATTAGCTGACCTGAAATGGCAAGAAAATAAAAACAAGGCAGCGATGAACCCATTCATCCTGCCTAGGCACGTGGAGTAAACAGTGGGCAGACCATTTCCAAGCACATTCAGCACAGAAGGTCATGCAGATGCAGCTGGCTGCTTCTGAGGAGCCGATCATGAAAGTACCTTGAGGTCCCTCCGTTCGAGGTGCAGGAGCTCAGAGCCCCGGACGTCATGCCGGATGAAGATATCCTTATACTCACAAAGACTGAGATGCTCAAGCCAGGCCGCAACCTCCTCCGTTCCCCAGAGGTGAACTGTCAGAGATGGAAAAGCAGGAGTGCATTGAGTACCCAGAATCCCAGAAGAGAGCGAGAAGGGAGGACACCATCAGCACTCAGTGCCAGAGAAGGAGGACAAGCAGTGCCACCGCCTCACACCAAGGGGAGGGCAAGAACTGGCAGCATGACCTACAGTCTCCCAAACAGAGGAGGTAGGGCAGAGTAACATCAGAGTTATTCTCTTAAGTAGAGGCTATAGCTGCAGTAAAGACGGGAAGAAGGGCATGTTTGTTTTGATAGGATTGGATATTCTTTCCTTTAAAGTTTACCCCCACCTTTAAGAGCAAGCTCATTAACACTGCTTACCAGACAGCAGTGGTCAAATATATCATGAAGAACCAAGCATGGGTTAAGTCTGCTATTACTTATGAGCACTCGTGCTTAGTAAACCAAATGGCAATCTCTCCACCAAAAGCCTGAGGAAGAGCCTGGTCTTCCACCTTTTTGCACAGCCTCTAAATAAGAGAAGAAAAAAGGCCCCAAGTTCTGAGAGGCAAGGAATGAGCACCAGCACGTCAGACAGAAGGAGACTGTACCCACAACCCCACGGCAGAGGACAGGACCCAGGAACCCACAGAACAGACAGTACTTCTGAATTTCAGAAGAAGGTCTTCGTAAGTAGAATATAAACCCAAAATCATCTAACCCAATTGGAGAGAAAGTGTCTTGGCCTACAATTTGTTGATTTGTGGCCAGTTTTTATCTACTGACAAGCAGGATCAAAGGTCAGGGTGCACCTGCGGTGATGCTGATCCCCAGCCAATTAGACATGAAACTTGATTAAAGCCTTGAGAGTGAATCGATGAGAAAAACATCATTAACCATATCACAGAGCATCAGCAGTGAAAAGACTGGAGTTATGCGGACTTGGGCCCCACAGTCGTTTTGGTACCTAAAATGCCAAAATCCTCTAATTCCAAAATCCTCTAATTCACATCACTAAGCACCCTCTAAAATGTCCCAGAAAATGGCCAGAGGTAGGCAGAATTCTTCAGAGGGGACCTCCTGTTTCTGCTCAGGAGTATCTGCTTAGTACCAGGGGATCATGACTCAGACAGAACAGAGCAATAGACTACTTTGCCAAGTGAAGAAGATAGATGATACTCCAAGAAAAGGCAGGTGCAAGTGGAACAGAAGAGGGAGAAAACATGAAAGGAAACAGACAAGGAACAGGCAGCGTTGTGACCACACTGGTGTGACAAAGACAACGAAGGAGCAGGCTTGGTACCCGGCAATCCCACGCTACTATGAGCTTCCTTATTTTTGTTGTTCTTCTCCTTTTTAAACTTGGTCACCAGCCGGAACTTGCCACTGCGGCTGCGTTTAGAATAATCCAGCATCTGGTTCTATGGGAACAAAATGAACATCAGGAAAACATACATAAGTTCGCTGGAATGGACCAAGAGCAACAAGTACTGCCAGGCTCACGTCCATGACCTTGTAAGAAAGGAAAAAAAAAAAAAATTCTATACTCATACTAACCACGACAAAGAAGGAAACAGAGAAAGCTGATCCCATGTCAGTTAAGGGATATTAGCAGGAAATTACTTCCTTTAGCCTTAGGGAGTCACTTTTCCTTCTTAATTTTTTTCTCACATTAGTTGTAAATTCACAGGAAGTCAAACACAACCAACTAGGTAAAAAGAGAACAGCTAGGAAAATGCACCTCACCTCCTCATCACAGGGCTCCATAAGCTGCCACAGCCAGGGGATGTCTGCCAGTTTCCTCAGCTGGAGGTCCATGTCAGCCAGGGCTGCTTGGAGCTGCTCCTTCTGGGGAGGATCTAATTGCTGGATCAGAAACAGAAGCAAAACAGAGCTAAAAGCCACATGGTGGAATGTACAGTCATGCCCTTGCCTTGAAATGCCGGACCAACAGAGCAGTTCCTCGTTTTAAAAGGAAATGCACAGCAGTCACCCTGCCCAGACGCTGCCAGGCTAATCATCTGCATCTCTTCTGAGCTCCAGACTCTGAGCAAACTAGCATGACTGCTCATCATACCTATCTAGCAACACCATCCTAACTCCTGGATGAAAACATTTTAATTGCCCCGTTAAAAAGACAAAGAAGACTAAGACCAGCAAAACATCGCTTGCCAAGGCCACAGTAGGAGAGAAGAGAAAATGAGAGGCTGCTTTCCTCCTGCCTCGTGCTTCTCACCAGTGCCATCTTGCCTGCCAGCAGTAGCTCCGTCTCGTTATGCAGGGCTTTGACGTTATTCACCATCTCGACAACAAGGCTGCAGTTCAGGCCCTGCAGGGGAAGTGATTCATGCACAAATTAAGCCTGGAAACGCAGCTGTCTGCGCAGTCAAAAGCACAAAATGTTAGAGACGCAAGGCCTACTTCTGGTCAATCAGAAGGGGATACCAAGCACTACAGAACAAGGGCAAAATGGGAGACGCCAAGCGAGTAAGTACCTCTGTAGACTTGGATTTAGCGTAGACTTTGTCCATAGACTTGGAGCTGGCATTGACAGCGTGGGCAAGCTCCTGTTCCATGTCCTGGTAGGACTGGGCTATTTCCCGAATGCTAGAGAGAGAAATACAGATTGCATCAGCATACGCTCCAAGCAGGAGATTGTTTCTGACTGGGTATCTCCTTTACTACCCACCTGACTGACAGGGGCAGGGATAAAGCATGGCCGAGGCACAGCCTCTGGCAAAGCAGGGCTATTCTCCCTGCTACAGTAAGCACACACAGGCCAAGTAAGGCAGACTTCACATGCACAACTCCAGACGCACATTCTGTTCAGCACAGGAGTTGGGATCAGTTTGAAATATGACCAAGGCATTTTAGTAAGACCGTAGTGATGCGAAAAGCAGCTGCACACAAGGCAGCGTGATTAACACTTCTCTGATGTGACTCTGGGCATTTTCTCTCAGATGCCAGACCAAGGAGCAGAATACCCGAGTAAAGGATGAGCAGACGAGCATAAAGTGACTTCTTCCAAAAATTTCTGCTGGGCCTCAGGGTTACAAGTACCCAACTTGCCATCTGAGCTCCTAGAGAGGACTTCATTTCACTTCTAATAACAATCATTGACATTTGAAGCTATTGGGTTGTTTCAAGATTAAATGATCCATGTTTGCTCACAAAAGTAACGCATTTTGTACAGAACGACCGCTGAAAGGTCACACAACTTCAGTCCTCATGCAGCTGGGACAGCGTGTAATGAAAGGCTGCAACCCCCAGTGACATGGACCTGCACCGCAGAAGGTGAGAGTGAACAGACACGTCTCAGGACGTAGAAAAAACAAAAACTTCTGGCACCAAAGGACAGCTTTATTGACCAAAAAGCAAGCAGAGCCCCACCTGTGGATCAGAGCACCTGCAGCTTGACCAAACTTGTTGATCTGGGTGGATTCTTCCTCAGACATGATCTCTGGTTGCAGAGAGAAGGAGGAGGGTCGCGACAACTCACACTTCTGTTTGTCCTCCCAGGACTTCAGGGTGCTCTCAAATGCCTAAAACCACAGCACACAAACTGTAAGATGCCTTGTACATCTCCTAAAAAACACAACGGCTGTAAGCGCCAATGCCTGTAAAATATGCATGTCTGGTACAGACAATTTTCATTGTAGGCCCCAGTTCAACTGCTTATAACTTTGCAAACTTTAGCTGTTCGGGTTGAAGTTTTCCAAGCCACATGCCTGCCTTGGCTTAGTTTTCACTTAAACCTTACTTTAGTCAAAATAATTAGGACACTTCTGTGGGCCAGACCAGCAAAATCCCACCAATTGGCTGGTGGTGTCAGCCTTCGCTCTAATTTTCTGCTTCTCTTTGCAGCAAAAATCTGAATTTTGACATATGCCCAAGAAAGTGACTTTTATAATTAGTCCAGTTGGATGGATTTTTACTGAGTAACAAGTACTACTGGGGGAAGGACGGAGCAGCAGTACTACTGTTCATCTCTTCAATTTACATCTCAGAGCTAGAAACCAAGAATGTTCAAGACCCCTCCTTATCTGGAAGTGAACTGGGCATCCCCAGTAACTGGTGGGACTAACAGCTGAACTCAGGGCCAGGATCTGTCCCACCTGCAGCCTTACTGATACTCCTGCTGCCATCAGGAAGCTTCAGGAAGAAGCAAAACAGATCCAATGCAGAAGGAGCAAAATTGGATATAGTGGGAATTAAAACTGACAGAGTCTCAGGGCAAGGAGAGATGGATCAACGAGCAGATGAAATGAGAAGAGAGGAGGTTAGACAAGGGAAGGGACTATGGAGGAGATGACTGAAATAGGAATACAAATTCAGAGAAGATGGGGGGAACAAGCAGGGGAGCACAGCAATTCTGGGTGAACAAAAAATCAGCATTTGTGGAGCCAGAAAAGGAAAGGAGATTGAGTGTAACAGGTGGAGGGGAAAGGGGAAGAAAATGGTAGTCACAGATCCCTGGAAATTCAAATGAGATGAGCACAGACTAGGTAAGAAGCAGACTAAGGAGAGATGGAGAGAGAGAGAGAGAGAGAGAGAGAGAGAGAGAGAGAGAGATGAATGGAGCAGAAGATCCAGTGTTTAATAGACCAAGATTGCCCCCGGGGCAGCCCAAAGCCCTGAGAACACATCATTCTCCTGTATCTGCAGACACCTGTGAAGCCCTGTGCTAAAGCACTCCCTTCCCCTGCTGCTTCTCACATGCAACACAAACAAGCTGCCAGCTCTGTACAAGCTACCTGCTGATCTCAGCCCCGCCAATGACTCTGCAGTGGTCCACATGAGGCCACCAGGCCACTACTTTTTTCTGTCTCCAGCTTAGGAAACTGAACATCCCATATCGTATTTGAAAAGTGCTACCAAAGGTACAGGGTGACACACTCGAAAACAGGACAGACTGCACAGGACAGAGTGGTTCTGTGAAGGAAAGGGTGCAGTGACGACCACAAGGACAGCAGGAGAAACAAGGACAAGCCTGCGGTCACGATGAGAGCTGAATGTTGCTCTGCAAAACTGGAACTCGTTGCTCAGTGGCATCCCCATGCCTGCAGAACCTGACTTGCAGACAGGGAGGAGGGGGGTAGCACAATCATAGCCATGGCTTCAGCTGCTCCAAGACATACAGCATGCTCACTAGGGACTTGTGTGTCCTATCTGCCTTCTGTGTCTCACTCTCCTCTCATACTCTCGTGCAGGCTGCTGCTCATTTTCTCCCCCTCACCTTTACAGCAGGAATCCTGTTCCTCCTGTGCTACCTCCTCCACTCACCTCCCCACCTCCAAGGGCTCAGTGCGACATCGCAGAAGCTCTCTGTCCCTCCAGGGAAGTCTGTGCACACTATTTCTGTCTCCTCTTCTTCCCCAAAATCTGCAGCTGTTCTCTCCCAGCTCAAGGGGTCTTGTGTATTTCCCCGCCCTACCATGACAGGGGCTTTGTAGGCCCACCTTCACTTTCATTTCACACTATAATACTTGTAACTTCCTGCCAGCGAACGCATCTCAGGCCTGTATCAGACTGCTTTGCCTCTCTTCCTCCTGGTTTTTCTCTCTTTTCTTGTTTTTCAGCAGCTGAGTCCTTTGCAAAGGACTTCAGCTTGCTCTGGAAGCTGGGAAAGGAGCATTATGCTCGGAACTACTAAGAGATTCTGTCAACCAAACTGTTTATCCACGGACAATTACAGAGCTGTCTGTGCTCTGTAATCCCTTCCTTTAGCTTCCCACATGCTCATTAGATATAGTTAGGAGATAAGAGATTCGATACACACTGCTGAACCAGGCACGAGGCTTTGCTTTTCTTGGTTGCAAGGTATAAACCACACACTGAACAATAATGAGAATAAAACACTGAACAGCTGCACCTAGACAGTCTGCAGCACTCAGCTAGTTGGGCATCCTGTGGGAAAAACAGCATGCAAACATGCCAAGAAACGTTGTGGCACAGGGCACCTAGAAAAGGACGCAAAAAAAGCTTGCAAAAACCTTAACATATTTGATTTCCCAAGCAGAATATATGACATCCGAACACGTGAGCGTGCTGCACTGTGCACCCAAGGCTGCCCTCACCCTGTCTCGAGTCAGGGTCTGTGCCCTGTTCTTATGAACAATCCAGATGTAACCTGGAGGCTGGATCCAGGCTTCTCCATCCACCTGCACAGGAACTCCCTCTTCTCCCAGGATTGCTATCTTCACGGTCCGACACTGCAAGCAGAGATTGCAATACAGAAGCTCTAAAATGTTGTTTTTTCAGAAGCATGAGACACATTTTTTCTTTCCAAAGCACTTCCTCAGGCATTGTAGCTTTGTTGTCTCTACAGCCACACTTGCCTCAGTGGCAGGTATCATTTGCTGCATCTTTGGACCAATCTGCATTTAGAATTGCTCATCTAATTCCTACCACAGTGAACACCAACAATGAGCTCCATGTCCATGTTGCCCGTGAACATGCATCTTTTCAGCCTCGGTGGATATTCTTTCCATGGACAAGAGAGAGCAGGAAAGAGGGCTTTACAGACTGGAACTGGCAAAAACATCAGCTGGAGATGGGGGAGGCAAGAAGAGCTCACAGAAGCAGGTGGTACCTGTGCAATCCGGTGGTGCTGCAGGTTTATCACTCGTGACACTGCCATCTGCATGCTGCCAAACACGGCTACCACCTCCAAAATCTTGTCATCAAAGGAGGGGGCTGTAAATGTCTAGTCAAATACAAGGGAAAGAGAATTCAATTGACATACAGCTCTGTTGGAGAGGTTTTCTTTTCCCCCTGTTGGTGCAGAGTTGGGGCTTAGTTTTTCATTGTGCTATTTAATCTGTATAGAATTAACGACAACGCCAGAACGTGAAGAATTGCAGTGACACCAGAAGGATAAAGGAGCCTCAATATTCCCACTGTGCTAAAAAATAATTCCAGCACAAAGGCTGTATCCACAGGGGAATAACTATTCTTGTGAGAGCAGGAACTTCTTCCATCTCAAGTTTCTCATTGGATCTAACTCCCTTTCCCTTCAAGGGGCTTTACTCCTCAGACAGCCTGAGGGCAAAAGATCAGTTTCATAGAATCACAGCATGGCTTGGGTTGGAAGGGCCCTTCCAGCCCATCCATGCTCAACCCCTGCCATGGGCAGGGACACCTCCCCCAGACCAGGCTGCCCAGGGCCCACCCAGCCTGGCCTTGAGCACCTCCAGGGATGGGGCACCCACAGCTGCTCTGGGCAGCCTGGGCCAGGGCCTCACCACCTCTGAGTAAAATTTAACACACTTTTTGGAAGTTTAAATGCTCAGGACAGCACCTGGTTTCTTTCTGAATCACTGCATATTGCTTGGGTGCAGAGCTGCTGAATATTGACTTTTCAGTATCCTATCCACCTCACAGAGAAAGTACACACAGACATTTCCCTTGTCCTCTTCTTCCACTGTTCTCAGGGGTTATGACTCCAGAAGCAAGAGTCAGTCAAAATGTTTCCTGGGCTGTCTTAGGGAATACTCACATCATCTTCCTTGGTTCCTCCCCAGAAATTGGTGCCTCCTGCATAGCTGGGAATGTTGAGCACGGCGATTCCCTGGAGACTGGGCAAAGGGATTGGCCTCCCATCGCACTGTACAAAAAAGAGGGCATCTTTACTCTCAGCACAGCAGTGGAGAGCCCCTCCTGCCACAGCATATGCCCTAAGAACAGGAACAGCCTGTATAGCTAAGTCATAATGCAGGTTTCTTCAGTTTATTCTTCCATCTGTCCGGGTAGAAGTACATATTCATTCATTCATGACTGATGAACCACCTCTCCTCTGGCAGAGGTAGGTTGTACAGGCAGACTGTTGCTTCTTTTCCCCAAAAGGAACTGGGCACACCTAAAAAGCTTGGCAGAGCCTCTTAGCCTATTTCTGCTCCTGAAACACCAATGCAGTCAGCTGTGATGAGGGTACCAACACCGAACACCAGGTGGGGATGGCGACTATTTTCCAGCAGGACCATACTTTCTGTATGGGCTGAGAATACAAGTTATCTTCCAGAACCAGGAAAAGCCACTTCTAGCGACCTCAAGGATACAACAAGTACATTGTATCTCGCAGGCAAGAGAAACATCCTGCAGTCAGCATGGAAAATCACTATGTCAAAAGCAAAGCCTCTGAAGGAGATGCCAATTCCTCACCTCCAGCAACACTTTCTGCTCCAGGTTTTTATATGTTCTGTGTAGCAGCTCCTTGGTCCCCAATACTCCGTACCACATCATGTTTTTAGTACGACTTCTAAGGGGGCAAAACAAGAAAGGTCAGGACTAGCATTTACCTTTTCACTTAGAGGCAAAAAAAATTCAGTTTGAAATGGTGCCTCCTACACCCTAAAACACAAAGGTGCTTTGCTTCCAAAGAGGTTAATCACTCGAAATGGCCAACCAAACGCTAGGAAAACACCCTCCTTGAAAAAAATGTCAGTCAAGAACTGAGGACGGCTGAGTAACACGTACTACCAGACAGCTAAGCAGAATCCCCTGGCACAGAGCTGGCCAGTCTCATACACTGGGACATCAACAGTATGTTGCATGTACAGCAAATGTAACAACCCCAGTCTACAACGCGTCTCATAGTTGCCCAGGAATTCAAAGGGCCAAAGCCTGTGACTGATGCAGTGGTTTGTACAGAGCTAGTATCAAGGCCAAAATCGGCCTCCATGGCACTCAGAGCTGAGATGAGCTTCTCTCAGAGCTAAATAGCAAATCCGGGAGAAAAACCTGTGAGTGAGACCATGAAGAAAACAGAACCAAAGCGCAGGATCCACACTGATGCAGCTACTCAGAGATCTTATACTATCCATAACAGCACAACAAGTCAGTAATAAATTAGTAAATTATCTCCTCCATCACGATTTCAAGCCTTCTTCCTAATCTTCAAGAAGAAAGATCATGCAGATGAGACTGATGAGACTATTCTGCACACTTTTAGACAACTGGCTTCAAAAGCACACGAGTGGTTTCAGCCACTTCTGGCAGTAGCCAAAGGTCAGCCAACACCAAACCCACCTGCATTTCTCTGGATGCTCATCACGTTTGTTGTTGAAGTCCAAAGAAATCTTCGCATCCAGTCCAATCCCAAAGTAATTATTCATGACACACTTCTCTGTGTAACATTCACTGTCAAACAAAAAAAAAAACATAACTCTCATTTCTTAGTCTACATACCCTTTGGTACACATCTCACACGCCACCCTTGGCCATCTAATAATTCCCTTGTATAATAAGGTGATGAACAAGAAGGCTGCATGGCAACATGTCAGATAAGAACTGCTGGGAACTGCCTAAAACCCACACGGAACACCACAAAGTGGGCTGCTGAGCAGAGGTCCCTGGCCTGCAGCCTCTGATCGCAGCACTTCACAGCCACAAGGTCTATAGAGGAATTCTCCCCTTGCCACCAAAACATACCCAGAAGCCTACATTTCAGCTATAAAAAGCTATGTTCCTGGTCACTGGGGTTATGTAAAAGGCCTCACAAAACATCAGCAATGCTAATTGCTTAATTATGTATTTATTAGGTGTTACCTGCAGACAGCCTGAACAAATAAGCTCAGAAGTGTCTGCTACTAATCTCAGGGGCACTGAAACCCACGGAAAAAAAAAAAAAAATCTGTATTAACTGAATTTTTTACTGTTAAATAGTTGAGCAGAAACAGCTTGCGAAAGCAGTCGCATCACATTTGCCACCTGCCTTCCCTACTGTGGCCTGCCCACGAGCTCTCCTTGGCCTCCATGCTGTAATGGTGCTGATTCCCCTACAAGTTTCTGCCTACTCACTGGAAGCTGGAGTCACCTCTGAGCATTGGCAGAAAGACTGATCTGGATTTCATCCTCTCACCTAAAACCTAAAAATCTTCTACTGTGAGTCTGACATGTTACTGCACGTATAACTACGTAAGCTGATCCCCCACTGGCACCAGCATATGAATTCATCTACATAACTCTGCGTTGCTGCAGTCCATTATTTAATTCTCTAATCTAGTTCTCAGCATGGTGCTGAGGTTCGTTTGGAAATGCCCTCTCACTTCAACACCCTGGGCATACTCACAGATTTTCAGGCTCAGAGTTGAAGGGATCAGCATGGATCAACAATCGGCTGATGACAGAGCTCCCAGGCAAAGACCCAGACATGCCAGCACGGATATCTGCAGGAAAATTGACAACGGGAATACTGCAATTGTAACAATAAACTCAGAATAGGTAACTTCAGCCCCAGACTATATTAACTCCAGTCACTCACTGGGGAAAGCAACTAGCAGTGGGGCTTGCTTCGCCTCCAGAAGGCTCAGAACTCTCAGCAAGAAGAGTTTCTGGGGTTGCCTTGTCAAGTTTTGCAGTGACAGGCTATCACCTGAGGCAGCAGTTGTACAGACACACATGAATGGAAAACGGGAGCACATTCACTGCAGCAGCTGTTCTGCTCCAGGGTGAGACATGCAACATCCCTGCTTCTAGGAGCAGAGGGAGAGGAGGAGGACTGAAACTGTTCTCCACGTCACCAAAGAATTACTGCCTCCTGCTTCTAAAATTATTAGTTGGCAACACACACACATTAGCTTTTTCAGAGACAGGCAATGGCCTGTTGCCAGAAGAAACAGTTTGAACAAGTAATTTGGGGGAAGAGAGGGAAAGAGAGCACCACAGTGATGGGGTGAAACTGCTACGAAGATGCATGAGGTGGGAATTCTGCAGGGTCTGTGCATATCCAGTGACTTCAGCCTGCACACAAAGAGACTGCTGCTCCCAGCCCACAGCTGTCACTCTTCAGAAACCTCCCTCTGCCGCCTGGCACCCTATCAGCCTTCTCAAGGTTCCTCTGAGCTCAGAATATCCTTGTAATTGATACCTAAACACTGCCACTGCACCGTGTTAATAAAAATCTGCGTTTAGGCCTCAGCTGCAAATTCAAAACTTTCAAACCCCTCCAAGCCTCTACTGTGCAGCTCTATTGGAAAGTTACCTACAAAGGGATTTCTCCAAGAAGACCCAGCAGAGGACACCAGACAGAACAATTTCATGTTTTCACATGGAGACTTAAGCCTGGGCTGTTGTCACCCCTGCTCCAGTTGGCTGCTTGAATGGGAAGTGGTGGTATTACACTCACTTGGGTAGAGGATTTTTGTGTTCAGCATTGGCAAGTTGTCCCGGTTTCCTGTCTGGGGAGGAAGAGATGCAGAGCTGCCCAGCGACAAACTTCCTTTGCTTATTTGTCTTTCGCAAGGAGACTTGGAGGCTGTAAGACACAACACAAACATGGCTATTGACAAACATGCTGTGATTCAGACCAGCACATAACAGCACAACCCAAGCAGCACGACTGGGTTAAGAATCACTCAACAGCAAAAACACTAGCTGCTGTAAAAGCTGACACACTGTCATTAAGAGACAGAGATGTGGCGTATGTTCAGCCAGAAACCCTCACACATCGGAGGAACAGAAATGTGACATGCAAATATTAGAAACAGATGAGAAAACCTGCTGTCAGCAGCACAACAGACAGGGTATTTGGCTGCCAGTCCGCACTCAGTGAAGTTCCAAGTATACTTGGAGTGACTGGGGATCTCTAACAAATTACATAACAGCTATTAAAGCAACCTGGCTTCTGTTCTCTGTCAGCTGTAAAGGATGGCAGGGGCTTACAGGGAAATGTCATCAGGTAGACGACATGAAAAATGCTCAAGACTATCTTTGTCCAAGCACTGAAAGCCAAGAGAATCAAGATTACTGATAAGCTGCAAGAAAATTTCTGAATCCTACACACCATTTGCTAAGAGAGAATTGACCGGCCATCAGAATTCTATCAAAAAGTGGTGTGTGTGATGTACTGCGTTGAGCACAGAAAAGTGCAAAGCCTAATATCTGAGGTTAAAAAAAACAGGGAAAAACAGAACTTGGCAGGTAATACATGTAACACACCCCTCACTTCTTACAACTAACAGAACTACAGTTTGCAGGTGTGAGCGGTGTGGTGGCAGCCCTGGAGCAGTACCTTTCCGCTGGCTCCTCCCTTTGTACACGCCATAGCTGCTGCTGTGTGATGACTGCAGGGAGATTTTATCCTCGTTCCTTAGCTCCTTGCCCTCTTCAGAGGCTGAAAGACTAAGGAGGAAGCCCTCTTGCTCCTGGGTCTGGGCATTCTGTTCATCTACAGCTGTAAAGAGAGAGAAAGCAGGTGATTACCTCACACTTTTTGTAGCAAGAAACACCTCCCACTGACAGAAATAGCAATAGGATAGGACTCTAAAGGTATTGGTTCCTTAAATGAAGGAATAGGAATAACAAAAAGTGTTCCTGTATCATTTTGTCTCTCCTAAATCCTGCTCTGGAGAGCTTTGGGAACTGGGCTGGCTTACCCTCCTGTTTTCTCTGCTGACATATTCAGCAGTGAGATTCTAAACCCAAGTGTCCAACTTAAGCCTTTTAGTCAGGCTCCCCAGGATGTGAACTGTGTTACAGGTGACGGGCTTCCATTTATCCACATTTAAATCCTGCCAAAAATTCTAACCAGAGGGAAATTAAATGATGAATTTTCTGTTTGCTTAACGTGTACTAGGGCAATAACAAGTCACTTGAAAAGGAGGACACTTACACACATACAATCAGGAGGAAGTTGGTAAAAAACAACACAAACAAAAGAAGAAAGAATCAAATTACATTCTTTGGAAGAAGAAAAACAGTTTGGACAAGTTGAACAAATACATCTGAAATGTAACTGGAGTTTGCCCAAGAGCTGGCAAGAATTTCATGCTGGCATGTTGCCTAAAAACCGAAACTTCCTTTGTAGGTAAACAACAGTCCTTCCTCCCCAACGACCTCTCACAGGGTACAGCTGATCTACAGCACACTGCTTCTGAAGGGTGAGCAGCCTCCCTCTATCACAGTCTCTTCCCCTCCCTTGTGCTGACTCTGCAGCTCATCAAGACTACCCACAAGGAAGTCCAGCCTAGGAGCCCGGCAGGAAAATAAACTCTTCTTGCTGGATTTTAAGCAAATTGGTTGGGCTCCAAAATAACTTCAAAAAGCATCAAATCAGCATAAGGTAAGCAGCAGCAAAGTGAGGCAGAATGAGGTCAGGATCTCTGCTTCACCAGAAGCTGGCTCTTTGCTCAGCTTCCACATTTCATGCAACTTCGCCTTCAGGATAAGTTGGAGACAATAATGCAGCCCTGAAAATCCAAGTAACACTGCAACAACCTGTAACCTACACATGGTTGATTTTCTTCGCAGTGCATGTTTAGGTATACATGGACATCACACCTGCAACTTCAATGCTTTTATCTCCAGCCATACGCTGTTAGATTCTTCCTTTGGTCTAAGTTAAATCACTGAGTTTATGACTAACAGCTGGGAGAGTGATGCCTGCTGAAGGAAATGAAGCTTTTGAGCTAGGGGTGTGAATGGCTGGGGAGAGAAGGGCCAAGATGGGAAGAAGAGGGTCAGCCGCCTAGGGGGTTAACATAGGAACAGGACTGACTTGTATCAAGGTGCAGTATGGTAGCATTTTCCCAGCAACAAAGCTGGTTTAAGAAGTTCCTGATTTCCCTTGCCTCTGTGCTGCAGTTCATCGCCCTTTCGGCTGCACCACTGTACTGTTTTACTGGGCTGTACTATAAAGAGATTTCTGAAACAATCCAAGTTAAAATACTTAAAATACTTTCTTCCCAAGTATTTTCAGATCTGTTTTACAGAGAGGCCACACAAACAGTTGCGCTGACACAATTGTGGTATGGGTGGGGACAGACAGGAAACTCGAACCAACAGAGCGTGGGAGGGTAGTAACTTCCTAAAGCAGCCCTTTGGGGCGAACATACCTTGAACTTCAGGCTCATTTACCAAGCAATGTTTCAAGCAGGTGTGCTTGGCAGAGATGGAACTCGACAGCCGGGCTTACCAAACAGCTTCTTTAGCTAAGGAAAGCTGTTGTTAATAAAGAACCCTACTCCCCTCAGGAACAATGGAAATGTATGCTTCTCAAGAGCACACAGCAAGCCACAAGCAGGACTCCCAAGAAGTTACCTTTTTCTGCATGCTCTATAATCTGACGAATGGCTTTTTTCAAGCTGTTGGCCCTCAGCATGAGCTGCTCCCGGGGGCGAAATATCTGGGGCCGCGCGGTACACGCCGAGCCCACAGACCGGTCGCTGGAGGAGTCGCAAGCACTGCCTGACCCATCTCCATCTTCAGTTTCCTCTGCAATCGTGGGAGGAGGGTTTGGCAGAGATGAAGATGCTTGAGATTCATCATTCAGTGTCTTCAACAGTGAGTCCAGCTTCTCCTTCAGGACAGAGCACTACAAGGCAAAGAAGAAGGTTTAAGCAGAACTAACAGTAGACTTAGGCAGCTCCAGCTTTCAGTGCTTGCTGAACTGCTGCTATGCTATGTCTATAAAAACAGCAGATTTCCAGTTCAGAAGTAGGAAGCCATATCATTTTTTTTGCAATTTTACCTTCCTGGCCATGACTTCCGATTCCTCTGAGCTTTCTGTTGCCTTCTCATAGGCTTTCCCCACCCGAGCCACAAAGTCCTTCACCGTCTCACAAAGCACCCTAGACAAAGAAGGGAAGGAAAACAAAGCCATGCAAGGAGTGCCTCGCGATTTTCACAGTGCAACTTCCACTCAGATAAACTCTTCTTTCAGTACTCACTTGGCTGAGGAGATGACCACTGAATGTTGGTCAGAAGTCAAAATCTTGGACAAATGAGCAGCCACAGAGTCTTCATAGAAGAGAATCTTCTGCACCTGGCGACAGTCAGAAACAAACCACTGGGGTGCTGCTTGCCAACATTACAACACATGCTGTGCATCTCCAGCTTCCCAGACAACACCTATCATTCTACAGCTTCTTTTTTGCCCTGGAGAAGTTCTGTGGTCCAAGACTCATTTACTCACTGAAGACAAGAACTTGATGAAGATGCTAATTCTGAACCAAGAAATCATCAGCAGTGCAGTCCTCAGAGTCTCTGATCAACTGTGGATCTAAACACGGGGTGTTTACAGCTCCTGTGACTGCTATGACGCTTTCCACAATTTCAACAACATGATGTCACAACAGCAAATTCAATCATTTCCTCTCTTCCCTGTTCCAAAGCATCCCCCACTATGGTTGTTGGTTCTGATAACCCAGCGCCCATCCTCCTCTGTAATATTGCAGCGATTTAAAGCCACAGGATCTTTGTAGCTCCTCCTACACCTAAGTCAGAGCTTAGGCCTGCTCCATCTAATCTCTAGCGCTGCCTCTTGTCCGCTCTGAGGCTGTTGCTCCCAGTCCCCTGCCCTCTCCGCATCTTGCGAAGTACCTCAGAATCCTCACTGAAATCTTCAGTGACTGTGGAACTGGAGGCCTGGCGAGGGAGTTTGGTTTCATACACCATGATGCTCCACCTGTTCAAAAGGAGGCATCACAGCTGTCACTACAAGGCAGACCATTTCCTCCTTTATCCAGAGGATGTAACAGGTTAGAAACTCAAAAAAAAAACAAAGAGCACTTTGTCAGAGGCATGAACGATGCAAGGAAGCCACAGGGATGCACTGAAACTGCAGAGCGGCTGAACTGGGGGCAGATGCTGATGACTCACCTGTCCAACATTTTGGTACTCGCCCTCTCCAGCTTCTCCAGGATCTGTGGGAGTTGGGTATCATCATCACAAGCGGACCCCCAGCCTAACACACGAGCAAGGTCATTCCCTGTTCCCAGCGGAAGCACTCCCAGCTGGCACTGCACCCGAGGAAAGGAAACAAAAATTGATATTCAAATGGGAACACACAAACCACAGTCAAGTAACGTGACTGATCCCTTACAAAGATCAGTCATTGAGAGACAGCTAGTCTCAGGGGGAGGGGCAAGCACCTGGATGAGAAAAGCAGCCAGAAGAGCATGCAAATAAGGAAAAGTTCCCTTTACTTTTAAGTTGGTAATTGAGAGAGGAGTGCAGTGCAGCTACACCTCGCTTTTAGCACCTTGCTAAAAGCAGGTACCCCATCCTACAGATGGGCTGATCTAACCATCAGGTGGTGCTATTGCCCCTTCTGTAAAACGAGCACAGCCACCCCAAGACAAAATGGGAACAAATTAAATGCTGCATGACAGCTCTGTTCCAATGAAGTCTTTAGCTACCCCAGGATTCGGAAACAACATGAGAGTTAAAGGGAATTGATGAGAGGTTCCTGGTTCTCTAATTGCAGCACTTTCCAAGTCCCTGCTGGCAATGGAGCAGGAATAACTCAGAGCTACTCTACAAGTTGGATCTTGTAGGAGGGATTTGCAGAGAAGCACTGTAGAAAGGAACAATGAAATAGCCCAGTGCTGCTTCTCGCAGAAAATTACTGCAAGAACCCTGCTGTGGTAAAGCAGTCAGCAGCTCCAGTCCTGGGGCAGACTGCACCTGTGCGACCAGCGAAAGTCCTCTCCTACTGCTGTTATTGTTACTTCATTCTTAAACCCAGCCAAGCTCACGGAGCAGGTACCTGCTTGTGAAGATTGAGGCTATCAATTTCAGAGAGAACCCAGCCAACGCTTCCATCCCCACCGCAAACCAGAATCCGGAAGGTGTCAAATTTCTGGAATAACCGTAAACTACGGAGAAGAGAGAGAAAAAAAATCAAGAGCAATCAGCTGTTACGGAAGGGGCAATAAACACTTCACATCTAGTTTGTGAACATGTCAGATTTACTTACAGTAGGCTCTGATTTTGCAATGAACACAGGTCACTGTCAGATTACAAATGAATTCAGGTGGTTATAAATAAGGAATTATTAACACAGCTAAGCAATTTTCAACGGCTATTCACAACAGAAATACATCCCAGACATACTCTCCTTCTAAAGCAAGGCACTTCTGTCTGAACAGAAGAGGAAACAAGCATGTGAAAGCTGATTATCCTTTGAATTAATTCCTTTTTGCAGATTCGCTGCGTTCAGCAAACACTACTTCTCTGTCACTGTCGGGAGCACTCTGATGTCACTGCCTCCGCACTCAAGGCCACACCAATGAAAGCAAGGCTCCAAGAGTGGGAACGTTATGCAGTCATTCAGAAAGCGGACAACTGTATGAGGATACAAAGCCTCACAAGCTATAGTGCTTCTTCTGGGAAAGCAACATAAATCAATTCTCCGGCGCCTTGCCTGTCCTGCAGGCAGGCAAACAACTCCCCACCAAGACAAGTGTGAGTTTCTCTTATTCACTCTTTCCAGAATATGAAATGTAAAAACCTCTCCTTGAGCTGTTTGAAACTGTGCTTTTTAGTGAACACCTTCCAGAACTACTGCCTACTTTTTAATTTTTTGTATATATATTTTATTTCCTACCTAAACAGGATTTGCTGTAGTATATGAAAGTCCTTATTTCTTCCAGCATTATTGACACATGAAAAACGGCCACCAGAAATGACAACATCTTATGGTACAGTTTGACTTGCAAAAAGTTGAGAAGAGTTAAATTATTAAGAAGCAGCCTTTAACCTGTACCATTGCTTTCCTTTTAAAAAAGCAAACAAGAGCAGCTGTCTGAGATGTACCACAGCTTGAGAAAGTAACAGACTCCTTTCCTTCCCTTTGCTCCTGCTTAAAGGACCAGTTCTTTACAGTCCAACTGGTGAGAGGAAGAAGATAAATATTTTAAAACAAAAGTTTTCTGTAAACTATTTATCAGCCAAGCACATCCCTTGGAGAGCACGCTGCAGTTTTAAAGGTCAGACTTTTGCAATGCACTATGGCAAGAACAGCTTCTGCCGGCACCGACAACGGTTCTCAGCAGATCCTCGTGATCACTCGTCTAGGAGTGGACACTGCCAGACTTAGCACTCTGCATCTGTAGGTGGTGGTCATAGACTTTGAGTCAAATATAGAAAAATACGGTGGAGGATCATCTTGTGTCGGTCCTTATAAGAAGCACTGATCCATGAGAAAGTTGCTCAGATCTGACGCAACTGAAATGTTTAGAGGGAGCAAACTGGAAACCAAACGTCTTTTTTTAAACAGAGTTGGAGAAACACAGTTACGGAATTTATTCTATAGCTCTCATTTTTTTTTTTTAATCAATATTCCAGTGAAATCTGGTAAACAAACCTGAAATGTCACTTAGATCCCAAGGCAGAAACAGCTTTATTGAATGCATTTAAGTGATGTTTTTCCAACATCACCGTAAAATCTGTAAGTTTCACACACTTACTAGGTTAAGCTACTTTAAATAAATCTCATTTTAACAATGTTCATTTGCCATCTGTGACATCTGGTTGTTCACTCAATTCAACTCAAGTTAATACTCAGTAACAGTACATCAGGATGCCTGCTACAAGCCTGTTGTCAGTTTTCTTCTGGATTCCATCCTTCTTCCATGCTTGGTCTTCTTCCAGGGGAGTGTTTCTGGAATTCCCCCAAAATCCCTCATGCTGTTCTGCTGTTACTGATGATTGGACATAGTTATCTTTTTCAACAACATATTTTGTTTTACCTAATCAATAACACTGAACACTGAGAAGTGAAAAGTCCCTCAAACTTCATGTGTCCAGTCTTCTCCGAGGAACAGGTTCCTTGTTACATTTGAGGATAAGATTATAATCAAACAAATCCTTCATGCTTTTCTGGTATTTACAAGGAACAGCGCTTACCCAAGGTGAGGTCCTCCATTCATAAGGTCGAAGACCTGGGCTGGATTCAGTAGCTGTTTGAATCTTCGTAGAAATTTTACTCCCTGGTTGTCTCCACTTTTTGAGTTAACAAAGACCAACAAAGGACTTGTGCAAGAAGGTGGGCAAGTAGCTTTCCAGAAACCTAAGTTGAGGAAAGAGGTGGGGCAGCGGGGAGGGAAGGTCAAGAGATAGGGTGAGCAAAAAAAAAAAAAAACAAAAAAAAAAACACCAACACTCCACACCCTAGCATGAAGAAGTTAATAGTTTCCCTGTGCTTATGGCATACATGCCAAATGTGCACAGCCCTGAATCCAGCACGAACCATACCTCATGCTGCCAAATGTCACACTTATCTCCTAGCAGCATGCCAAAACGTTCAGCTTCCCCAACCCTCCCAAACTGCTTCTGCAATATAGTTGTTCTCCATAAATTTTAACAGCTGCAACTCAGCAAATGCTGACGGTACAGGGCAATAAACTGAATGCAAAAGCAAAGCAACAGCTTGACACCATACTTCAGCAAGATCTTCTAGTCTGGAACTTCAGCAACACCAAGAGAAGAATTTTCAGTTGACAGAATCTGCCATTAACAGTGTCAGCTGGAAGGACTGTGACAGGGGAAGAGAAAGAAGGTGCTGCTTACTAGAGGTACTTACCATCTGAATCAATGCTGTTCAGAGCAGTAGGAGGAATGACAGATACTTTGCACAGCCCTAGAGGGCACTTGTTTGGCAACAGCTCTTTACATGCTGTGTGTACCTGAAACAAACAAACAAAAATTCATTCAGACCCTTTTGGACACTGTGCTATACCTAACTCAGAGCCACCCAACAGGAGGCTGTAAAGGATAAATCAGAAAGGAAGAGAACCCAAGGAAATGTCAATCAATGAGGTTATGCTGAAGAACCATCTACTCACTCTTCTACCAATTCTCTTCTCCTCTTTCCATTAGTATGTCCTTTTCCTGCCATCTGAATTCATGAGACTAGCACTGTGAGTACTGAGAGGACCAGATAACAACTTGTGTGGCTTTAAGAGCCTTCAGGTGCTCTGCTTTCAAAATTCTAGCCTCCCAGGGCAGCGGTGGGTGCCCCATCCCTGGAGGTGCTCAAGGCCGGGCTGGATGGGCCCTGGACAGCCTGGTCTGGGGGGTGGCAGCCAGCCCCTGGCCTGCAGGGACTGGGGGTGCTTTGAGTTCCCTTCCAACCCAAGCCATTCTGTGATTCTATGATCAAAAGTAGCAACAAAAGAAAACGCTGGAAATGCAAGAAAACAAGCACATGAGGGACCACCAGGGGTAAGAAGGGATTAATAGAGCCACTCAAAGAAGTAAATATGAAGCAGAGTGAGGCACTTCAGCCACTCCTAGTACACAAAGACTTGCAAGACAGAGGGTTTTTGTCTGGGGTCTGAGCATCCCCCTGTAACACATTATGAACTTGTACTTGGTGATACCTCCCTTATTAATTTTACAGGCAACCAGAAACATAACAATCACGGCAGCGGGTAGGCAAGAGAAACTTACTGCAAAGGGAAATTGCTATTATCAAAATAGCTTAGTATGCTTTATAACCTTTTTCTTTTTTTTTTCTTTTTTTTTTTTTTTTGCATCTTTTTGATGTGTAGAAATGCCAGATAACGGCTCCTTAAAATTCAAGATCTGCCATGCATGCACATGAAGCATTGATCCATATCTAGAATAATTAGATTCTTCTATGAAAGCTCATGGTCAAAAGAAAACGAGCTTGCAGAGAAGACAGGTGCTCATTTCAGGTCTTATTTCTATGCATCACAGTGATGCTTTTCAGCACAATTTAAATTTCTATCTCTTGCAGCCTGTCTATCAGCTGGAAAAAGAACAATAAAGTCCTTCATGGCAAACACTGACAGCATTGTTGAAGATTTCATTTTAAGTAAATGTCCTTAAGAGAACACACCACAGAGCTGATCAGAGACTACCCTTTTATTGGAATTACCACAATTATTCAGCTCACCATGGCTTTGCACCAAAGGCAGCGCCAGTCTTGCAAGCGCAGGACGCTGCCGCAGGTTTTATCACACACAGTGCACTTGGCACTCACGGGCAGGTTTCCTTCCAACCACTGATGTGGCATCGAGATCTGCAAATGGAACAGAGGGAGAGAACCATCATGGCCTTGCCAGCATGCAACTCAAGGGGGCAGGATGCACTGTGGCTTTCACACATGCACAGATGCAAGTCTTTACATGCACTGCTTGAGGACAGCTAAGGCAATTTCCAGAAAACACCTGAGAATCCCTTTCGGCAGCTTACACCACGCTCAAACACAAAGAAACTAGGTGAATTGCCCCAGGCTACTCAGGAACCAAAGACTTGCCTCAGACAGCCTATATGCCAAAACTCAGACCAGGTTCCCTATACCTCCAGCTATTTAACCTCAGCTCCCCCTGGTTTTTAGCATCTCTTGCTGTTAAGGAGTCCTTGGTTCCCTGGTCAGACCCTTCACACGGCATCTCGTGCTCTGCGAGCAGAGGCCTTTCCCACGTCGCTAACACATCAACACACGGCTGCTATTGGTACAGTGCAGAAAGCTGCACAGAGCACGTGCCCCTGCTTCCACACCAACATAGGGCTAGGGGAGGTGAGGCTAATGCCTACCCCGTCTTCATCCTCAATGATATCCTTCCCGATAGAGGCCAGAGTCGTCCACTTGCAGTTATTGGTTGCCCGCACAGCACACCGCTTGTGGGCTTTAAATTTGCACACTAGAGAGGAAGAGAAGAATACATTAATCCAGCTTTGGAGCATATCATGTGCAGTCTGTGAAAAGCTTTCCCAAGTAACCATATTTGGCTCCAAAAGAAAGCATGGGCACACACTACTCTTGTTAGCACTGCCAAAACTACCAGCTCTAAGCACACTGAGTAAGAGGAGCTAGCTATTAATCCTTGCCTCATCACTTTTACCAGTTGCTTGTACAAAGCTTCATTATCACCTTGTTAAATTTGACATGATTTACAAAATCATACACTCCTGCATCCTTTTACACAGTGTGGAAGTAACCTCATTCACGCTAGAAGTATGAGTTGCCAACAGACAGGCATGTCTGCTATGCCAAAGTTGAAAAAAATAACCTCCTGGCATTTATTTAAACATTTAACATGGATGTTTTCATAAAGAGGAATATTACTATAAATAGGAATATTCTTATTAATATTTTATCTGGTATCTCAGAATTACACACTTGTTTACTTCAGAAGCAGGATTTTAATAAGGGAGGGCAGTATTTGGGTAATGAAAAAAAATCAGCT
Organism: Alectura lathami; assembly: GCA_013399715.1. Taxonomy (NCBI): domain Eukaryota; kingdom Metazoa; phylum Chordata; class Aves; order Galliformes; family Megapodiidae; genus Alectura; species Alectura lathami. The sequence continues at coordinate 25,243 of VXAV01012535.1, read as the reverse complement.
ATATTACCATCAAGTCCAACAATAAAATCAACATGGAAACTTCATCATTTCTATTATTTTATTTTATTATTTTTTTTTTTACAAAATGCCAAGAATCTGACTTGGACTGCTACTGGAAACTTGCCTGTGAAGCCAAAAGGGATTCAGCAGCAAAGGGATGCAGCATCAGATCAAAAAAAGATCTCCAGTTTCAAGCACAGCCCATGGCTTTCTCAACTTTATTATGCAGTACTTGTCTACAATGCCTTCTTCTGCTCTTAAAAGCCCTCTAAAAGGTGGCATTGAGCTATAAAGTCGATGCTCCCTGAACAGGAGACAAGAAGCACTCTTACCTTCACACGAGAGCCCGTGAGATGTGACTCCAGACAGTGCCTCCCGACACACGTTGCAGTACGTTGGCCGCGCGTGCGAGCAGGCGTACCAGTTGTGCATCCCTGAGAAATGGTCCATGCTGTACTGGGTGGACTAATAAAGTAAATGTATTACAGCAACATCTAAAGTAGAGACACGAGACTTTTTTGCCTTAGAACAAAGATTTGCACAGAGCAGTCCTTGCACTGACAGACAGAAATAAAACACTCTCACTAGGGAAGAAGCAACTCCTTCACTCCTATTCCTGTGCTGCTTCCCATGCTTGTCTCATTGCAAGTGTGTGTGCAGAAATGAACTGCAGAACGTATCTGCTGAAGATGATCCTTCCCTTCCCCGTTTTTTTCTTGGATTAAGTTTTCAGCAGAATCAGTTCCCAAGCTTAGTTTGTTGCATAGGAGAGGAATGCTCGTGTCAGCATGATGGAGGGGACAACAGGGAGACAAGCATCAAGACAGCTTCTTTTGGTGGCAGTGCTGGTCTAACTACAGTCCCAGAGAGCAGCAGATGCACTGAACTAGGCAGAACAGGAAGCAAGCAAGATGTGAATTCGGACAGGGAAGATAACTGAGGAGTGAAAAGATGATGGAAGGAGAACTGCATTTCATAACCTACCCACACTCTGAGAAGTGCCCTCACAGTTACCAAAGGAGAGTGCACAAAGCAACCGGCATTCTTCGGAAAATCATTTCAGTGCGTGTGGGACAGCATTTACCTAAGGCCTAATTCTGTACTCGTTACAGGCAATAAAAATGACTTCTGTTAATTTCACTGGAAGCTGACAATCTCAAAACAAGCTGTTACTTAGGAGAGCACGCACAGCATACCAAGGAACACATTCTCCTGTTACCTCAAAATGTTCACGGTTCTGTACAGTCTTCAGTGCTGCAATCCAATCTTCCATCTCTTTTCTGTTATCAGCACAAAGGATGAGCTTCCGACACGGAGTGATAATCTGAAGGGAGAGAGACCATTAATAACGTCCGTGACAGACAGGGAGAGAACACATTGTCACCGATGTAGGCTACTGAAGTTATTTTCAGAGGCACAACACAAGTCACCTGCACCTTTCAACCATGTTTCTCTCCTACCACAGCTTGCATTAATTCTTTTGCTAAGTTTACAGAGCTACAGAGATGTTAGCTCTCATCCTCAGTACAGAACTTAGTAGGGAAATGTCTCATATCCATATAAAAGAACAACACAAATTAAGCACAGAACAGTAAAAGTTAATGCATTACATGTGCAGAACTTGCACAAGTTTTTGTTTCTAAGTACTTAATGACTTTTTAAATTGGCAAGAACATTAAAATACTTTGTTAACAGCATAATACACCAGTTTCTATCAATTAATAAATTAGATAACATACTTGGCAAATTTGACTGAAAGCACAATACTAAGTATTTAAAAGGGAAAAATCCCAAAGCTCGCAGGCAAACTAACACACATATCATCAGAGCAGTGACTGACATATCAAAGGAACGATCCAAAGGGGCTGTGGTTCCTGCCCTGGGCTAACCCCCTGGCACTGTTGCCCCATGCTCAGCACGCAGGTTGGTGCCAGCCCCGGTGCTGGGGCTCTGGCCTGCCCAAGAAGGCAGATGAGTCTGCGGAGCCCAGCACCAGAATGCTCTTGGTTCGTCAGTGGGCGGCAGCAGAGAGAAATGAAAGCTCCTGGCTCTTCGGGGGACCACCTCTGCTGTTCAGCTGGGGTCCAGACTTGACAATAAATCATCATTTATTCTTCCTAAGACAAAAGCCTTCCTTCCCCACACTATCGTTATCTTACTAACGCTGTCTCTTTGTGTACAGCTCTGTCCTGAATTCCACCCAACCGACTCCTTATGTAAGAACAATATCGTAGCATTTGCAGATCTGGATTTGAGCAAAGCTGCGTCAAGGCTGAGCACTGCAAACAAAAAGCAAAAGGATCCCCTGTGTGAACTCTAAAAACTTCCAGAAGCCCAGACTCCCCCACAACCCTGTACATTTTGAACATTAAAAATCCTGCCTATGTCACTTGCTTTTCCAGCAAATTGAGCCCTAACACGCGAACCTAAAGATGAACACAAAGTAGGACTAGGTGGGGTCGATGAGGCCAGTGTGGCTCTCCCAAGCCTGCCACCAGAGCTCTGCTCAGGAGCACTAAAAGCCCCCATGCATGTCTATCCAGTGTGAGACCCGCTAACTACCACGTCCTGCTCTATTTCTCACTTCTCTCATTATGATTCACAAAACAGACTGAAAATAAAAATTCTGCTTTATTTTAAGCTCTTCTTTTTGCAGGACAGGCTGCAGCGCTCACCTGCAACAACCAGCTTTACAGAGGGGTATTGCCAGTACCTGGAAAAGCATGCTGCAGGCTCCAACATTAGGGAGGCAAAGCATGGAGCCAAGTGCCTTTCTAAGGCAAGGGCTGGCCATTCACAGTAGAAACAGTTTCAGCATGTAGCATTCTATTTTGAACAAAATTATCCACTCTGTATCAACTGTAAGCAAAAATTTTTACAGTTTTGTAAGAATGACCCTTTGAAGGATTTCTTCTCCGTTTCCTGAACTTTTCTTTAAACAATTCTAGTTCTGATTTTTTTTTTTTTTTTTTTTTTTTTTTTTTTTTTTTTCTGGAAGAGAATAATCACAGGAGTCTCCCTCTTTTCTTGGGAAAGAGGAAAGTGGGAGGTTAACTGCATTTCCATCTGAGATTCTGCTGTGTAAGGAAACCATTATGGAGTATAAAACAGTACTGTAAGCGTCAGTGTGAAATGAGTGAGCAGCACCTCCGAAGCCCTGCTAAGAGGAAGCAGTGCAGGGCCCCACTTTGGCTGCAAAGCCAAGAACACCTTTAACTGCATCTGTACAGCAGTACCCTATGGGAGTCCAAGCGCCCAAGGACCTTTTACTGCTTTGAAGAGAGCAAATTTTTATGAGGAGCTACCAGTCTATTCAACAAGTCACCGCCATGCACTCAGGCAGAGGGGAAAAAACAATTTAAAACAGCTGGTCAATTTAATTATCATCAGAACACTCCCATTCAGTGCTGAAACTTTCTTCTATTTCTTTTTAGTTTTTTTTTTTTTTGTTTTGTTTTGAATAAAAGGCAAATGCACAGTATCATTTTTAAGTCACCATGGAAGCCATAAAATCTAATGCAGTGGTATAAAGTACAGAAATGCAGACACTGGTTAAGAATTCCTGTCTGAGGCCACAGACTTCACGGATCACTGGGGAGACAGTCAAATACAGGAAATGCTAATTCCTCCTCAGGTGATCTGCTACATCATCTTAAAAACCCCCACACTCAGCGCTGGACAATCCTCTGTTCAAAGCATAACGTTAAAGCTCTTATGGCAGAGGACAAATAAAGGGATCAAGAAGATTTTCATACTTGACTCATCCAGACAAAGAGTCACAGAATTAAAATAAAGGGTCTATTGTGTAACTACAGAACTGTAAATAAAATGTAGCCTTGTGCAAGATAAATTTCTGAACAACATTCCCCATCAGCCAGTGCTAAATCAACATTTGCACTGGGATTTAGCACTATCATCAGAGATGGGAAATAGAAGAACGTCAGACCTCACTCCTGTTCTGATGAGGACAAATGGGACCATTCAGGCTTTGCTCTGAAGGACGGGTAAGATTTTAACATAACTAGTGTAACAGCTCTTGGGGGAAATTAAGAAAGCTCACAAACCTGTTTTTCTGATTAACCTGCCGTGGTGTCAAACATTGCACCGAGGATGATTAGGAATCCAGGAACACGTTCACAGGGACGCCCCCTTCTCAGGGCAGCCCAGCAGCTCTCACTCACGCAGCCCCACGCAGCCAGCACCCGGCCCCACGAGTGCTGACACCGCTGCTGCCCCGCTGGGCACCTCCCAGCCCCGAGCCAGAAGGGGGGCAGTACTGCGATGAGCAGGAACAGGCTCTCACTCACAGGGAAGGAAAATCCTACTGCTTTCACCTCCTTTCTAAGCCAGTAATTTCAGCTGCAGACACCCACCTGCCGAAGGATACCAGCACAGGGAGAAAGGCTGCCACATACTCCGTGCTGTCTGGGCGAGGCCGGTGATCAGTCTGACGTCCCACATCAGAAAGGAGACATTCTTACCACCTCCAAAAGAAGCCACAGCAATCTTCCCCTGCAAACCTGTCCTCCCCCAACCAGGGAGCCCGTGTGCTTGCTCCCAGCGGCAGCTACAAGGCTGGGTTACCCCTGCTGGCACGCGGGGTGAGAGGGGAGCGTGCTGCAGCTATTCTTTACATTCCAGCTGCAGCTTTTGCCTAACATCCTGGAACGGCATATTCCACAGGATGACAACGCACTAGGTGAAGTAGCATTTCCTTTTATTTGTTCTAAATTTACAAAGCAGTAATGTCATCCAGTGACCTCTTGTTCTCATATAAAGGGAGAGCACAAAAACAATGATCTGATTGCTTTTGAGTTAGGATGGGGGCTGCCTTGCTAGGAATAATAATAATAAAAAAGCAACAATAAAAGCCTTAAGATTATTTATAATCTCATACATTTTTGGCCTGCTTGGGGATTGGCAGCACTCTGAGTGTTCCTGCCCTGAAGCAGCTCAGAATGCCGTCTAGATATGAGCAATTATGTAAATTAAAAGTGCCTGTTCTTCCCAAAACAGAAAGATTAAAAACTAACAATTTTTGGATCCCAAATGCTATTGAGTGTCTGGGTGTGGCTCTCCAGATTTCACTCCTTCACAGGAACTGGATGCCCATCCCCTTGCAGCTGGGCTCAGAGCTCAGCATACGGTGACCTTACTGAGACCTAACACCGACCTGAGAGCCCAGTATAGGTCATGGCACAAAAAAAAGCTGCCAATCACCTCATGCGTCCTGGAGAGCCACAAGGATGGATCACCCTAAACCTAAAAAAATCTAAATCTAAAAAAACCTACCATGCCTTTGTCAACTGTCATGTGGAAATTCTGATATTCCCCTGGTGCTCTTCCAAAATCTGCATCGTCCCCTCTGTCTCCCCCTTGCCCAGCACTCGCCCCTTCCCAGGCTGCTCATCCTCTCCCCATTCCCCACGCTGACCCACACTCTCCTGCCCAAAGCTAACACCACTTCACTGACATTTTAAACCAGGCCAGCTAGCAAACAACTGAGCCAATCACCCAAAAATTCTCATTTTACATTCTAAAAATGGACTGGACGTCCCTGGATGTCCCAATGAACAGCTGTGAATAATTGGATTAGAAAGGCAGCTCAGAAAAGACCAAATTTTAAATAGAAATCTGCTGTACTTTACCCTTCGGTGTTTTCCTGCACTGAGCAGCTTCCCGCTACCCAACAGCTGGGGGACAGTCTTCGTTCTCTGGTCTTGCTGGTCTTGCTGCCATCGAAAAAAACTTTATCACCTCTGCTCACTTCCTCCTTCAGTGCTTTCTGGCTGCCCAGAAAATTCACAGCAAAAAAAAAAAAACAAAACAAAAAAAAAAAAAAACAAGTGGCAGCCTGGCCAAACACGCAGTGGGACTGTGGGACTGTTTGTTATCAGAGTGGATCTGGTGAGCTCAGTGACCACAAGAGACGGCAGAACAAGTTTCAGATCACACTGGCCCAATCACGGAGCTGGCTGGAGTAACACTGTGGGGGGAAGTGGCGGGTGGGGATGGACACAACTCTGCTAAGTATAGCTTTTCTGATGTGATACATTTCTCGGAGTAGCCAAAAGTGGGTGCATGAGAACACCTGCTCGGTCTGACTGCTTCCTTTTACTCATATCCTGTTTGAATATAGTCTTATGTTCAAAGGTGCTGGCCATAAAGCCCCTGAAGAGATCCTGGATTACTCAAAACTGTTGAGGACTTGGATACGGGGACAGCACGAATTTTTGGAGCTCAGAAGGCCAAGGAATTGCGGCTATAAAAATAAAATAGCTAAGAAAAGGGTGCTGGTGCAAGCAAAAATTTCAGCTTGATCACAGATGGTAAAGGCAGGGAAAACATCCAGCAGCTGCAGCTAACTACTGCACCTGCTTCTGTATTTCATTAAGCTCTTGGTATCCCATGAACACAAAAACTCAGGAGGGAAACCTGGGTGAGAGTACAGCAAGGACCCAGCCACAGAGGGCAAAACAGACTAGGTGTGGACAAAGTAAGTGCTGCTTCCTCAGCAAACGCACATGGTTAAAAAGAAGGCCAGGCTGGATGGGCCCTGAGCAGCCTGGTGGGAGGTGTCCCTGCCCATGGCAGGGGTTGGGGCTGAGGGGGCTTTAAGGGCCCTTCCAACCCCAGCCGTTCAGTGACATGATGAAAAAGGGAGAAGAAAAGAAAATCCAGCTGTGAGGTTTTGACTTACACTAGTCTTTTACACATAAAAACTTAAAAGCCTTTCTCACTGATGTTGGTTTCTGAAACAATGGGGAGCCAAGCATTAGGACAGCAAAACCTTTGTCAGCAAGCTGATGTGATTTTAGTAGGTCTCTGCAGTTTGAAGAGAGAAATAACACGAGTATCAGTGCTTAGGGCCCCGGGGAACTGAAGCCTGACTTCCTCCACAGCAAGCATCCCTCTTCCCACTTGCACTTCAGCCTTCACCCAGTTTTGCCAGCAAATGCAGTCCTGATAACTCACTGCTGAGGTCACTCAGAGCTCCCTAGAGCTAAGTGTCACAGGATATTTACAAACACCAGCACATACCCAAACTGCATCAATTCTCTTTGACTGAAACCTGGATGCTATCTCAACCGGGAAAGAAAGCAGCTTTTCACATGACGCTGCACTACGACTCTCAGGAATATTTTTACATTATTAGGTCAATTTGTCTTACAACATGGACCTCATCTGCCAGGTGGCAGCACACTTCAAAGCCAACAACTCCAGCCACCGACACTGGCACTCTTGCTGCTATGTTTTGCCCGCAGCCAGAGCTCAACTCGTGCTGACCCTCTGCCTGTGCTTCCTCCCAGCTCCCTGGTGCTGCAGTGGGAAAGCAGGCCAGACAGCATGTTCCCTGGGAAAACGATCATCTCTCATACCAGGGTCACATTCCTACATGCTTCTGGAAACTATTCCTAAACAAGGCACATTCCTGTACTTGGCAATTGGTAAGAGGAGCACAGACAGGGGGAGACTTTAGGACTTCCGTAACCACTCAGTAGCTGTCAAAACCCAGCTTATGCGAGGAGAGCGTTGTCACTGCTAGCAGGTGTGAAATGCAGACAGCCCTGGTGGGTTGTGCACACCGATCACCAGAGATCTATACGGATGGAGAAGCACCAGTTGGGAACCCATAAGGCTGCCATGGCAAGTGCCAAGGCACCTCAGCACAGCTCCGTTCCCAACGCACCCTCCTCTCCACGCAGCAGATGCACACAAGCGTCCTCTCTTCATCTGTTTTCAAAGGATGCAGTCCTGCCAGGAAAAGCATTCCCAAGCACAACTGCACTGCTCAAAAAGGGCAGCACATTTGGGAAGCTAAAGGATATTTCAGAGGAACCTTCCTATTCATTTGAACAGAAGCAAACCACGAAGAACAGAGGGGCAGGTCCATGCTCAGTGGTCTCACACACACCAAGGCTAGCAGCCAACAAATCACAAGACTGAGCAATGAAAGACCTTGCCTACGGTAGGAAAATGACCTGTTACTGACAGCCTATTGTTAGCAGCAGCTCCTCACAGCCCCCTAACCTCCCCTGCGATGAAAACAGGCTCACAGCTGGCACACAAGGAAAGGAATCGTTCTCAGCAGCCTGAGGAAGCCAACAGCTCTCCATGCTGGACTCACCATGCAGGGACCAGTCCTGTTTCACACACAACAGGGAACGCATCCCAGGCACGGCAACCGGAGAGACCTCTTTCTGTGATTACTGTTAGCAAGCCTCTCCTTGCCTGTCAAAACAAGGATGCACACAGCAAGAAGCCTTTCTTCTAGCGCAGCTGCCACATAAAAACACACCCACTGTGTTCTCAGGTGACCTCTTGCTTACCACAGGTTTTTCTGTCTGTGTCCTCACCTGGAAGGGAAGAGGGTGCTGGAATCTGCAGGCTTGTTCAGGAAGGAGGAGTAATTTCAGGGCAGTAAACTTCCCTCCGGGGAAACAAAAGCTCTTCACAAACAGCCACCTGCACTTTCCAGCTCTCTAGCCATCCTGTCTCACAGTAAAATTCATCCAGCCCAGCCTGACCTCCTTCGCTTGCAGTAGCTTCATCTCTTTCAAGAACTCCTAACATGTTTTTGAGTCATTCTGTAACATACAGCAGTAATCACCAGATCTCTCCACCCAGAGCAACCTCTTCCAGACTCTGTGACTCTTCTCCCATTTGTCCTTTCTCAGATGGATTTCTCTCCAGAATTCTTCCTTCTCTGGTGTGAGCAGACCAAAGACCAGTTCCTGCAGGAGACTGGATTAAGAGTTCTAGGAATCCTTGACATGAAAGGATTTTAAATGACTATTTTCACTGACTAACAGTGACTCAGAAGGGTCTGTTTACCAAAGGGCCTTTTCTCAAGCAGAAAAAAACTTGACTGAAGTCAGGATTACAAACTACTAAAATAGCAAAGTATTTTGAAATTGCAGTGGTTCTGACAGGAAATGGGGACTGCACTGCACTTAATGAAGGAGGGAGGAAAAAAAGCAGAGAGATTCTAGACATGGCAATTCACGGCTGTAGTCATATTTTTGGTTGCTTGTAAAGGAAATTCTGACAGCTGCCAACACAAACAGATTAAGTGCACTAGCAGAGAGCGAACCATTTCTGAACGTGTACACACATGGGTGTGGAAGAGACAACAACCCCCAGCAAAGGCTGACTTTCCAGCAGGCACTGTAATTTTTTCCAATTTAGAGAAGCCAGTTTGGAAGGAGGGGGAAGAACCATTCTTTTCATGAGACCTTCTGCTCTAATCTTTCCCTTCTCCAAACCTTAACAAGGCAAACCAGGACTGTATGAAGGAGTGGGGTGAGGAACCATCTCCCCCAGGACACCCGGTGACTCCCTTGCGTAACTAAGCATGTCCCAGAATTAGTAAGTCTTCTTGCTGAGGGCCGACATCTTCCCTCTAGGTCTCATCCCTGTGCAGGGGAAGCAGGTGAAGAAGGTGTAAATGGGAAACCCAGCTACTCCCGGCAGCACATGCTGAAGGCCCAAACTGCTGAGGCCACACGGGGCAGTTTGGGGAATGTGTGCAAGTGTCAAACCACGCAGGCTTCCCCGATCCCTACGAGCCCAAGCTTCAAGTCCGAGCACTAACAAGAGTTCTTATACCCTTTCCCCTCATAAAGGTCACATGCTCCTTCCTGAAGCTTATATTTCAAACCAGCACGAGTAACCTCTGATCCAGGCTCCTCCTGTTTCTATCTCATCTTGTTTCCAGCTCCTGTGCTCCACGTTCTGTGCTGTACAGGCACACAGCTCAATCAACATGAGCAGCAGACTGGCTGTCAGACACACAGCTTCAGCAGCTCTCCTCACTCCTTCGACATCCAGCTCCACAGAGAAGACTTCACTGCCTTCTCTGCTAAAAGGACGTATTTTCACATGAAAAGCACTAATGCAAACAATTTCATTTGAAACCACAGAAGAGGCAAGGAACTTTCACTTCATTGTGAAATGAATTTGCAGACATCAACACGCTCTCCCCATCAGGATGTACTTTCAGCACTTTTACCTTTCTTAAAGCTCAGGCACTTTGCCCTGAGTATTTAGGGCAGGTTAATTACCCCCAGATGAAGACCCATGCTATTTCTCCACATCGTCAACAAGTCCTGAGACAGAACAGCAAAAACATACAGCCTGAAGGAGATCAGTCATAAAACTTCTCAAGACAGAAACTGGCATCTTTGCTGCTGAATAGAGTCAGTTCCAAGTAACAAGCTGTTAATAATAAAAATTGTAGCACACCTCAAGCTTCCATCCAGCTGAGGAACGACATCCACACTGCTCCTTAGAGGTGACAGCATGCTCTCCTTCCTTCAGGGCCACCAGCAGCTCTGCTCCTCAACCTGCCACAGCCTTGTTGCCTCCAGCCATGCAAGTGCTCTGAGGGAGAGGTACTACCCTAATCTCAGCACTTCCTCTCTCCTGTGACATCGGTTAGGGTGAATCATCAGTTAATAAATAGTATTTCTTAACCGTCGGGCACAGCACTTCCAACAGCACTGCAGGCACATTTCCTTTTACCCCAGTTCTGGAGAACTCATGTACGTAAACCCACACAGGAGAGAGCAGGAGCTTGCAGCACACCTATTACAAAGAATCTGAGCTCCTGATCACCTCTTACGCTGGCACAGGGGCTATTTTTCTCAATGCTCAGCCCAGAAAACTCAAGATTGCTGCTCTTACCTTTAACTTCCAATCTTCCTCTACACTAGTGTCCAGAGCAGCCCACTCCCTCAGAAAAAAAGGCTGAACAGATTGCTTGACATGCAGTTCACAGGATTAGTCCCCTCTGGGTCAGTCTCTCTGAGCTATGTCCCACTTGCCACAAGCCAATTAGCTGTCTGCTTGAGGAGGAGCTGGGATAAGTTTCCTTCTGCTGGCAGCGAAGTGGAGGGGCAGGCACTGCCTGCAATAATATGCTGCTTCCTGCCTGTGGCTGAGCTGAGAGGTACTGCCCTATAGCAAAGGGTTTACAGGAGCACAGGAGTTCAAACTCCACCTCTTCCACCGAAGAGCCTTTAACTATGTAGGAGGGGTCAACAGCATGGCTCCTGGTGCTTAACGACTTGCTGTGTCCAAACTTAACTTCCAGTAAGGAATCAGAAAGAAGAAATCGCACTGCCCACACTTCCTTCCACAGACGAGCTTAATCTGATGGCACCTCAGAGCTCAGAGTGAGATGGAACGGAAAGGGAACGGTGAAATCCATGTAAAAAGTTACATGAATGAGGGTGAAAGTCCACACCGCCATTTGCTAGCGATAAGTAGAAAACAATTACAAAAACACCAGGTGAAAATCATATTAAAACATGAAAGGGCTGAGGGCCCTTCGTAGGCCCTCCCCTGTTTATGACAAGTGCTTTTTAAAATTATTATTGAATAATACATATATTAGATTTTTTTTTTCCCCTTCAGCTACACATAAATCCTGCTTGAGCCACGGAAGGGTCAATGAACTGGTAAGGACTCACTGCATCAGCTGTGCCCATCACGTTGGAAGCAGCAGGATTCATTCACTCAGCACCCTCTAGAAAAGAGCAGCTCCTCAGCCAGCACACCGACCTGAGAGCAAGGATTTGTTCACCACACAAACATTTACAAAAATGGGCCTACAGAGACGACTCCAAGTCCTTTCAAAGATTCTTCAGTGGATAGCTGCTGCCTGGGCAGCAGACAATAAAGTAGGTTGTATTGCCCAAATTTCATGGGCTTTGTAACAGAGAATGGGGGAGCTAGCTGGCCCAGGTCCATGACACAGGTAAAGCAGTCATTTCGAGAAAAGTACTTTCAGAAAACAGGCTTCTTGCATGAGCTAGAGAAAAAAACTACTGCAAGTTCAAAGCATGGAACCCATCCTCACAGGGTGATTTGTTTTAACGCTCCTGGAGCGTCTGCAGGCTAATGCAGCAGGTGGGCACCTCAACAAAACATGGAGTTACTGTGAAATTACAGCATCCAACAAAACACTGCCCATGGAAACTGCTGACACCTGCCTGAGAACACCCAGTGTGCCACTGTGCTCCCAAACCATCTGCTTTTTAGAGATCACACGTAGCTCTGAGGGTATGGCTGGACAAGCTCTGCTCAGAAGTTAAGTGTCAGGCTTTGACCTCACTCATCCAGTGCTGCTAAAAGCTGGCCACCCTCCCTGAAATAAATGGGTCTGAAGTCCCAGGGCAACATGCAGTAGAACTCCTGGAGCTACAAGCAAGGCTCTGCACTCCTCCAGGAGACCACTTGTTTGCAGTGCACCAACGGCGTGGAGAATTGTGCAAGTGAGCCCAGCCACCGCAGTGGTAAACAACAGGCAGCCGTGGAGCTTCCTCCGTGCCCTGGGGAAGTGATGAAGCAGTACCAGGCCTGTCAGCACTTTTGAGGAGATAGCAAAGAGATCTGGAGATGTGCTACAAAAATGGTCATAACTTACTGAACAGCAGGAAACGTTCAGGCAGCGGTGATTGAGCTAAAGTCTTTTGAGCAGCAAAGTGAGATGCTGGTGATAGGCCAGAGGACCCATCTTGTGCCACAACACCAGGAGCCTGTGTCATCTGTTTGGCTCTCTAACTGCCCAAGTTTCAAGTGCCATTCTCAAACAAAGTGAAACCCGCAACAAGGCAGAAATTTTGAAGTAGCATGTCCCAACAAACTATGCCACAAATGAGAGAAGCTCTGCCTTCTGCACAGACATCCAAAGGAACGGAGATCTCCCAGCCACACTGGGTTTGGGCAGTGTTGAAGGTCCCCACAGAATGTGAAGTAGCTTTATAACGCTGGTGTAACAAAAATGACAGTTCCATTCCATATCTAGTATGAAAAAACAGTGCCTGGAGGCTCAGACAGACTACTAGATAGGTTTAGCACTGCAGAGTACTTCACTACAGTGTTTCCCAGATCTGTGAAGCAGCAATCACCCTTTAGTGTCTGAAGAATGTCAGAAACATTTGCAGCCAAGTGTTGCACAGAGAAAACTACACCTGCTACACCAGGTGAACTAGCTAGCAGAGACTATTCACTGGAAATTCACCAGGAAGACCGCTGTGGTGCCACCATAAAGCTGAGAGTGTGTAACATGGTCATCTGTGGGTAGCACCGCAGCAGATCCTGTCTGAGGCACCATGAAAGACAGCAGCTGTGGCAAAATCCCCTGGTGAGAGATCTGAAAGCCAGGTACTATGGGATCATACACAGGAAGAACCAGTCACGTCCAGCCCAGACATCCAAAAGGAACTCAACTTGTAGGCAGACGTCTCGGAAGGACAGAGCTGGCAGAGGTGTGACAGACCTAGCAAATATTCCATCCACAACCCTCCTGGGAGAAGGGAGGCCTAGTGTGGGGCTGCTATACGAGTTGTTCCGGGAGGCTTCCTGCTAAGTAACTGTGCAGCCGCTGCGCCTGACCTAAAGGAACAATAGCTGAACATAAAGCTTTTCCTTACACCTCTCAGGGGACGCAGCTGCACAACATCTTAAGCTCAGAGATGCCCCTAGTCATGTGCTCCCAGGCCATTTTCTGGTCATGCACCCATTAACTCTGGGTAGAAAGTCTTGAAAACTGTCCTGACTGCAGCCAGGGCAAACAGGATACTGTCACTGGAGGACTGACCAACTGACCAACGGTGGAACCTGCACTACATGCACTTCTTTTTAAAGGAAGAGGTCTGCATCTTAATATTCACTTTTCCCTCTGCCCAGCCTGCTGCCAGCAAACAAATCAGTCACCAGATTTAAGCCCTATGCAAAAGGTTTGCCGGCAACTGTATTTTTTAACCTCGTTTTTCTGTTTATGCAACGTAACATTTGTTGGATCTGTGCTCTGGTTTTCTTCTCTCACAGTGCCATCTCCCCATGCTCCTCACTGCCCTGCTGCCAGCCTCTCCTTTCACTGGTCACTCCTTAGTATCTTTCTGCCTTCGACCTGCATTGCTTGTGAGTGGTTTATCCAGTGTTCCTGTTTCCTGCCTCTTTTGTTAGTACCCAAGGAGTGTCACTCATGCAACTCTCACAAAGCTGCTCTGCTCTCTAACACCTTCAGATGTATTTTTCCATTTAAAGTAGAATCAAGAACTGACCAAGGAAAGTCTTGGAGACTGAAAAGAGAACAAGTCACAGTGATGAGATTCCAACAACAAAAGCACAGTTTGGAGACTCAGACTCTGTCAAACACATATTATTATAGTATGAAGGACAGGTAAGCTGGGCAACAGATAAAGAAGAAGCAGACCAAGTGTGAGTTATCCCGCCTTATGAACTAAGTCAAGTACCTCCTGCCCTTCAGAATCTCTGCCTTAAGCAGTACAGATGCACAGACAGTGGGTGAGTTTCCCCAGAAAGAAACCAGTCTTTCCTAAATCCAGAACTACCAGCCTCCCTTGAAACAACCAGAACCTACGTGCAACTCCAAAATGACTGTCTCTGTTCTACAACACTGACTGATGTTTCCAGCTTAGGACAAAAACTCAATAGTGAATCCCACCAATCTGAAACAGGAAAAAAAATGCATCAAGGAACTCTCAAGGAACTGAGCTGGGAACATACGGTGGGGGGGGGAACAGAGTGCTCTTAAAAAAAAATAAAAAAAAAGAGAGAGAAAATTGCAAGACTGCAAGGAATCCAAAGCAGTAACAACAGTGATGTGGCAGACCAAGAGCAGCAACACTAGCCAACTTTCTGATTTCCAAAACATTTTTATAGCTCATGGTTAACCACAGTCAAGCCCCTCTATAAGCCATGATACACAGAGTAAACAGAAATTAAGAGATGAAAAACATTTTTCCTGTAGTTTACCTGAGCACCCATGATACAGTGATGAGCTGGAGACAGTGCAAACTCTCCCTGCTGTCCAGGCAATCCCATACTCTTTACCCCTTAGGAAGGACAGGAGCTGGCAGAGCCTGATAACGTAGTCACAGAAGTAGCTCTCCACTGCTGGACACAGGTGGGGGCAATTTGGAAGAGCAAACACTGTATTTCCTCCTGTGCCTACATGCAGTTTCTCTGACAGAGATAAGCTCTCTCCCAACTACAATAATAAGCAAAACAACACATTTTCTTAACATGAAAAATCAATCTTACTTTGCCTATGGAAAAACCAAAGCAAGCCCCCAGAGAAAAGGCATCTTTGACAGCAACAACTCTACAGTCTTGAAAATGTATAACTTACAGAAACCACTGCAGAACCCTTCTCTCTGTGCACACACACTGACACCTGTTACCAGCACTTACTGTCAGATGCAGATGGGCATCCCACTTGTCCAATTATTGATGCAAAAAATTAATCAAGCTTTGAGAAACTGTGGGGTTTAATCTGGCCATACAGATGGCACTACCGCTCCTTTGCCCAGGTTTCTTCAAAGACTGGAAGTACCCTTTGCTAGCTGTGTCTGTCTAAAGCAGTGGGTGACTACTATCGCACAGCAAGCCACACTGCTCAGTCCTGGTCACCACCTGCAGGTCACCATCCTGAAGCATCGTTTCCTTCCTCCTCCTGCACTGCTTCCCCCTCCACCTTGCCTCAGACCAACACTGTTTCCCTTCTCCATTCCCTCCTCTGTTTGCCAGCTCCTAAGCTCACACTGCTGCTGGCTTCTCCCATCCGCAACACGAGCACTGGTACCACAGTAGGCCGGGAGGAACCAGGCTCCACCTCCTCTCCTACACACCTGGCATTTCCCCAAAATGGAGCTTAGGTAGCACCTGCGCCCCAGAAATGACTGCACCTTTTCACCTTCCCAGAATGCAAATATTTAGCACATTTTCCACATCTAACAAGTATCCCAAACCAACTTCTTTCTGCTCCTCCTTTTGCTATGCCACTATCTACAGTGTGCATACATAACCACACATACATCCACATACAAATAGTCAGAGAAAGAAGTTTACATATTTCAGCCCTGAAGGGAAAACTAAAATTCCTTTAGCAAGGCCTCCAGCATAAACATCCCCATCACTCCCAACTCCCTCGACACAACAAAAGTTTCTGCCCCACTGCGTTAATAGATTCTGTCAAACCCTCCTAGCTGGCAGGTAAGAACATCTCTGAATGTGAAACTTCAGCACCATACACAGTAACCTGAAGTATTTCCTATGTGTGTGGAGAGGAATTACGGTTGCTGTAAGGAAAAATAAGTTTATGGGGTTTTTTGGTAAGTAAAAGAAGCTATGAAGACAGTTCAGATGTTTTTAAACTGTGCAAAAGAGAATGGATGTGGGTGAAAGGTGCACAAAGAATGGAAAATATTGCAAAAATCTTACCGTGAAGCTGTTGTTGACATTCTTAGTGCTGGATTCTGCCACACTGGCATCTGTCAGATCCACCTCATCAAAAATAATGGACTGGAAAGAAGAAATTGGAACCCCCAATGAATCAGTGAATCCAATGGATAAGCAGCAGACCCAAAGGGACACATCTGTTTCTCTGCCTAGCACACTGCATCACATGGCTTTTGTGATCCGAAGAGTAGGCCCAGCACCAGCCACACGAAGGACTCAGAAGTCTCGTTCCACACAGTGGTGCTCACACTGGCCTGTCTTCAGTCAGTGAATGCAGTGACTTGACTTCTATTAGGGGACGATTTAAAAAAAAAAAAAAACATTGCAGGCTTAGTTCTTATGAAAGGAGGCAGAACAATATCTAGCGAACTATCAATGTACTAAACCAGACGCATGGCTGCCCTCTGATTGTGCGATAACTTTGTGCCTTCCTTGTCCCCTCTGTTTCCTCTTTTCATTCATATTTTCTCCCTTCTGTTTCAGCTTCTATTGATTCAGTGCCCATTCCTCAATAAAATGCACTGAGGGGAAAAAAGAAAAGTGGAAAAATCATTATCACAGGTCTGATAAAGAAGTCCTCAGGCTTTTCAAAGTGGGAGGTGAAACAAAGGGAGATTCCAGCAGCTGCAAAACGTGAGGACAGGTGCCTTCAGAGCACGTGCTCTTTTCTGGACTGAGGGCTGCCTTCTCACAGACACCCATCTGCCTCCCAGGCTCCAGCACGGGCCTTCCTCCCTCGGAATGCAATGTATCTTCAAGACCTTACCTTAGCAGTTTTTGCATAGTAGAGTGTTCGTCCTCGCAGCTTAAAATATCGTCTCTTCCAGCGCTGGAAGGAGCTGGTCTGTTTCATCAGCATTCCCTCTTTTATGATAGTCTACAAAACAAGGACAGGAGAGAGGTGAAGCCGACAGGTTACCTTCAGGAACCTTTTACTCTCTCCCAGTATATACCGGTACCAATAGAGACTGCAGCTCCAGACCAGTAATCTTAGTGCCCTCTGCTGGAAGCGCTTAACGAATTCACCCCCGTAGCAAGCGGAAGGTACCAAGATCAAACAATCACAATGCGTAACCCACACGGGGGTGGGGCTTTATCTTCATCTCCGGCGCTATCAGGACACCAAAAGAGATAAGTGACTTATGACTGAACAAGCATCTCAACGCCTAACACTGACTCAGGGGCCGTAACAGTTAAACCCAGTGAGGTCAGATTTCAGTTGCAGGTAGCTGCGCCTTTCATTTAATTGTTATTTTCTTAGAGGTACAGCGTATCTGCCTCTGTCTCCGGTTCTGCTGCGTGAAATGATCTGCATCTACCTGGCACGGAGCTGGAAAGCCACAGGCGCACAGGATGGAGTGAAACTAGAGCAGAGGAGCTATATGCAGCTTCAGCATTTGGTGTTCTTCAGATAGTCTTGGCTCTGCCTCAGTACACTCTGGCTGGCTGCCATTTCCCAGGGCTGGAGTGCCAAAACTGTCTACGCACACTGCCTTTTTTTTTTTTTTGTACTGCTTTATAACTAGATTGACATACCAGCATACACAGTCCCATATGCTTGCTCACATACTATGCATACATAGGGGTGTGTTTGATCCACATGCACTAACTACATCCTACTTTGTCAAATGCATTTGATTCCATCGCTGAGGAGGGAATTTGAACACCCATGGCTACATCAAAATAACCTCAAAACCTGCAGCTCAGAGAGGCAATGAGCAGAGAAGTCAGAGCTGCGGGTTCAGCCCTGCATTACTGAGGGAAGGTATTGCCCTGGAACAGCAAACGGTGCCATGAGGTGCCACGAGAAACCCACTTCTGTCCCCGAGAAACAGCCCCCGGGAAGCACCTCTCTGAGAAAACCTACGGCGATAAACACACAGAGCGCAGGAACAAATGGTCCCGCAATCCTGTAGGACAGGTTATTCTGTACCTTGATGCCAGGAAAATTACACAGCTCTAACATACCTGAGGTCTCCACACAACTCGGGGTTGTAACAGAGTGAGGTCAACCCCTGAGCATCAATTAATCCACAGCACAGCATTACACGTCCACTGCCAGGCTACTACAGAGCACAAAATAAATATTCTTACTGATCCAGAGGGTTTACATTGTTTTAGAAATCCCTTCCAGGGCACTAAACTTGCTTTTAAAATGCTATATATATTTCTAATGTGGGTCTTTCCTTTTTGAAACAGCTGCAGATTTAATACTTTCCACACACACTGGCCTCTGCCAAGCTCCAAGTTTCCTCAAAAGGCACTTGGAAAAAAATGCTGACTCTAAGAAGAAACATCCGCCTGCCGACATGAGCTCCTGACAGAGCCATCCCCAAACAGGCCCGAGAGGTCGCCCAGCATGCACCAGCATGGTGGAAGAGGGAGGGCTCTGTATGCACACACCCCGACCCAACGAGGGATGCCGGGCCCAGCAGCCCCCATCTGCCTTCCTCCTCTGGGCTGGAGGGAAGGGCGAGAGCTCCGCTGCCTGCCCCTGGGCAAACACCACGCAACTCAAAGCTTGGGAGCTGCCCGGCTCCGATGCTCACCAACCCCAAGCCTCACCGTGTCCCAGTGCTCTTTCTTGTCTCACAAAGCCACCTACACTCTAAGGAACCTCCAGACTCTGCAGTGTTTTCAGCAGAATGAAAGATAATGAAGTGCACAACCTCACAGCAGAGGTGGCACCTTCCGCACCGCGCGGCGGCTGCTGAAGGGCGTCCTGGCTCTTGTTGTCACTGCAGGGATGCAGCTGTGGGGACGGCCCCCCAGGAGGCTGTAAGGCATCTGGGAGCGGCCTTAGTGTCCAGAAGCTAAGCGTGCTGTAGGGATGCTCAGAAACAAGATTTTAAGCCATCATGGTGCTATACGCTACTGAGCAAAAAGTCTGAAACTCAGCCACAGTCTTAATCAGAAGCGTAAGAGAAAACGGAGTTCAATGCCTGACCCAGCAGCACCCCGCACTGAAACGATCCCAGAGGCCAGGCCGGAGCTGAAGGAACCAGGAAGGGCTCCTGGCCACCCCAGGGAATTTTCACAAGATCCCAAACAGTCCTTTTCAGTTCCCGTGCCCCCAGCTGGCAGCGCTGCCCAGCTCCGTGGAGTCCCACAAGAAGACATGCACACATCTGTGTTCTGAGTTACCTGAGCCCCAGCACCTGGAGACAAAACAGCAGCATCTGGATTGCCGTGCTAAGGAAATCCCGCATTTCTGCAGCTCCCTGCAGCCTTCAGGAAATGGAGAAGTGGCAAGAGGCTTTCCAGATTAAAATATAAACACGGAGAGAGATCTCTTTGCATTCCTTGGCCAAAAACACATATATTTAGAAAATGAGACAGAGAAAGCAGCTACTGGATTCTGCAAAGCCCTGAACTGAAGTCCGAAAGAATGGGGAAGACTCCCAGGATGCAAAGCCAGAAGAAAGCAAGTCGGCCAGGAGCTTGATCAAAATCAGCAGCTTGCAGGAGGAGATGTCAGGCCTCTGCTGCTCTGCTTATCCACAGAAATTCTTAAGCCGGGGTCAGCCAGAGCTCCACGCTCGCACTCGGGCCCAGCCCAGCAGAACCGCGTCTCGCATCAACGCGGTCTCGGCGCCCAGAGCCGCTGCTCCTTCCAGCTGCGGGGCTCACTCACCTGTGCACGAGACGTGCATTCCTCCATGCCTCTTTTAAACTGCACCCTCTTTTTTTTTTTTTCTCTTTTTTTAAAACCAAAAGGCAACAACCCCGGAGGTCACCTCACCCCTCCCTAAGCAGCAGTTTATGTCACTTGCCAGCCCCTATCTATAGAAAACCTCACCACTGCCTAACTCGGACGTGAAAGGCAGCGAGCAGCGCTCCCACATGCACGCGCTGCTCAGAAAACAAGCCTCGGCTCCGAGCTGCCCATCTCCACACGAGCTGCTCTTCTATTTATAGGCACGCAGCTCGCTCAGAGCTTGGTGGGTTTGGGCGGAAAGGGCTGGAGATAAGATCAAGATGACTTTCTGAAATGATTCAGACATTGCTGCCTTTCTCCTCCTCTGTTCTAATTTTACAGCCGAAGGACTTGCTACTTGCAGAGGAACGCGGCTGCACAGAATTAGCTGGGGAGAGGAGCTGAGAGCAGGGTGACATGGGATGAAGCACGAGGGGGGAATGAATGGTTACTTCCCATCAGCCTCCCTGCAGCGCTTTTCTTCAGAGATCTCTGATCAGATTACTAGCCGTGCGATTCACCAAGACTGAAGTGGAAGTAGTCCTTCCATACAGGAAAAAAGAACTGAAGCCATTTTTAGTGCCCTTTTCAGTTGAATCCTACAGGAAAAGCTACTGCCCTGAAACACGATGAGGTGGGATCAGGCGCATCCTATGAGGACAGACACACAAACCCTAAGTGATGGTGCTGCCCAGACTGCTGCCATCCAGCCCTCCTGTGGCACGCCATGGGTGGACAACACCATGAAAAATAAAGCGTCCTCCTGGACCAGCCTAGAGCAATGTGCTGCTGGTTTCAGCAGTGCTGCCTTTGTCGTCTCACAAGACAGTGTGAAAAAGGTTCCTGCACAAACTTCTGTCAGAACACGACGGCTGAAAGGCCTAAGACATTTCTAGCATTTCATTATTTATCACTGCCCGCACACAAAAATTCAGCTCACCACAAGCAATACACAGCCCTGCCGCTGGCACCACTCGTCCTCATTTAAAACTTGACCTTAGGAATGAGAAACGAGATGTCCTCCTGTCAAAACCGGTGCAGGGTTTGGGCCTAGCCCCAAACTGACAACATTAAAATTTTGCCATCGCCCTCGTGGGAACAGCCTCAAACAACTCCAGGACCCGGCTTCCCCTCTGCGCAGCCCCGCGGCGTAAGAACAAGAAACAAGCGGTTAGCAGCAGGCAGGCACAAAGCTACCAGACACGGTTGTGTTTCTTGCAGCGTTACTTGTCTGAGGTGTCTCTGCGTCCCATAGCCCACATCAGAGGCCACAGAGGCAGCCTACTCAGATGAAGTGCTTTCTGTGCTGGTAACACCCGTGGTTCTAGTAGAAAGAGCGGTCACATTGCGCTCCAGCTGCTCTCGGTGCACTCCTGCACGCAGTGTGCGCACGATGCCAAGCACAGGAGCAGCCCATCCTTCTGTGAGGCCGGAGCCTCCAGCCCCTTTGGAAGCAGGGCCGCTGACACAGCCTGTGCCCAACCCAGAACGCCAGCCCCCTCCAGCCAGGCTGAGGGCAGCCAGCCCTGCCCAGCTGCCGGGTGTCCCGGGGTCCATTCTTCTGCAGAAAAGAACTGTACAAAGGGTAAAAGCACAAGCATTTGAAGCAATCTAAGCAGCAACGAAAAGAATCCTAAACAACAAAGTCCTCGACATCTGCATTTCTTTGTTTTCCATGTGTCTTCAGAACGTTAAAAACTTTGAGGCACAGATTGTTTTTATTTGCGTGCACTAAAAAACTCTGAGCAGGGTGCTGATGCCAAACAACAAATAACTAAAGAAAGAAGCAAAGGCACAAAAAGGAGAGAGCAAAACAGCAGTGCACTTGCAGAGCTGACAGGCTGCCTCCACCTGCACCTACTAAGGAATTTTGTAAGGGTACAGGTGGATGGCCCCTGGGGACTCCGGGCAAGCTGGGGCACAGGAGGTGGCAGCAGCCGCAGCCACCTCACGGACACGGACCGCTGTTTGGGTAATTTTTGGCATTTTTGGTAGCTGGCTCTATAAAGCTCTTTGAGGTCATAAACACAGAACAAATAATTATTTACAAATACAGAAAATCTGACAAAGCAGCTACGGGAATAAATCTAACCAAGCCTGCAGAATAAGACATGAGAGGTCAAAAGGCTAGGGGTTAACAAGCTAATCCGAGAGCAACATCCTTCCAGCAGACAGTGGTCACACCCTGGAAATTAACTCCAGGAAGCTTAGAGGGGGAAATCTGGATCAGTAAAGCAGTCCTGGGTATGGGACACAAAGAGAGCTGCACAGACCCAGAGTGCAGCACAAGCAATTTATATTTGCTCAGTCCTGCATGTGAACTCTGCACTAAAAGCAGCGGGCTCTTGCACAAGTGAAAAACGCATTCCGATTTTTTATGCAAAGGACAAGGCTTGATGTGAACTTGTTGCAACAGAAAGGCTTCAGAAGAGGGGAAAAAAGAAAACCAGAGGTCAGCCACGGGATTCAAATGCCTAATGTCAAATGTCAAACAGGAGTTTCTACCAAATCAGGCTGCAGTCAGAACCAGCGTGGCACAGGCAAATAGAAGGTTTGAACGCCTCACGCCTCACCAGGTGACACTGCGGCTGGTGAACCAGGTCTTTGAACCGGCTCCTTTTCAGAGTCAAGTGAATGATTCTCCTTTAGAAGGAGCAAGCACTCACAGACCTAAAGTGGACAAAGTATCACAGAAAACCAACTCGGAAAGCAGTCTATGGGGAAGGAAATGCGCCATCGCAGCGCATCCCAGCTGGGCCGGGAGCCGCAGGGGAAGCACGGAATGCAGGGGAACACGTGCCGAGCACAGAGCCCTGCAGAGCTACAGCCCGCGGCCCCACAGCTCACATCACGCTCTTGCTCTCCCAAAGAGCCGAATCACCTGCCTGGAGCACTGCTGCTCATGTCAGCCCACCCACCCACAGCTCCAGCAACGGGCCAGGCACTCACCATAGTGGCATGTCAAGGCCATCTGACAGCAGCACTGGGGTGGGGAGGCACAATCGGAGCGATTGCAAGAAGCGCGCACGTAAGGGAGAGCGCATCCAGAGTGCAGCTGGGGATCTCATCCTCCCAAGCATAACCACCCCGTCCTTCCCATCCTGCTAAATGTCATGCAGGAAGGAAAAGCCGGCAGCAAGCGCAGGTCTGGGAGCTTCAGGACACAGGAAAGCAAAAGTTGTACCTGGAGGAGAACTGGATCCTCCGCACCAGGGGAGGTGACACCGGGTCCCGCTGCTGTGCCGGGTCCCCACCACGTCTGCTCCTTGGTCCTGCCAGGGCAGTGGCTGGCAGAGGCAGAGCCAGACCCCTTCACTCCCACCGGTATTCCAACGGGATTGTGCCGTTGAGAGCAGAAAGCAGCCTTTGGCCTTCAGCCACTGAGTTAATACTTAAGGTATCTTAGAATTTATTTTTATCTCATCTGTAACAATTGTCGTTATCAGATTTTCCGTATTTATGTATTAAACAACCTATGCTTTTAAGTTTTTTTTTCCTCTTCCATTTAACACGGTTTTTAAAGGATACTCCAAAGTTTTTCATTTGTTTTTCCACTTTCCCTGTTTGAACGTCCTGCAGATACCTTTGACCATGCCAAGACATCTTGATCAGCACCAGCAACAACAGCGGAGATAAGCACGGCCCTGGGAACACCGTTTTGTTAACTCTGAGCTGAGCAGAACAGAAGGCTCTGGCACGAGTTCCCAGAACGCTGGTTTTTAATAACATCCCAGGAATAGACCTACGTGTTCTGTGGGGGCAGCCTGAGAAGCAGTCAGTGAGGTCTTTGCCCTGACCAGCGGTGGGTGCCCCATCCCTGGGGGAGCTCAAAGCCAGGCTGGATGCACCTGGGCAGCCTGGTCTGGGGGGTGGCAGCCAGCCCCCGGCAGGGCTTGGGGCTGGGTGGGATTTAAGGGCCCTTTCAACCCAATCCTTCGACGATTCTATGATTCATCTCCCTAGGGCCAGCACAGAAGCCTGCCCCAGGGTACGGAGCCTGCCCACGGCACCTGCTCCAGCTTGCAGCTCCCGGGAGATGCTGTGGGACTCGGGGCCTTTCCTACAAGATGAATGCCCTGTGTATGGGAA
This sequence comes from Alectura lathami, assembly GCA_013399715.1. Classification (NCBI taxonomy): domain Eukaryota; kingdom Metazoa; phylum Chordata; class Aves; order Galliformes; family Megapodiidae; genus Alectura; species Alectura lathami. The sequence continues at coordinate 1,185 of VXAV01012535.1, read as the reverse complement.
ATGGAGGTGGGATTAGCTGTCCCCCCCAGAACACGGCACGGCTAAATCACCCAGAACGCACAAGGCCCAAATACAACGTGTCTGATGCAAACGTTATGTAATCAAGATGGTGCTTCCTCTTTTTGAAAATAGCAAACCACAACATCAAAGTAGGCAGCAGATGTAAAACTCGTCCAACTGTGAGGAAACAAGAAGATCTCCCCTAAAACCACGCAGGCTAACTGCACATTCATCAATCACTAGCACAGCCAGGCTCGTGCCCTGTCCAGCGCAGCAGGCCTGGTCCCCCTCCCACGTAGCTGCCCCCGCGGGCAGACAGCGCGGCCCAGAATGCTTCTTGTGAGAGGGGGCCAGGGGACCGCCACCGCCACCCCGGGCTGCAGAGCCCAGCAGGGGTATCTCCTTCCATTAGGAGACACCCGCGTAAATCCTCAGTGAAACGACAACCACTGCGGGTGGGAGAGGCAGGGAACAAACGGCTCCAGTGGGGAGTTAGGCCAAACGCCTTTCAATAATGGTTTGTGAATTTGAAACCCTAAAAAAATGTATTCCAAGAGGAAGTTGTTTTCTCCCTGAGCAGTATTTTGCTCTGAAATTTCTGATGCTGGCACTACCTACTGTACACCGTCAGCCTTCAAGGAAATGCAGAAGACAAGACCCTCTTCTTACCTCACCTCTGCTTCCTCTTGCAATAGGCAGGGATATCTGCTATTTTAGAGAGAACAACGTTGGATTTGTAACTAAAGAAGTTAGAGCTATGCAGAGTTCTACACGGTGGAAAATCCACGGCATAGCAAATTTTGTAATAAGGCACTCTGCAGATAGACATTTCAGAGCTTTCGTTCATAATCCAGCACTCTTCCAAAGCAAAATATCAATGCTTTTGTTGGAACAACAGGTTTTCAGCAGAGTGAAGTACCCCAAATATCTGATGCAGTTTTGTTTTAAGAAAGGAAAAAGAAAATAATACCTATTTCATTTTGCCTCTAATTTTATTTGAAAGAGCAGTTTCTAGGCTAACAATGTGCTTTCTTGCAGTGTGGTCTCGGTAAATCTATGTTCTCAAAGCATGCAAGAGTTTAACGCGAGCCCTTTAGTTCCTGGAACCTGAACTATAGTTAGAAGGAGCTACAAGTGTGTGTGGTTTTGTGCTTTGCTTTGTTTTCTTTTTTTTTTTTTTTTTTT
>VXAV01012488.1:0-10857 GCA_013399715.1 Alectura lathami | reverse complement strand
ACCCTTCTTGTTGTTTTTTACATCCCTCGCCAAGCTTAATTGTACCTGTGCCTTAGAGATAAAGATATGGTGCGGGACCTTGTAAAAGGTCTTGCACAAGTCCAGATAGAAGACATCCGTCGCCCTTCCTTGATCCAATGATGCCGTCACTCCTTCATAGAATGCCACCTTATTAATTAGGCACAACCTGCCTTTGGTGATAGACGGCCACCAGATATAGAACAATTGGACCAGGCATAATCAGCTGTTCAGAGGCTGGTAAGTGGAGTTGTGCACAGCATCTAATCCTAAGAGACCAGGAAAATGTTAAGAGCTGTGGGATGTCTTGTAAGAACATGAGAGATGTCACGTTTTGTTATATCTGTAAAAAATCTTTTAATTTTCTGCACCTAGACGAGCCTCTGTCATTTAAGTAACTCATCTCTTGGTACTGCAAGTATAAACCAAACTGTAAAATGCTGTTTCGACATTCTATTTTTCTGATATTTAAGCATGAGACAGAGCATTTATGAAAATGTGATGAGCTGATCCACTCTTTTCTATGGTAGAACCAGTAGTATTACAAGAGAACTAGCAGTAAATTCTTAAAACTTATTCTGAAACCTGTCCCAGAAAATAGTAGGCTTGACAGATGTAGGGTAACTAAGTTAACCTAAGAGCTTATACTGATGGAAAACAGCTTCCCAGAGAGACGACTTGTTCTTCTGGAACAGTTAGTGTTGTGCCCCTTGCTCAATAGGAATCACACTGTGTGTATCCAAAGTCTTCTACAGGACTTTATGTCCACCTAACAATCAAAAATAGAAGATCTGAGTCTCTTTTATTCCCATGTCTTTCATTTTTCCTCACCATTATATTTTCCCACAGTAAGCTTCTGTATTACAGTGTTTGTTTTGCATCTTAGGGATCAGCGGAGGTACTGCCACTGATGGCAGCAGCATTATTTGTTTTCGGTCTGCTGTCTACTGATTTAGGCAGCTGGGAAACTGTCCATTTTCCCAGGAATCACTAGATGCCATTTTCCAGTCACTTCTTGATATATTCGAACTCAAGAGATTCACGACACTGTCTCTCCTTTCTCTAAAGAAATTTTACCTGCTTTCCAGATAACCATTATGCTATTTCTCCTTCCAATTCCACTCTAGTATAACCATGCTAAAAGTGGGAACTGTGCCAGCTGAAATTTATAGAAGGCTTCCAAGCCTTGGAGAATAGAAACTGGAGTTTTAAGTTTTCACACATTATCTCTTCACAACAAGCTATGTGATGAACATAACTTCCATTCTTTGCTCACAAATTATCACTTTGACTTTATTATTATTTTGACTTCATTAGGGAGTTCACTCCTTGAAATGTCAAAGTGAAAAATCCTCTCTGCTTATAGCTTGTATTTGTTCTTTGCAATTTGAGATTTCTTCTTTGAGGGCTACAACAAAGACTAAGTGATATTTAACTTGCTCTTACAACAAGGATGATTATCTATTTATTTATTTATGTTGATGGTATCATCAAAAGCACTTTGGTACTTTTCTACTGATGACGGAAGTGCTGAAATTTAAAGTATTAGAGGATTATTGAAGTATTAACTTTACTTTTTGAATTAGATCAGAAAAAGTAGGAAGCAAAGGAGTGGGAGATCTTGCTTTAATTGCTCCGTTACGGTTTTATATTGGCACTAAATTTATTTTGAATTCATCTGATCAGGAAACAAGATGTTTCATAGGAATGTATGATTTTTCGTAAGGAATTTTAAAATCAGTCCCACTCGCTAGTTGCTGGTTCATATTATGGTAAGTTGTCTAGGGGACAAGTAGTTATCTTCAAAGGCATTTAGGTGCCTTGCTCAAAATGGGTTTGGAGAAACTCCTGAGTCCAGCATACTGTTTTTTCTTAAGAAGGGAGAATGCAACTGCTAGAAGAGTGTTTGAGTGGAGTGCAAATATATTCCTGACCCAAACAACCATGTGAATGTCCTTTATGGCACAATTACTTCCTACTGACAAACTTTAGTTTTTCAAACGTTCTTCAGATTATGGATTAAAGAAATTGACTAAGATTCTGACTTTCATTTTGATAGCAAATAATGTGAATACTTTGGCTGACACCTAGTTTCCAATGCTATTATGCCTTGTCCACTGTGCATTTGTTTAGGGTGCTAAGGACACCAATTAGTTTTGTGTAAATACTCAGGTATATGTTTGAGACTTTCCCACTTCTCCCTCTTATTCTTTCCTTTTGTGGAAAGCGACTGGGATGTCTGTCAGCATATCTCTGTAATTAAGCTTTCTGAATCTGTCTTTTAAGGTCAGGATTCTTCAGGAAATTAACTGAAAATCTGTTTCCTGATTGAATTATTCAATAATCTGGTAATGAGAGAAATAAGAGCTAAAGGACAATGTCAGGTATTTTTTAATGGCGTTTATTTTTTACACAGTTAGACATAAAGTACTCTTCCGTTTAGAAGCTTGGAAGAGAGCTATTTTCTGCTGATTTTGACAGTAGACATTTGTCAGGCACAGTTTATCCTTTTAAGAAGTGAGGTAAAATTACTGATTGATGAGAACTAAAATGAATACCATCAGATATTTATTTGATGTGTATAGCATTTTATCTAGTCAAAACGTTTGTATTTATTTGTTAGCATAATTAGTGATGGCAGCACACCACTAGGGCAGTATAAATTTGAAGACAGAAATCACAAGGTATGTTATTGCAAATATTTCTCTTGGTAAATGCTGGATGCAAAGATTGCTATTCAGATCCCAGATTCATTTCCTGGAGATCTCAATGAAACAATTATTTTTACTGCAAGAATATACGAGACATAGAAGATATAAGACAAGAATATACAAGACATAGAATATACAAGACATGGAAAACAAACAAAAAACCAACAGTCCAGTTCGAAATACGTATTTACAATTCTGAAAGTTTTTGCTTAAAAATCTGAAGATTGGCACAAATTGTTATTCCTCATAAGCTATTTAACCTTTCTTTTTTAATTCAATGACTCAGATGTTTAAATTTCTCTGATATTCCTTCGTGGAAAGCTGATATACTATTTTCTGCTATGAAGGCCCAAATTTCTGGAAAAGCTCTCCTGTTAAGAGAGTTATTCAGTCCTCTTTGCCTCTTCCTTTGTATAAGTATTTCATTCTGCAGATAAGTAAGTAATCCTCTGTGTGAGACAGAGATATTAAAAGTAAATAAATTTATTCAAGCCGCAAGGTTATACATACAGCAAGATTCTGCTTTAGCACAAATGTAAATCGTTAGGTAATAAATGGAAGCCTCGGAAGTAAGTTGTCACAGCATTTCATCACAGACTGTTTTTGACTGGGGACAAAGAGGCTCAAGAATTTTTGAATGTCTGTGGAAATAAATTGTCTTCTCCTAAATGTTTTTTTTTGGGCACATATAGCATCTGTTGAAATGATGTGATGACTTTGTTGTGCTCTGCTTCAGTTCATTTTTCTTCAGTGAACATGCCCCAGGAGAAGGCAAATGGATCAGAAATGGAAATTGGCAGTCAGACTGCAAATTGTTTCTGAATCTGTCCATTTCCGGCTTGAGAATTATTACATTTTCTGATTCACAGACAGACAGGATGCTGTTGAGGAAAAGTCAGCATAGTATCACTGAGAAAGGCCTCAGCGTGTTTTATAGCATGCTGGACAACGTTGTCCTTGAGGGTGGCGTGCAGAGCCAGCCTGTGGCCTAGCAGTCTGCATGCAGGTTCTGAGCGTGTCTGAGCTGTGCATAGGGCCTTTCTCCTCCCAGCACCCTTGGAGAGGAAGCTCTAGATGGCATATGTGGAGTTCATCCTTCACAATGAGAGCATGGCAAGGTCAATATGCTGCCATTGTAGGCAGGCTCTGAGACTCCTAATTACAGAGTGCCATTATAAACTCTAACTATATTCAGTTGGTGTGATAATTCTTCTCAGAGAGTAATGGAAATGATTCTGCCCTTCCTCTCAGGAATTTTCTCATATGGTCCCAGGCTAGAGGCGTCTTGTTACTAGTAAGTGTACAGCTAGTTGCTGTTTTGAGAATGACCTTGACAAACTCCTAATAGGAGTTTTCCCAATCTTGTTGAATTTAGCGCAGCTGCAGTTTATTAGCATCTGTTGTATGCTTATGTGAAAATTAGGTAATTAGAGTGATTAATGATAGAGAATAATAGTATCGATACATACATATCATAGAATAATTTAGGTTGGAAAAGATCTCTAAGATGATCTGGCCTAACTGTCAACCCAACACCACTATGCCCACTAAAACATGTGCTTGAGTGCCACATCTACATGTTTCTTGAACATCTCCAGGAAAGAAAACTCCACCACCTTCCTGGGCAGACTGTTCCAATGCTTGATCACTCTCTCAGAGAAGAAGATTTTCCTAATTTACAACATGAACCTCCCCTGGTGCAGCTTAAGGCCATTACCTCTCATCCTGTCACTGTCACCTGGGAGAAGAGGCCGACCCCCACCTCACTGCAGCCTCCTTTCAGGCAGTTGCAGAGAGCAATGAGGTCTGCCCTGAGCCTCCTCTTCTCCGGACTGAACAATACCTGTTCCCTCAGCCGCTCCTCGTAAGACTTGTGCTGCAGACCCTTCACCAGCTTCACTGACATTCCTTGGATACACTCCAGGGCCTCAATGTCCTTCTGGTAGTGAGGGGCCCAAACCTGAACACAGCACTCGAGATGCAGCCTCACCAGTGGGGAGTACAGGGGGACTATCACCTCCCTGCTCCTGCGGGCTGCACTATATCTGTTACAAGCCAGGATGGCATTGGCCTTCTTGGCCACCTGAGCACACTGCTGGCTCATGTTCAGCCTGCTGTCAGCTGACAAACCCAGATCCTTTTCCTCTGTACAGCTTTCCAGCCCCAAGCCTGTAGCGTTGCCTGGGGTTGTTTGTGACCGAAGTGCAGTACCCGACGCTTGGTCTCGTTGAACGCCATGCAACTGGCCTTAGCCCATCTATCTAGCCTGTCCAGATCCTTCAGTAGAGCTTTCCAACCCTCAGACAGATCAACAACTTCCTCCCAGCTTGGTGTCATCTGCAAACTCACTGAGGGTGCACTCAGTGCCTTTATCCAGGTCATCAAAAAGATATTAAAGAGATTTACCCATCGAAGAGTGAGCCATGGGCTTCCACCTTCTCCAAGAGAATGTTGTGGGAGACAGAGCCAAAGGCTTTACTGAAGTCTAGGTAGACTAGGTCCATAGTCTTTCCTTCATTCACCAGGTGGGTCACCTGGTCATAAAAGGAGATGAGGTTGGTCAGACAGGACCTGCCTTTCATGAACCCATGCTGGCTAGGCCTGATCCCCTGGCTGTCCTTCACAACCCATGTGATCGCATTAAAGATGGCCTGTCGCTCCTTCCAACTGTTCCTGTTGATGGGTGTCACACTGGCAAGCTTCCAGTCATTTGAGCCCTCCCCAGTTGACCAGGACTGCTGATAAATGATGGTGAATGGCTTGGCAAGCACTTCCACCAGCTCGCTTAGTACCCTTGGGTGGGTACCATCTGGCCCCATGGCCTTGTGACAGTCTAGGTGGAGCATCAGGTCCCTGACTGTTTCCTCCTGGGTTGTGTGGGATTTATTCACTTTCCATCCCTGTCTTCTAGGTCAGAGGGCTGAGTACCCTGTGGATAACTGCTCTGACTGTGAAAGATGGAAGTAAAGAAGGCATTGAGGACTTCAGCCTTCTCCTCATCCTCAGTGATAATACTCCTTGTCGCATTCAATAAAGGATGGAGATTCTCCTTGGCCCTACATTTGCTATTAATATATTTGTAAAAACATTTTTTATTATCTTTAACAACAGTGGCCAGGCAAAGTTCTTGCTGGGCTTTGCCTAAATTATCCCTGCATACCCTAGCAACATCCCTTTACTCTTCCCAAGTTGCCTGCCTCTTCTTCTGGTGAAGGTAACCTTTCTTTTTTTCCTGGAACAGAAGCTCCCTGTTCAGCCAGTCTAGTCTTCTTCCCGGTTAGTTCACAATGAGGCACTTGGGAAAGGCCTGTTCCTGTGCCTATAAGATTTCCTTCTTGAAGAATGTCCAGCCTTCCTTGACCTCTTTGTCCTCCAGAACCAACTCCCAAGGGACTCTTCTAATCTTCTAAACAGCTCAAAGTCTGCCCTCCAGAAGTCCAAGGTAGAAGTTTTGCTTACTCACCTCCTGACTTCACCAGGAATAGAGAAATCTATCATTTCATGGTCACTATGCCCAAGAAAGCTTCCAACCACGACATCTTGCACCACTCCTTCACTGTTGGTAAAGAGCAGGTCTAGCAGGGCACTTTCTCTGATAGGCTCTCTTACTAACTGTAACAGGATGTTGTCTTCCACACACTCCAGAAACCTCCTATACTTCTTTCTCTGCGCTGTATTGTATTTCCAACAAATACCTGGCAAGTTGAAATCCCCCATGAGGACAAGGGCTGTTGATCACATGACTTCTGCCAGCTACCTGTAAAACACTTCAGCTGTTTCTTCATCCTGGTTGGGCAGACTGAAACAGACTCCCACAAGGATGTGCACCTTGTCTACATTTCCTGTGATCCTTACCTATAGGGATTCAACATTACTGTCCTCAGCACTGACTTCTAAAACATCAAAACCCTCCCTAACTTAGAGATCCATGCCTCCACCCCTCCTTCCTTGCCTCTCTCTTCTGAAGAGCTGCATATATGCAGCCACTGTATCACTTCAGTTGTGAAAGCAATCTCACCACGTTTCAGCGATGGTGACTATGTCAAAGTTTCTTCCTGTTCTGTGCATTGGTGTAGGTGCACTTATGCTGGGCTATTGACTTCGCTTTCAGTCCTGCATATTGCTCCTAGGTTCATCTCTAGCAAGCCTGGTTTTCATCCTTTCCACCTTAAACCTAGTTTAAAGCCCTTTCAATCAGCCCTGCGGGCTAGAATCCTTTTTTTCTGTTTGAGACACGTGTATCCCATCTGTAGCCAGCAGGACAGGTGCCAAATTAACCACCCCAATGTTCAAAAAAGCCAAAATTCTTCTGATGGCACCAGCCTCTTAGCCATGTGTCGATGAGATGAGTTTTCCTGTTCCCCTCAATATATCTCCCTGCCACTGAAGGGATTGAGGAAAACACCACTGGCACTCCAGTCCCACCAGCATACTAAAGACCCTCTTGATAGCCGTCAGGCTTCTCTCTGCCACTTCATCACTGGCCACCTGAACTACCAGCAGTGGGTAGTAATCGGAGGGCTGCACCAGACCAGGGAGTTTCCTGGTCATGTCCCTGATCCGGGCCTCAGGGAGACAGCAGACTTCTCCGTGGGTGGGATCCGAACAGCTTATCGGACCCTCTGCCCATCTCAGAAGGGGAAGACAATTGCCTGTGACAATTGCCCTTCTTTTCTTCTTAGTAGAGGCAGTCTTGAGACGTGTAGTTAACCGATCTGCCTTACACACTCCCTCGGAAGGACCTTCCTCTACAAGCTCACTTACCTGTTCCTCTAGTTCCAGAGCCTTGTGTCGATTGCACAAGGGCAGCTGGGAGGGCCTAGTAGGTGGGGGGGGCTTCCGCCCACCCCTCCTAGCAGGGACCTGTTTCCACTCCTCCCTGTCTCCTAGGTCCCCTCCTTCTGCCTGGCTATGAAGGGGCGAGAGATCCACTGCTGCTCGCACAGCATCCCCCGGAGCCTTTCTCTCAGAGATGGTAGGGCGCAGCCCCACCAGTTTATTTTCCCCTCACAGTCCGTGATGGTTCTTAACCTTTCCACCTCCTCCTTTACCTCAGCCACTACGCTGAGCAGATCATCCACCTGCTCACAATGCAGGCAGCGGTATCTCTGCTACTCTCTGGCAGCAGGGACAGGCTCGGTCCGTGCAACCCGAGACCTGGACTGCTGCGTGTTTGGCTGGGTTCTCTGAGTTGCCATGTTCTTTCTGGCAATGGCTCTCTGCCACGTGGAGACCATGGCTAGGTCAAGACCTTTAGAGAGAGCAACAACCTGTATAGGTGTATATATATATATACCTGTAGGTAGTATATACCTATACTGCCTATAGGTAGTTGGCTTCTTGAGTGTGGAGAGGTGCCGCACCTCCCTGCAGGCCCTGCCTGCGCCAGCTGCCACGCCATGCCCTACTGCCACACCACGCCCTGCTTGTCCGTCCGGTTCGCCGCGCTGCCTAGGGGCTGCCTTTATACGCACAGGGGTCAGGCCACTGTCACATATGAATTCAAACTCATTTTAGTCTTTTTGCTGAGGCTGATGAAGACAATAACCAGCGGTAACCCAAAGTAAGCTCTTAGAGATCAGTCACCAGCATGCTCTTAACAGTACAATTACAGTACTGTAACTCCACTGATGTAGATATTTATGCTTTGGAATGAAGGTGCACATACTATTAATTTTTTTCCACCACATTTTCTTGTGTAAACAATTTCTTGACATTTCTTCCATAATGAATAATGCCACTGTGTTGGAGAAACTACGTCAAGAGTAATAGATTTGCTAGAGATGCCAGAGATGGTAACAGGAGAAAGTAAATCCATAATCATTGAGCAAAATATATTCTTTTGATGTTAATGCAGTGGTCCTAGGAATTGAGATCATCTGACTTTGGAAGACAAAATGTAGAGAGAGGTGGTATTTAGAGTAAGGAAAGAAGGTCAGGAAGGTTAAATAAAAACTGGTGACTAGAAAAAATGCCTCAAATAATTTTATAATTATATGTACCAGTAATCAAAGTCAACTGAATTATGTTATTAAAAAGAAAAAAAAAAAAAATACACAAGTGAGTAAATTCCAGAACATCAATTAGAAAATCCCAGAATCCGCAATATCTGTCTGTTATTAGTGGAAAAAAGTCAGATCCTGAAACTTTGGTAATTTGATATTATAGAGCAGTCAGAGACCAGCACTGTCCTAACCAGTACCAAATGTGTAATTAATCCTTCCAAGTCAAGGTGTTTCCTGATATCCTGAGAAAATTGCTTATCAGCATGCTGGGGATAACTCCCAGGGCTACAGTAATTATCACTGTCATTCATTTATTGCTACCTAAAGCGAGCCTTTGGCTACAATCCCAGCGGGAAAATTGGAATCTTTTTATGACAAGAATGAAATTATATGAAAAAATACTTAAAAAAAAATTTGCAGTTTCTCTGTTTATGTGATATATGAGTTGTGAATGTGAATCAATTTAAATTAACTGTTGTTCCAGGATAACAGACCTCACCTGTACAACAGCTGCTGCTTTAAAGAAGTAGACAGAAAATTCTGCTTCAAAAAAGTTAACAAATATACAAGCAAATACAAATTTTGCCAGTTAATTACCCTAAACACATTATGCTGATACTAATGTAGTAGAGTGAAATATTTGCTGGACTGATGTTCTCAGCATGTGAGAACAGCATGTGAGAATGTCTAGTATACAGAAATGAAAAAAGTAGTCAGTCCCTGTACTGTGAAGATGAAAATGAACAGCAGTTTCCAGTCACCTGCTAGCCGCTATGTTGAATCATAAAACTGTTTGCAAAAAGTAAAATGGGAGGTTTCCAGCTGAAATGTTACTTTTGAAGCTTTGTCTGTGAAGCTGAATTTTGTCGTAGAAGATAACATGATGCTTTCAAAACTGCTGATTTGAGTCAGCTTGTCATTCTTCCCTGCCTCTGTTGTTTCTCAAGCAATAGAAAGACTTCAGATTTTCAATACTCAAAAAGCTCAAGTTCAAACTGTCCTTTTCAAGTTCATACTCTCACTAGGTTACTCTTTTTGCTCTTTGTGCCGTAACTAGTAGAGGGTGTTATAGTGCCTGATTCTTCTGTTTCAGCAGCCAACTCAGCAGTAATATTCTTGGACTAAATGTAGCTGACCACTTGTGTAAAATTAGTGGAAGTCAGAAGTCAATGGACATTGCAGAATAGCATCAGCTTGCCCTTTCCAAAGGATAAACATTGAGGTTCAGCTGCTAAGAGATCTGGTACAAACCCTGGTTCAAAGAGTTTCTTGATATATTTGTTTTTCCTTCTTTCTTCTGTCACTTGTGGTTGAATAGCTCCAGCTGTAGAGATGAGTATTAACTTGGAAATCTTGCTGTATCTGAATTTATGTTGCACTGGATAGTTAATTTCATATACAGAAAAGCTAGAAATTATGCTTAATAATAAAACAGAATATTTCCTTAACCTGAAATAATTATTTTTCTTTAATCTAAAATATGTCTTTAATCTGAAATTCTCAGATGGAAAATATTCTTGGCGGGACTAGTGGAGAGGGCTTTAAACTAGATTCGAAGGGGGAAGGGGTTAAAACCAAGTGCATCAGAGATCAGCCTAGGAGGGTTGTGCAGGGGGCTGAGGGGAAACCGGTAGCCCAGCTGAAGTGCCTCTATACAAATGTACACAGCGTGGGAAATAAGCAGGATGAGCTGGAAGATCTGGTGCAGTTGGGGAACTACGATCTTGTTGCTCTCATGGAAATGTGGTGGGATGATTCACGTGACTGGAATACCACCATGGAGGGCTACAAGTTTTTAGAAATGATAGGCAAGGTAGGAGGGGTGGGGGAGTTGCCCTCTATGTTAAGAAGTGCATAGACTGTGAGGAGCTGCCCTTAAGTGACAGTCAGGAACTGGTTGAGAGCCTGTGGGTGAAAATTAAGGACGGGACCTATAAAAGGCATCTGGTGGTCGGGGTCTACTACAGGCCACCTGATCAAGGGGAGTCTGTTGATGGGGTCATCTTGCTTCAGCTGAAAGAGGCATCACAGGCACGGGCTCTCATCCTCATGGAGGATTTCAGCCACCCAGATATCTGCTGAGACAACAACATGGCAAGCTGCAACCGATCCAGGAGGCTGCT
>VXAV01012442.1:0-12103 GCA_013399715.1 Alectura lathami | reverse complement strand
AGAAAAAAAAAAAAAAAAAAAAAAAAAAGGAAAAAAAAAGTTGTCTTCTATTAAAACATCATCCATCTACTCCTTCCCCCTGCCCCCAGCTGATATTTAAGGGGATCAGAAGCAGAACTGCAAGGCAGCATTTAAATCAGCCCGGCTGCTAGCTCCATATATTAGTGCACCTGTGTTTCTCATCAAACGTGCTACCAAAAGGACTGGTTAAAAGTGCTTTGATCTGACTTTAAATATCCCCAAACATCAGGAACTGGAGGTATTTTAATCTGATTTTACTGGAACTGCGCCTATTTAAGGAAAATAGGACCCAAAATTAAGTTCATATTTTCCATCAGTCCCTGAAGTTTGGAAAGCACAGATTTTTGCTGCGTGCAGGGACGGCGGGGGGACAGCCCCAGTTCTGCCGTGCTCGGTGGCAGCAGGGCAGGGGCACCGCTGGGCAGGGCCCTGCCACCAGCTTGCTGGAGCAGGTCTGGGCCTCTGCCGTGTTTCTTTCTGGCCTTGGGTCCTTCTTTTCTTTAGCTCTTCCACGCTGCAGGCACAGTTTATCTCCATAGCTGTAACGCACACGATGAGTTTTCCTGTGCTCTCTTAGCAAGCTCCTCATCCCAAGGGATGCTGTTCCCTGTCCTCAGGGGTGAAGGTGACCCCTCCGCTGCATAATGCCACGCAAGATTGAAGTGCCCGAGCTCTGGCCCGGCACCGTTACCCCATGGCACGCACCTGTTTCCCTCAATGGAGTTTTGGAAACTCTCTCTCTGGGCCCCCCATCCTGCAGCATACAGCATGGAGGTGTTCGCAGATCAGTGGTGTCTCTTGGTAGTTCCAAGTCAGGTTTGCAGAGAAGCCTGGTAGAACTGAGCCCAGAGACTCTTTTCTTTCTGAGCATCCACTCACTTTACTGTTGGTGCAAGGCAAAGCTGCTCCCTGGCACTATGCTGTCATTTGCTCCTACTTGCCTGCGACAGGACGCCGGCTGGTGTCACCCAGTGCTGAGGCTCCAGCCCTGGGAGCTCCTTGAAGTTAGTTCTCAGGCTACCTGCTCAGCAGATGTTTCTGTTTGTTTTGCTTTATGTTCCCTTTAATTCTGCTCTTAATGTGCCTTTTATAACGTCTCCTGGCAGTACTTCCAGGCCTGCGCTGGGTGGATGAGCGCCTCTGTTGTTAAAGGCAAAGTTTGGGCGGCTCTGAGCTGCGTTATCTTCAGATCTCTCCAGTTAGACTTCAGAACCTGCTAAAACACCCAGCTGCCAGCTCTCTCTTTCCCAGCACAGCCCAGGTTTTTCCCCGTGCTGCCAGGTGCCCTCCGCTTGCCCTTGCAGGGTCCTGCCCCAGCCACGGGCACCAGCTTCCAGCTGCAGGTTCCCTTTCCCCCTCGGTTTTCTTCTTTGCTGGATGAAAAGCCCTGACTTCAAGGTTTTTCAAGAAACTGAAGCCGGCTGAAGCCACAAGGGAAAAAAAAAAAAAAAGAGGCAGTATGCAGGCATAGAAAAGAACGAGATAATTCACGGTACGCCAGTGGGCTCAGCAGAAATAAGGTGCGTGCCCAGGCAGGACAGGCTGAAGGATTATCTACCACCCTGAGAAAAGCCTGGCCTTTCCTTTCCGAGTGGCTGAGAGTTTTGCTGCCCATGGGCTGGAGCTTGTTCACGGACACAGGTGATAACATCCAGGGGGCTGGGGTTTGGGCCAGGCAGATTGCCATTTCCTTACGCTGCTGCCGCTGTCACACAGCCCCGTGGGGCACGGAAGAGTCTGGAGTGAAGTGTTCAGAAGTATTTTATAAAATCAAGTAAAGCCCTTATGCCAGGCTTGTTCTCTCCTCCTCACACCCAGCTCAACCTTCTCTTGGATATTGTGCTAAACTTCAGCATTTGATCAAAAAAAAAAAAAAAAAAGATAAAACATATAGGTAGAAATCAATGGAGCCTTTAAACACTGTGCTGTGAAAAAGGCTGCGCTTTACTGTTGTCTTTCTGAACCCTGTGAAATGCTGGGAAACTGTTTTTAATAAACAAGAGTTCAAACAGTGGGGCTCCGTAGCCAACAGTCACGCCTTAAACTCTAAACTTTACATGAAAACTCTCAGATCCCTTTGAACTCTTTTTTTCCTCCCTGGCAGAGGATTCCAGTGTTTATGCATTTTTTTGAGATTGCTGGCGGGATCATGAGGAGGGTTTTAATATTTTTTTTAAACAATCTCCTGCCTTCAGAAACCATTAATGCCCACTAAGAAACATCAAGGCATTGCTTTGAAGTGCCTTCTGGCTACAGCCCTCTTACACTCTTTGGTTACTGTGCAATCAAATAATTAAATGGAGTCTAAAAAAATTCTTTTACCTGGTAATTAAACACCCCACGTTGGACAGTTGCAAGGCTTTTTAAAGGCATTGCAAATCTACAAAGACTTGACATACAAAGGCACTACATGCTACTAGAATAAGTGAGCAGACAATCTCTGCCTGCTTTGGCAACCTGTCACACAGGCAAGGTGAGGGCTCTCCCTCCTCTTCCAGCTCAAGCAAGGTCAGGCAGTGAATCCTGAAGGAGAAAGAGCAGCTTAGATAGCCATAAATTAGCAAAGCTGAACTCCTCAACGTTGTGTTTTTTTTTTTTTTTCATTTGTTTGTTTGCTTTGGAATAAACTGTCAGGAAGAAAAAGTTGGACATAGTGTTTTGGCTACTGCATCAAATGCTGCGTTACGGGCCAGAGGCCATCCCAAAGGCCACGGAGCAGGGATTTGGACGTGGAGCAGGGTTTGGACACGAGTGGTTTCTGAAGTTTTGGGGTGTTTGGCTCGGTATGCATCCCGGCTCAGGGGGAGTGAATGCCACCGCTGGGTGGCACGGCGCTGGCAGCACCCTGGGGGCTGGCAGGGCTCGCTGTGCTCGTCCCGTTCTGTGAGGCTGTGGAAGAGCAAAGGGAGTTTCAGTGGCGGGGTGAGGATCTGATGGGTGTGCTGTTACCCAGGAAAAATTCCCTCACGGAGAGGAGAGGGAAGGAGCCTCCGCCTCGCTCCCGCGGCAGCCCTGTCTCCCTTCGGGGTGCCTTTCTGGTTGAAGCTTTCTGAAACCTGCTTGTTTCACTTCCCAGAAGTTAGCTGAGAAAGTTTTCTCTGGTTCCAACCTAAATTGGCCCTTCCTTCCTGGAGCTCTGCTTTGATCCGGGCATTTGAATCTCAATGCAAAACTCGGTGTTTTGGGTGGTTTTTGCATGGCAACAACACGCTGCGGGCTTTAACCCCTCCCCGGCCGTCCTGGCTGGGGCAGCTCCCTGCCTGCACACCCCATCATCGTTCCCAAATCGTCTTTGGGTACCAGCTGGTACCCAAGTCCCGGGACTGATGGCCCAAAAGCTTCCCTTTGCCTCCCTCCTGTCGGGGCTGTTGGCAGGTTGCTCGGTCCCTGGGTGCAGATTGCTGGCTGGCGATGCCCCCCCGGTTGTATGACTTGCATACAACAGCCCCGGCTCCTACAGCGCGCGTCTCGCCCACCCCGCATCTGCTGGTGCAACCCTGGCATGTTTGTACCCATAGAGGAGAGAGGCTTTGGTTAGCTGCTTGCTGTGAGACGACTGGAAGATGACGTTGTGTTTGTAGGGCTGCACAAAACCTTCACAGATGTAAGGTTTTTAGGAAACAAGAGCTTTAGAACAGGAAAAGAGAAAAGCCAAGCCCTGGCCATGCATCCCATCTATCCTTCGACTCGTGGAGGATCTCGGGAGGGGGAGAGCAATCTCTGAGCTGCCACAGCAAAAGGTGGGGACAAAGGCTGAGCGATGAGCCCAGCGAGACCCCGTGGAGGCAGCACCCTGGCCCCATGCTCCTGGGTGGGATGAGGCAGGGCTGGGGCTGGGGTGCCCCACATCGGGGACAAGGAGGAGGTTGTTTCAAAGCAGAGCGAGCTGCAGGGCTCAGAGATGTTCCAGACTCCTTCAGGGCCTGAGACAAATGTTGAAAGCCGGAATTCCCAGAGGGTCTTTCTGTTTTCTTTCCTTAAAAAAAAAAAAAAAAAAAAAATTCTACCTGTCAAGTCCTATCGAGGGAAGTACTGAATTAAGGGAGACAAGACTTAATGGGCTTTCTTCCCTAAAAATAGATCCTCTCATGAAAGAGACGAAGGGCATTGCCCAGGGAGGTCAGCCGAAATTGCCTGGAATTATTCTATCACCTAGATCTGATGTCCAAAATTAGCCTCCTCTCTCACTGCGTGGGTTCAATGCTCCCTGAAGATTAAACGCATCACAACATTCATTTAATTTAAAAGGGAGCCTGAAACATATGGCATGTCATGGTTTAAATGTTAGCGAAATTCAGCTGAGGGCTCTTCCTTATGATTATCAGCGTGGTAATGAAACCAAGGGGAAGGAGCTGGGCTGTGCTGGGCAGGGCTGGGGCAGGAATCGAGGACGGCGCTGGGAAGATTGAAAGGGCCTGAACCAGGGCTGCTTTCGCCATCCAGAACCAGTCTGATCTTTTTGCAGAAGGGGAAGGAAGATGATTTGCTTTAAATAATTCTCAAGCCTCCTCTGTGTGGGTGTTTTCTGGGCTCTGTGATTAATAGAATGTTTGAAAGCAATGGGATAGGAACCTCATTTAAAGACCAAGTGTTCCTTACATTTTTTTCCTTTTTAATTAATCTGAGGCTGTTCCTGGAGTGGAGCAGTTGGATGAAGGTGCTTGAGGAATACGAGGTTAATGCAAGGTGAAAGCAGAAGGGAATGAAGCTGCCGACAGGAGCTGAGCAGCAGGCGTGCCAGCACGGCTGATGTAGGGTGACTCCTTCCAGGGGGAAAGGACTTCCCTGGGAGCAGGGCAGAAACCCTCACGGAGCCCTGAGAAGTGCTGGGGGGGGGCGGGCAGCACAGAGTGCTCAGGTCAGGGCGTCTGGAGGAGGAGGGAGTTTGTGATGCAAGGCACCCTTCCTCCCCAGTGCTGGCTCCGTTCAAATTGATGCGTTATCTAGAGTTTAATTCATGTTCATGGAGGGATGGGGGGATTTTGTCATTGTTTTGGGGGTCTTTGCTTTGCCGTCTGAGCCACTGCTGTGCAGGAAAGCACGAGGAGGCTATGGAGAGGGCTGGTGTGGTTGGGATGCATTCAGTTGTGTTGGGCCAGGGAAGGGATCCTCCTGGCCACTCTGCTGTGGCACAGAGGGGCTGCGGGAGAGTGGCAGATAGCTTGGGGTGTGCAGTGCGTGCCTGGCAAAGGGATCCCCACGTTATTGCTGCTTGCCCAAAATTCTGCTGCCCGGCCCCTGTTTCTGATACCAGTCCTGAATGCTGCAGGAGGCAGCATCCCTCCTGCATCCCTCATCTCTGGGATCCAGCTGGGATCAAGCAGTACCACTGCCCTTCTTCCCACACCTCCAAAAAATTCAAGCTGTGAGCACTTGGGAAAGTGCTTTTTTTTTTTTTCCCCCGAAAAAAAGGCCTCTGGGCAATGCATGCCCATAACCGCCTCCAGCCTACTGCTCACTCCAGGCTCCTCCTGGCCCAAGCGCTCCCCAGGCCCGCTGCAGGCCCGCTGACACTTTTTAATTGTGTTTTGGTTGGAGTAGAACCACGGCTTTGATGCTCTCTGGCCAGCGCTGCACTAACACAGCATCACCCACCTCCGTGGGTGCTGTGGGCCTTCATGAACGCTTCCAGCAGGCTTTGAAGGTGCAAAATGGTCCAAGTGTGAATATCAGTGCAACCTGAGCCCGCGGGGCGGTTGGGTCTTGCTCACAGGTTCCCTCCTGCAGCGAGCCCTGCTCGAGTTTGTATGTGCAAAGCCAAAAGCTCCTCTGGAAGCAGCGCAGACGCTTGCAGGGGGACATCGTGCTGGGAAAGCAGAGCCCTGGGGTGCTGGGGAGGCTGTGCTCCGCCAGACACACAGACATCCCTGTGCCATTAAAAAATGGAAGTTATACTCAAAGTTGTAACCACACAACTTTCCCACGCTGCCTTCCCAGCTCAGAGCTGACAGCAGACCTGCAGTCAGGAGCTTTATCCCGAGACAGGCAGAAAACAAAATGCTTCTGAAACGCTGAAGGTAGCTGAACATTTTCAGAGTGTCACATATTAAGGTTGCGTCTAATGATCTCCATGTCCCACTTATAATTGAAACAGAAGAGAGTATTCACTTTTCATTCATTTTTAAAAGACTATTCAAATACCCTTTCATCTCCGCTAAACAGCCTGCCATGTATTTGAAGCCATTTTATATTTTGTTTCTACAGACATCCAAAAAACAGAGGTGAGTATTTTGGAACAGTGATAGAAAGATGCAAAGGCTTGTGAGGCACTGAATGGCTTCAAGCTGCCTCAAACACATTCATCTTCCCAAGAAGAATTAGGCACAGTGTGATTCATTTTAATAGCAGAAGAAAAATAATACTACGATGTAGTGTTAAGTTCCCAACCTTTGATGGCAGACTGAAAAAAGAGAGAGAGAAAAAGAAAATCTTTCTTCCCTTATGTTGTTGAAGTCTCCCTACACCCATCCGTTATGTCCAGCTTATCAATTAAGATGAACCCCATGAACTTCAGATGGTTTTAAAACAAGGCACCATCCATTTAAATGTGTAAAACTGCCTGCAGCTCCCTTTAGCTGTGGGATTCAGTCCTGGGCTCTGTGTACTCGGTGTGAAGTTGAGCCCTTTGATAGAAGTTTTACTGATGTTTTAAATGAAGTCTTCTCATACACACAAAATAACCCAGATAATTTAAAACTTCACAGTAAAAATAGGGTGGAGAAAAAAGGAAAAAAAAAAAAGTAGTTGGTGGCACTGGTCTAGCAAAGAGGCTGGCTTTGGTTACCAACATGACAGACCAAAAGCCTTTCCACAATTGCTTTCCCAGGGCTACTTGCTTGAGATGGGGAAGGTCTGGGCGACAGCTGGGAGACAAATCCACCCCTGGTATGGGCAGCTTCCCTCGGGAACAAATTACGGTCGCTCACCTGCAGAGTGGGTTTTGTACTGTAAAGACCAGCGAGAGGACGGGTGCACAGACAGGGCCGGCTCCTGGCGCCCGCAGCCTGCCGCTCCCCAGCACTTGCCTTGCTCAGTCAGGGCCCAAGGCAGCTTTTGCTCAGGGAGGAGATGAAGGAGGCAAGCTGGAAGCCAGGAGCAGCCCGGGCTCAGTAGCACCTGGGTACAACCTGAACAGCCTCCAGTGTGCCACCATGGGCAGGCAGGAGAGCTCAGCAACCCAAGTGAAAGTCCTCATGCTCTGTTAGCCCTTCCTCCCTCCAACAGCCAGGGTAAATCTGTGCTGGAGCTGCCTGCGTGAGTGAGCTCTGCGTGATTTAACCACCGCACTCCAGCACAGCCCAGCCTCTGCCTCGCCCACCTGAACTGCAAGAGCTTCCCTGCAGGAACAGCTCCTGGAAGGCAGTGGAGGGGCAGAGGGCAGGGCAGAGCTCAGCTCCTCACTCCAGCTACCACCACACACGCGAAGAAACCTTTATAAGATGTCAGGGAGTGGGGAAAAAAAGAAGTCAGACAATATTAATTTGAAAAATATAAAATTTTAATAAAGGCTACATCTCTTAATTACAATAATTATTGTACCAAGTAATTTTTTTTTTAAATGAAACTCTTTATAATGCATAATTTACAGTATAAGTAGAACAAAATGCCATGGCAAAAGTCATGAGTACAGGACTTGTAATAAAAGGCATAAAATATATTTATACATAAACCCCTTACACAAACAAGGGAAAGCTTGAACCCTGAATATAGGGCGACGCATGGCCTAGTAACACCATGCAGGCACAGGTACTGTACTGATTAAATTTTAAAAACACTAGAGATAGTGTATTAATATCTTCACCATACATTTTCTACAATATATACAGACTTACACGAAGTAGCAATGGCAAACAGAATGCACAGATTAACTTAATCAACACAAAACCTAACTGTAGAAATGCAAGGTCTGTCCTGGGGAAGGGTGGCTCTGCCCGAACACACGCACGCACACGAGGCTTTGCCAAGGGCTGCAGGGAGCCTCCGCCAACACCTCCTGTTGGCTCCAACGGGGGTTGGAGGGTAAAAACCCACCAGACGCCCCCCATACAATGACTCACACGCTCCACAACCGTCTGAAAATTCGCCCCACTGTAGCTACATGTTGTTTAAATACAAGCTGTGCTAACATTGAAGTAGAAGGGCTAAAAAATTAGCTAGCTATGTGGAATACCTGCAGGTTTTTCACCTGGCTTTTGCCGTGTGTCCTTTTGGCGTGTCAAGGATGACAAGGGGAACCGGGTGACTTCTGTACAGCTCTCCCACGCCTGGGTTTTGCTCTAGCTCGCTTCAACTGATAGGCACTGGACACCACGGGGCACCCTCAACACTGACAGCAGCGAAGCAACAACCTCACACCACAGAAATCCATGGACGAACCAGCAAGTTGGCGGTGGTGCTGTTATATTGCATCTGACGTATTTAACGCTTAAGACGTTTATTTCAGATTAGAGCAGCATAGATTAAAATGCACCAGCCTCTCGGTGAATGGTGGGACAGTATTTTTATTTCAGTTTTTATTATTATTATTAGTTCTTTAGAAAAGTTTTATCTTCACTTGGAGAAATACTGGGCACAACATCATTCCTTCCCTCCTCCCCCTTTAAAAAAAAAATAAATCCTGAATGCGCTCCTGGCCACACTCCTAAACTTCAAATAGTGGGAACAATATAAAAAAATAAAATAATCCTTCCTCCCATCACCCCTCTTCCCAGCCCCGCTCTTCTCCATTGTTAAAGCAGCATATCCAAAAACTGGACTTAAGGGAAAACAGACTGTTCAATAAATATCAATAAGGATTACTGTTAAGGTAAGCTATACACAGTTTCTCTTAGTCCGTAGATTTCAGATCCCCGGGAAATCATATATTATGTATGGAAGTCTCTCAAACACGGTCTGCATCTCCAACAGCCAACAGTGGTCATGTTTTTAATAAATAGTTCAGGGTTTTTATCATCTCAGTACCCATCTCATGAATAATAAATGCCATTTTTTCCTCTAAGGCTAATTCAGCAAAGTCTTCATAGACCTCACTTTTTTTCTTCATTGGTTCAAAACTTTCCTTCAGAGTTCTTTTTCCTTGTCATCACTACTGTTGTGTGTCCAAAGACTGTTCTAGCTTGAGTTTTCTCAAGAAACACAGATGCCATCAATCAATCCTTTCTACTTTCCCAAGAATCCTTCCTTCGTACATGGGCAGAATTGTTTCGTCTTCCCAGATCTCTTCAAACACTGCACCGCAGTCAAACTCATCGCTTGCTTTTTTGAAGTAGTATCTGTGGTGAGGAGAATTAAAACGCAGTTAAAAATCAAAAGGTAGAGCAAAGGGTGCTTTGGCAGTTCTTTAAACCACAACATTTCCAATCTCTCCCTCCTAGGACACTCCTCCAGCTCCCAGCACGGCCAGGAAAACCTCAGGGCTGCTCAGGTTCAGCAACATGAAAGCAGCCCCGGCTCCGCAGGGATGCGCCGGGGACGGCGACAGGATGGAGGGAGCAGGGCTGCGCTCGGCAGCAGCTTCTGCAGTGCCGTGAGTTGTACGTGTTGGCAGGGGACATCCTCACCAGTAAAGAAAATTAGAAAGCGCAGTGATTTCTGGTCAAATATCTTATTTAAAAAATAAATACAATTTCAAAGCGACGCATTCTTAAGGCTTCCCTCTCTCCCCACCTTCTTTCTTTCATGTGTTTTCTTGTTTCAAAGCCGAGGCCCAACATTAAAATTAGCAGCTGTTATTAAAAGGAGAGGCTTTTTAGGATTAAAAGAAGGCCTTCCCAGCTTCCTGCAAAGCAGAAGCTGAAACTCTGTGGGACTTCTACCGAAAAACCGGGCGCTTCCCATTAGAGACAACAGAATGCCTAATGCACAAACCCATTTTACATGACAGAAACTACTGTATTTGTTTTCTGACGCTTCGCAGCGGTCACATGCACAGAGCAGCCCCGTCTGGCTTGCACGATGTGACACTGGAAGGTCAAGTAGCAGTGTCCTGCATTCCTTCTCTTTTGCTCTGGGTCGTTAGATCATGAAGCCAATGCTCCCAGAGACAAAAAGCACCCCCACCCCTCCCGTGTCAAACAGTAAGGACCCCTCTATTATCCTGAATTAGACAGTTCAGCTTCTTGATTAAAGGTTCCTTTTATCCCGTTTCTAGCTTTCTTCCTTCTAAGGCTGCTTAATTGCATATGCACAAATGAAGGGCTTCCATTCAGAGGGGTAGCATTTAGGGAGCCTGTCCGTCTGCCACCGCGCACCTCCTCGGACCGGGCTGCTCGCTGGCTCTCTCGGGGAAGCACTTTGCCGTCTGATCACCAGACATGGAAAAACCTTCATCAGATGGACTACCAAAATAAATCAATGCCTTCCAGCCCCCTCCCCTGTTGTTTCCAGACAACGGGGATTGGCAGATGTTTGCTAGGTGGAAGGGCTTTGCCAGAAACAGAGATCAAATTAAGCTCGCTTTGTCTATTAAAGCTAAAAAGCCAGGGCGCGCTGTCAGAATTTGGTTGTGAGCTAGTGACCGTTATATTATGCATTTTTAAAATCACAGTGACAATGACTTTCAAGTCTATTTATTTTTAGGACACATTAAAATTATTTTGGTCAGGGATAAAAGCTTACTTTTTGGTTACAGAGACTGAAGCAGCTACATTTAGTCAAGGTATGCTCAGGATTTATTTTTGTAAAGTCATTCCAAGCCGAATTGACACATGTTGCATCTTTAATGGTTCAGCAAGGAAAACATCTTATTTTCTTATTTAAGTTCTTCAGAGGCTGCGCTCATTGAAGGCAATGGCACAACTCCCACCACCGTTAATGCTGCAGGTCAAGGCCACAATTCCCTAGGCCAGCAGGCTTGAAACAAAACCAAAATAACAAGGAAAGTCTGAATGAATTACAAAGAACTTTCTCTTCACTTTCCCCTTCTCCGCCTCTCTCCAGATAACAGCCTCTCTTCCCAATAACTTCCTCCACAAGCTGAAACGCTGGCTGTGTTTACCAAATTTTTATTTGAGAAAACACGCTATGACCTTTTACATAATTACAACCTTATTTCACAGAGAAAAGGGAAAGAAAAAAAAAAAAAAAGAGGCAAAGCAAAATCCTCCCCCACAACATCTTCAAACAAGTCGCTCTGCTCGTATTTGCTCAGAAACGGGCTTTCCATTGAAACATATTTTATGTGGCAAGCCTTACTTTTTCTTTTTTCCTCTTTTTTTTGGACATCTGGCACCAATAGAGCCGAGCAGGCCTGGTGTTACAGCTCTGTTTTGAACCACTGCCATGTTAAGATTACCCGACACCACCCAGTTTTTTGTGTGTGTATGTTTGTTTTTTGTTAACGCCATCAGTATTAAATCACTGCTTAATTCCTTCTTTTCTGGGTGTGGGGGAGGCAAAGCAGCAATTTCTGTGGGGCTGCCCCACGGACGGGAGGGCGCAGGCTTCGGGGAGGAGCAGTGACAGGGCCCGAGGTACCCGCCTCGCAAACTGATTCAATCAATAAAGAATTTGGAGAGTCGAGCATTTATGCATGTCTTTGTGCATTAAATGAAAGGCAAAGGCTTCAAAGACATGCTTATTAAATGTGCCTTAAAAAGAAATCAATGCCAGATGTGACCAAAGCAGCC
Source organism: Alectura lathami (assembly GCA_013399715.1). Lineage (NCBI taxonomy): Eukaryota > Metazoa > Chordata > Aves > Galliformes > Megapodiidae > Alectura > Alectura lathami. The sequence goes on along the minus strand of VXAV01012442.1, from coordinate 455 downwards.
TAGTTAGTGCCTCCCCGCAACACACACGCTACTCCGGGCACTGCGGCCCTCTTCCCTGAAGGTCACCCGCAGTTTCACTCAAAGTCCAGCCAAAAGTCAAAGCTTAGATCAAAATGATTCCCTGGAGGTACACACATTTGTGTAATTAGTTTCACCTTGTGTCTGTGCAAGATAAAATACTGGGCACATACCCAAGTTCCTTTTATAAATTTCAGTATTGTCTTTACCCAGGTGTAAAGGGGTGAGATCTAAGCAAAACATTGTTTCATCCTTGTCAGTCACTTAAAAACATTTTCTAAAGTAATTACAGTCTGACAAGGCACAAATAATTGCACCTGGAGGGGCTTTCGGGCCACAGAGGTTCCCATATCCTACTCCAGCACTCAGTCATCGCACAAAAATTGTCACAGAAAAGCACCAAGAAGGATGTCCTTTTTTTTTTTTTTTTTTTTTTT
>VXAV01012397.1:0-10794 GCA_013399715.1 Alectura lathami | reverse complement strand
TACTTAAATCATGGAGCTTTTAAAGATGGGCCTACCTGTTTGTCTTATTCCAAGCATACTCACACGGCTTACGTAGGAGAAACTTCAGAAAGAATTTTTCCCTTCATCGTATTTACTACATCCTTTGTATGTGACAGTTTTTCCAATCCTTCTTTAATACTTCAGTGCTCGGTATTCATAAGGATATTTTTTTTTAATGTCTGCTATTTGCAGCTATCCAGCTGAGGCTTGGGAGAGCACTGGAGTAGAACAAACAAAATGGTTTTTTAAAAGCAAAACCTTTTTGCTAGAGGGCATCATTAGAAAGGTATTGCTATGAAAACTCTTGCTTAAATTTTAATGCTGTCATCTCTATAGAGCTTCTCTTCAGACGGCACTTAGTATGCTTATATCCTTCCAGGTTTGTTTTCTTTTTTTTTTTTTTTAATTTTTATTAAATCGTAGGAAATAGAGAAAATTCTCCGTAGACAGAGTATTAAAATAACTTAATCTGGGATTATTGCCTTTAATGCAGGAAGTGTAAGAGGTCCCAGACGAAAGATTGAGTTTTGTCCTATCCTCTGCAAAGAGGTTGCTTGTAGCTTCTCTGTCCTTGAACAGATGTAGAAAAAAATATTGAAAGAGAGACGGAAAAAGAATGTGGAATAGCCAGCACTGGATTCTTTATCCAAAGTGTAAGAACTGAGCTAAAAAAATATTTTAGCTGAGGAAGAAAAGTATTTTAGGCAGTGATGGTTTACAGAAGTCATCTCCTGGTGATCAAACCTTTGTCTCTTGCTGAGTTTTATTTCTGCTTGTTTGTCCTATCACATGGCAGATTTTAACACCTGTTATTTTAAAACAAATATATCAGATTGCTCAGGATTCACTAACACTTATTACAGTGATAGTTTTACCATTCAATGAAACAAGCATGTTTGGCTCTATGTGAATTTTCTTCATTCCCCTAGAGATAGTAATTTCTATTAATTTCCGGTTTTAGGAGAGTAGATCTGAGCTCCAGTGTCAAATCTTGCTGACCAGGAAGCAGACGCTTAGAGACACCATGCTTCAATGAATTTGTAATATGAATACAGCTGATGCGGTGAGGGAATAGATACATAGATAAAAAATTCAGTATTTTTTCCAAGCTGTAGGTTGGGAAGTAGGGTGCTGAGATATGATAAAACAACTTGTTTGAGGTGAGACAAAAATGGCATTGGAAGACAGGAAGAGAACCCTTCCTTCTGAGGTCTGGTTTGATTCTTTGACCAAAGAGAGACGTTTGGTGTGACAGATCCAGTCCACTTAAAACTCTGGGATTTAACCCTTTGATTTTTAGGCTGTTGTTCAATAAAATCAGTTATACTACAAAATATGAATTACTGTCTTTGAGCTTCTTTATCTGTTAGATACTAGCTATTGATGCAATATAACCAGTCTTGAGTTTCTCAAGCTGTTTCAGTGGCTCTTTGTAGCTCATAGATTAATTCTAATGGTGCCATTCTTTTGCTGGATCTCAGGATTACTGTAGTATACTTACTGGATGTCCTCTGTAGTAAAAGTTTCACAGAGCATCAACTTTTAACACAACGAAAATTGGCTCATATCTTTAGGCATTGTTCTGATATTCATAACATGCAAGTCATGTTTACTGAAGCCATTCAGTGAATTGGCAAGCGTAGTGACTGCATGTGGCTGGGTAGAATGAGAAAAAGAATAATAACATAAACTCTGATATCAACTTTTTTCTTCACTCCAAATGGAATTTGTTCTTCCAAGATAAATTACGGCTTCTCATCACTCTGTGTTTTCAACCTCTAGGAGTTCGAGGAACTTGACAGGAAGCTGGAGCATGAAATGTTGCATAAGGAGTCAGCTCAGCAGCAGCAACATCTAATGAATAAGCAGAGGTGGACTCCGGATGGATTGGGGCTTTCAAGTGAAGCTGTGGAAACAAATGCAGACAGACAGGTGACGTTCCTGCTAAGACAGGCCATGAATAAATGTGGGCAATGTATCAACTTGCATCAGCAGAGGTGAGTGCTTTTGTCTCAAGTATCAACTCACTGCAGTCATTGCAAACCTTGAGATATCACAGAGAAACAGCAGACAAAATGTTCTGCTGTGTTTGGGAGGGGCTGTGTTTGAACAGTGCCTTTTTTGGGGATGTGGCCCAGAGCATAACTGAGAACTGTCAGGAACACTGAAATAAGAAACACGAAATAATAATAACTTAATTGAGTTTGGATTGTGATGTGCAACACGACAGCCACCATTTCTTGATGGGGCCAATGAAAACGTAACAATCGTGGCAAGGGGGGAAAGAATTCTAATCCTGTTTCTTCATCTCCCAAGAAGGCAGGTAGGAACTTCAATGAAATCTGCTCTGTTGGAATCAGAGGAAGTAGCTGAGACAACAAAATTGAATTTCCATATCCACTGTCATACTGTAGACTGAATTTCCTGTCACACAGTTATTTTTGACGTCATATATAAAGTATTCCTCAGAGACAGGCTCAATGTCACATTTCGCTGGCCAGTTTTTAAATAAAAATATCAGTGAGGAAAAAAAACAATTGTGCCTCTTGGGAGATATATAGAAATATCCCTCTTCTTATGGTCACCAGCTAAAATATGTGATAATGTGCAAAACTATGAAATACTGAATTACATTTATTGGTGTTATAGGAGGTAGAAATTGCATACATGTATTGCACAGTATTAAAAGCCTACCACGTTTCAAATTTCATGTAAGATCCTTAGACGGTATTTTACATCCCTTGGACCAGTTCTTTGACAGACTTTGATTAGAGTTACTGGACTCTTTTCTGACTCTGAACGGACTGGAGCTCTGCTTGATGCAGATTAATGACTCTCCTGTTGTAGAGTTGCTAGAAGAGCAAATAGGTTACTGGCTGACACTGCAGGATATAGGTACATCAGACATGCCTTCGAAGGAACCGTGACTAGTCTTTACTATGTACCTGTAAACATAATGGAAGGAATGAAACTTGTACTTTTCCCAAATTACAGTATAATGGCTTCGTAATTTGGTCTAGAATGAAAAAAAAAATCAGTAATGAGAAAGCTAACAGTGTACTGTTATTTCAGCAACAAAAAGTGTAGTGATTAGATTTGAGATGATGGGGGGCACATTGAGTCTCAATCCTCTGGAACAATTTCAGATTTGTATTTTGTGCAAGAATATAGCCTCAGATTCTGCTCTGATTTTGTGTTGTGGTTCGGGAGAAAGGGAAGTGGAGAAGCCGACTTATTTTAGAAGTTGTGCTGCTCAACCGGCTTGGCTGACAGAGTTATGTTTCCTGAATAGATGACTTTCAGATTTTGTTTCCCATAATACAGTTATTGCTCCTGGGAAGTTTTCAATGTTATTTTTGTCTTTCACTTCAGCTTAAGAGATGAGCAATGGAATTGCATGGTGCTTGAAGATCTCCTGGAAAATATAGAAATGGATGCATTCTTGGCACTTTACAGTCAGGTGAGCATGAAATTGAGCAAAGATTCCCACTTTAAATTACAGCTGTATCTGGAAATTGGCTTTTCTTCTTTTTTGGGAGCCGTTGCAGGTGTCCTTGGACCCAGTTCTGCTAACAGTCACTACCAGTTCTGGTGTTTCCAGCTTACGCTACATTAACTTCAGTTCATTCTGATCTGCCTTTTTAATTTGACTAAGTTATAATACTTTTTGTTCACTTAGAAATCCTTTCCAGCAGTTGTCCCGTTGCATTCCATTCTGCGGAGAGAACTATATTGCATGAGTTTCTGTTTTATGGACAGATTTACAGTCTGATTTTCATGTGTTAAAACAGGTGTTTTTGTTTGGTTTTGTTTTATTTAATTTTATTTTAGTTTAGTGTGAGAAAGGATTTGCATTGATTGTGTTACAAAATTAAATTATAGAAGCACTGCTCGTTAAATTTTCTAGTGTCCTTACTCATACTGCTTTCAGAAAGACTATCACCTCTTCATTGGGCATAATTTGTTATCTGTTGGCTACCTGTCTTCGCCACAAAAGGCGTTGAAAGTGAATCACTGTTATCCCCAAGTATTATCTGCAGGTCTTGGTTGAGGTAGGTAGCTAGCATCATAAAAGAGATTGTAGGTGGTACAGCTTTTGGCATCCAAGTGTGTTGAGGTTGCAGCCACTTGTATCATAAACTCTTCTTTTCTAGCTCACTGTATATTTATCTGACAAAACATTCTGCATCCAGAAGTGCTGACCAGTGTACAGCCTTTAAACAGCACAGACCACCTTTTCCAGAATAGCCCTACTGAGACCATTACCACAGTGTAATTTCAGTGTCTTTAAATCTACTTTTTCCTTGTGATTTTGGACTAATTGAAGGAACGGCTGAGACCTTGTAGAGTGCTTATTTAGAAATTTCATGGGGTGGTGAAAACACTCTTCACTAAGTGGGAACTCTTAAAAGAGAACATGAATACTGCATTAATCTCCTACTGTGGTCCTTAGCTTGCCATACTCCTGGGCATAGAAGGGTAGGAAGAAGTTGCATATAACAAGCCAGCTGCCCAACAGAAGAATTCTTATTTCGCAAAGGATGGTGTGAAACGTGTATCTGCTGCTCTTGAGTTTAGTTGTGCCTGATAGAGCCACTTACCTCTCTCATGCAGTCATTAACTCAAGATGTGTGGCACATTAAGATCAGCTGATGGCTGAAGCAGCTGTGTAGGACTTGGTGGAAGGCAAGAGAAACAAACACAGTGGCTGGGTGCTACTGCTGCTGCTTGGATTGTTCCAAGAGAAATCCTTTCGCAGCAGACCTTGGCTGTTTTGTTAGCACTTAAGTTGAAAGACTTTCTTTTGGAAGTATTGATCATATACAGAGAGCTTCTTCAGATACACAAAACAAAATTCTGTTCTCAGCAATTATCAGAATATAGTAACTCCAACCATAATTCCAAACCTGAGTACTCTTAATTCAACTGTAAAGAAGTACATGCTTAGTAGGGTAGCAATTTGTGAATTTATTAAGACTCACAGTGTAAGACATTCCTACTTTTGGATATGCTTATTCTGTGCATTGATATGGGAATCGATTTTTAAATCTTTTTCCTTGTTTTCTTACAATTTATAGACACACTATGTTGGCAAATACTAAGAAGCTGTACCTGTAGTACCTCTGTATCTTGCATTCATTCTTTTCTTTACAGAGGATTTTCCCCTTTAAACTAGTTTTCAGAACTGTGGATGCAACCCTGTCTGGAAAACCAGATATGTTTCACTTTCCTACGTTCTGTCTTGCAGCTTATGTGCCTATGGAGGCAGATCTGGGTCAATAAGAGATGTGCTTGAATGATAGTGAGTTCAGGGTCGTAAGCCTCTGGCTGAGAAGTTACTTTTAAATAAGCATGTAGCTATAGCCCCAGGTACAATAGTTGATTTTTACAGTGAGTAGATGATGGAGGCAGACTGTCATGTGGAAACAGCACAGGAAGCTTGAAACACAGCATTAATCATGTTCCTTGGTTCATGCATATAGGTGTTTAAGTACACATTGTGCAGACAAAGTGCTCAGAAGTATACTGTTTGTAAACCACAATTCTTACATCTCTGTTTTCACTTTGGCCAGATTCAGAGAACACAAATGAGGTTATTGGTGGCACAGGTAGCTTTTGTATCTGTTAATGTTACAATACATGCAAATTCCTAATTTTTACAGTTCCTTACCATATAATACAGCTGAGGACTGAAACTCATACCACAGTGGAGGGCCTTTGGTCTGACTGGTGTGGTCACTCCTGTATTTAAATGCACATTCACTTCTGCTTCCCACTTAGGCAGGCTGATCTGGGGAGCTGTGGCTTTCTCTAAGTGCTACTCGCTGCTGGTGCCAGCTCACACATCAGCATTCCCCTTTGGTACTGTTGACAGCACTGTGGCACCTTGGAGGAGGACTTAATAATTAATTCTGCTGTGTTAGAATAGAACAAAGCAGGAGCGCTGGTGCAGAAAGGTAAGGGGGTGGAGGAAGGAATATTTTAAAGAGGAAGCTATTACAGAGGAGTACGCGACTGATGTTGTGATGGTGGTTCAATCATCTCCATATAAGTTACTGAGTTAAAGGTCCTGAGACCATTCAGCCAAAGAGAAGGATGGATCACAGACGTGTCGTTTTTACGATTTTTTGCAAGTTTCTGGAACAACAGTTTTTAAAGACCAAAAGAATAACCCATAAAGTCTGTATAAATTGACTACAGAAATTAAATGTAGATGTATGTTGTAAGACTTAAGCTCTTCTTTACATTTTCCTTGGAGAAGAATCAAACCACTTGTTACCCCAAGAAGCCAGAACAGATGTCTCCCTTACCTAACAATGGTGCCTGTTTTAGGATGAAAATATTGGATATTTTAAATACCCCATCAACTTACTAATTTATCATCAATCTTAGCATTTTGTCTCATTCATTCTAGTATCTCAGTGATTTCCATGGAAAACATGCAACAATACTAACAGCCTAGGACACATTAGGGAGTGACTAATTCTCCTGTGTTTTGGAGAGAAACTCTCTGCTTGGTTATGGGAAAAGAAGGTTGATTGACTTTGTTATTGTATATGGACTTTTAAGTTTGAAGTAGGGCTGCTTGGAGGGATGTTTAGTTTGATTTACATGCATTCAGCAGAAAGTATTGTTCTTTACAGAGTGTCCTTTCGGTAAAATAGTTTCTTGTAAAAAAGATTCACTTAATAGTTGTGGCTCTGAAAATTTCTCCTACAAAGAGGCAGAGTTTGAACATTTGCAGTGAGATTTTGTGTCCACTGTGGAGAGGTAAATTTGCCATCTTCCTGCATGACAGGACCTTGTGGGTTTCTTATGTGGCCTGGGCTTTGTAGTTAGTCATCTCCCACATCCAGGTTGCTCTGAGAAACCTGGTCTAGTGGGAGGTGTCCCTGTCCATGGCAGGGGGGTTGGAGCTAGATGGTCTTTAAGGCCCCTTCCAACCCAAGCCATTCTATGATCCTATGATCCACGAGTGAGCTGTCATGAGGGACAGAGAGGATCATACAAGAGTCATCTTGTACGCTTGACATGTTCTTCCTGACTTCAGCTGCCTGAGATACAGGTAAGGTCTGCATTGTTCTGGCATCCTTTGAGCCCTTTAACTGGCTTTGATTTACTGTACCCTTCTTTCCCTCTAGTTCTCAATATACTGTAGACTTTTCATATTTGATACACATGAGAAATCTACAGCAACAGCTGAGCAGCAAGTAACAGAGAGGGGTTTTGGTGTTTAGAGGGAGACAGGTAATGGGTCTGATTAATTGTCTAGGGAACCACTGAATTTCAACTTAGTCTGTTTGAATACTGTGTGAATATAATTTACCAGTGACCTTGGTCAGAAAAGAGAGGACTTTGGGGGGGGTTGAAGATGTTTCCTTTTCTTCTTGACAAGTAATATGAACTGTTCTCTCAGCTTATCACAGCATCTGGTGTTATGAGAGGCTGAACAATGACGTGCTCATCCATGGCAACATGTAAATGTTCTCATTGGGTTTCAGAGGCTACTTTTTTTCCTGATTTTGCAGAGCAAGAAATGCCGTATTGCTTCATTCATGTGTTGATATGATTTCCGTATAATAGTACAACAAATTAAGTAAAGTTTACATTCAAGAATATCATTGTGTTTTTTCTGACTGATGGGCATCAAGCATCTGCTTTGATCACATGCACTGAGAGGAGCTGTTTTTTCTGGAATTTGAATTGCCTGTATCTGGAACAAAAGGGGGTCCTTCACTACATCTGAGGCAGTGTGGGTGGAAGCAATGAACATGTGACTGACTGCTTGACACCAAAACTGTCACCGCTAAAATGATTTTCAGTAATATTTTTTGTTTCTATGATGAATAATTCTTTAGCAATTAAAATTAACTGACACTTATTTTTTCCTTTTCTTAATTTCAATGCTATATCTATCTGTCTTCCACTCATTAATCTTCCAGGAGCTCCGACTGGCAGGTTACTTAGCCAAACTGGCAAGGGTACCAGTGAGGGTGTTGCACAGGATTCTGAACTTGTTGCTGCCCTCCAGTTCACAAAGTGAGGTTCTTTCTGTCCTCAGTTCCATCAGTATTTGTTCAGATGGTGCTGCTGAAAGTGACAGTAATGCAGATGAGTCTGGCAGCTGTAAAAAGAGGTAAGTGGGATATTTTTTGGTAAGCCATTGTAAAAGATTATTGCTTTCTATATATATTTGTTTGCTGGACAAGCAAATTGATAGAAAAATGGCAGGTGCATATGTTTTTTCTGTGAAATATTTTCATGGGGTAAAAGTGTTTTGAAACTGCTTCCTTATTTTATGAAATAAAATAAATTGATTGATGGCGAGTTCATACATTTTAGAAATTTATGCATCAAGCAGTTGTTCTACAGATTATAAACCTCGCTCTGATCATTTTCTTTCTGTTGACTTTGAGTTATTAAAATAATAAAGTCTCTATCCCAACTGCCTGCCATGATAGGAGAGAGAGAAAGGCAGACATTGTGGCATTGGACCCTGTAGCTGCTGGATGTATGTTCTCAAGGAACAATAACAACCAATGAACTTGGGATCATGCTGCGAGGTGTAATCTTACCTTATTTAAATCATTTGTGCAGAAATCTTTGAATGCTCTTACTGATTGTATTCATGATATTAATGTCATGGTTTTGGTATTTAAGAAGAGGGATTTGTGTATGTAGGAGTTCGCTGCTGGAAACTTTTTCTGTACTTCTCCTTCAGGAAGAACCAGGAGTGGTGGCAAGCATTGGAGAGCAAAGTAAGGGAAGATCTGATAAGCAGAAGTTTGGAAAGGATCCCTTCTCTAAACAGGAGAAAAGACAGGTAGGAAAAAACAGGAAGAAACATGTTTTGTTTTGTTTTTTAATATACTTATTTCATCTTCCTTTTATATCTATCAGAAAATAAGTTCATAAATATGCATTTTCTGACATTGTTCTACTGTTTGGAGCTTGTGTTTCCTACAGCATATTTACATGTAATATGCAATAATAGTTAAAGTCTGAAAAGATTTTTACACACTTATCCAGAAATTTCACACATTTTTCATACACCTTGCCCACTTTTCCTGTGTTACCTTTTCTTTTGTGATTTTATATCTCATAAAATGATCTGTAAATTATTAGGAAATGGAATGGAAATTAAATTCTATCTGTTTGAAATATGAGTTTCTTTAGTTTCCAGTGGAAAGTCAGCACTTCTGTGTCATGATATGGTACAGAAAGTGATGCTATTTTTCTGCCAAATTTATTTATTTACTTATTTATTTATTTCATTAATGTAGCCTGATAAAGAAGAAGCAACTTGCTCTCCTGGAAAAAGCATCATTCGTTCACCTTGGATGTTTGCCTACACATCCTCCTCTGGAACAGTCAGGTCCACATGTTTCTTTAAGCACAACAACTGCTGAAGCCATAGAGGTATTAGACACAGGGGAGAAGATATTTTTGTTCCGTGACCAGAGTGATCCCATACTTTCTTTTCATAATTCTCCAAGAAAAAAGAAAAAGAACTTTCTTAATTCCAAAAAGGCTGCTTGTGCAAGTATGGACTAACGAGGGAGACTTCTGTTTGAGGAATCAACTAGGGAAGAGGAAGTTACTTAAAAATCAGAAAAATAATGAGAAGGAGTGAAGTATGTAGTTTGGGTAACACTTGTATTGTTTTAATATCACATTTTTTGACATTGTAAATAGCTGTAGTTTTGCATTGGCCCAGGCAGCAGAGAGCATTGTGCATCATGTAATTCCTGTTGGTGTTAATTCCATGATGTGGTGTGTGTTTGCGATGCGCGTTCTGGCAGAGAGGGCTCAGTGTTCCTTCAGTACATTTTGATCATTTTTGCACTGATTTTACTGTAGCTGTATCTTTATAATTTATATAGAAATATTATTTATTGTATAAAACAGGTACTGATTTACTATTCTTGTATTTATCTATTCTTGTAATAAGCTGTGGTTTAGCAGATGGCACAAAGAGATGAAGTGGATGGCCCACAAGTCCGCTGCTCTATTTTTATGTTAGTGTAGCTAATTTAGTGTTCAATCTTGTGCTGTTAATAAGCTTTGAATGTTACTCTTGTGTCTGTGTTCTCAGTGACAGCTGATGGTCCCGATCTTTGGAGTATACACTTAGCCTTACATCTTGGAGTAGGTTCAGCCTTTCACTGTTGTTTATAAACCTACTTCAGCAGAACCAGGAATGTGGCTTCTGTTCAAAACTTAAGGTTTAAGACTTAAATATTTGCAGCCTGTTGCTGTCTTTTTCTTGGTGAATCAATATCATCATATATGTCAGTAGAAAAGGTAAAATTGTAAATGAGGCTGTATTAGCTTCAAAAGCCTTTTTGATTACAGCGCTGCCAACTCTCACAGTTTTAGATGGGTATTTTTGAAGCTCTTATTCCCATATTCCTCTAAATTGATGAGCATATCATTTTTTTTATTTCAAGAAAGAGTTAATTTTCAAAGTTTTCTAACTGACAGAAAGAAATCTGTAAATGATAACTGTAAAAACAGTAATAGAAAAGATAAAAGAAATGTGTGTGTTTGGTAATGTTTCATGATATTGAAGCCTGTTTTGAGGGTGTTCTTTGACTGCGTTCAGATGCTATGCTGTGATGGTACCGTGATTGTGTATTTTGCTATTTTTCAGATATGGAGTTTCTGTGCCTTTGTATTAATAGGATGCCAATTTCATTTTAAAAATTAAAATGGTACTTTGTATGTGTGTCTGCAGTTGGCATGTATTCCCAATGGAAAAAACATTTTTTT
>VXAV01012394.1:0-18304 GCA_013399715.1 Alectura lathami | reverse complement strand
GGTGCGGGGTGCACGGTGCAGATAGCTGTCACGCACCTCTTGCTTCTGCTTGTAACAAATCCTGACTAATTCCCGCGCAACCGCGGAGCAGGTGTAAAGGGATGAAAAGTCCCAGGAGAATCACTTGTCTGCAGCGTTAGCTGCGCCCTGCCTTTCCTAATGGCGATTGTTGCCGTGCCTGCCTGGTTTCAGTCGCTATTTGCTCTGCTCACTGATGTGAGGGACACCAGTCTGAATTCCTCTGTTGTTTCAATCAGTTGAATTCCCAATGCGAAGCTGCGAGAGTGAATGTCAGGAGCTGGCAGGAAAGAAAAGGAGTTGAGTCGAGAGTGAGGAGAGGGAAGAATGAGTTTTATAAGAGGAAAAGAAAAGCTTTCCTGTAAAATAAAAATGGAGATAAGAGGCTGAAAAACTGCCAGGCATCAGGAATTGTGCAGAGGCCAAAGAGACGCTTTTCGGCATGGGGGTGACATTTGGCTGCTGTGGAGGGGAGGAGCTGGTGGACTGATACAGTCATTTTTCTCTCCGTGCAACCGATGCATCTATTCTGCTGGATGCCGCTGGCTTTGGTACAGTGAATGCTCGTTTGTCAAGGGAAGGGTGATTCATGGGGGTTTGACAGAGGGGATCTGTTGATAGCTTTTCATAAGCAATTACTGCTATTCAGCAAGCCGTTAACTTCCCCAGCTCATGGCTGGGAAGCTCCGTCTGGGCAGGAGCAGTTTGAGCTGTAGGCAGAGCTGGCGTGAGCGTGGCTTCGTCCGAGGCAGTGGAGAGCTGCAGCCTGCGCTCGGCACTGCGGGCAGCCTGGCGCGAGCCGTGCCCACACGCTGCCTGGGAGCACAGCAGCACAAATGATGTTCCTGGTAAAACCTGGGGCAGAGCTGTCGCAAATCCCCTTTGCTGCCTGGAGCAGTGCCCGCGCTGGAGGCAGGCTCCTGCGGCGTGGGCCCAGGAGGGTGACGAAGCGCGTACAGCCACACGCCGCAGCTGGGGGTCCGAGGGCACAAACAGGCAGGGAGGTGGTTAGAGGTGTTCCCAAGAGCTGCGAGCGGCCTCTGGCACGTGCTTCAGGCCCTTCGGGATAACAGCTGGGCAGATGTTGTCCGTCAGCATCAGTGGGACTGGGCTGGTTACGGCACCGGAGACCTGCCCGGTGCCTGGGCGCTGTGACCGCGGCTCCCGCGGGTGGGACGCCTCCGGGTCCCAGGCGGCAGTGGGCGGACCCGTGGTCGGGCGGCCTGCGGTTTGTGTGACGCCGGTGGTGCAGCGTGCGCCAGGCTGGCGTTGTGCAGGACAGCAAAACACTGCCTCCTTGCTCAGGAGCAAACAGCAAAACCAGGGTGCACTTTTCATTTTAAGCCTTTTTTAAGGACGTCTGCTTTGCTGGAGGAGTGCTGATTGCTCAGTGTGAGTGATTCTTGAGAAAAACACAGCAAGATTCATTTTACCGGTGGTGCTCAGCCACCGGTCCCGTTGCCAAAAACATGGTGGGAAGTCAGAGGAGCTCTCTGCCAATGGCCACCTTTGCGGCAGCGCTACGATTAGAGACTGCTTACGTCTCGAGTTGCTTAACAGTGGAGTCCTCTTCTGAGGATGACATTTTCCTCCAGGCATCCTAAAAAGCCTGTTTTTGACAACTCTGGTTGCAACACTGTGGCAGATAAACGCCTGATTGTGTGTACAAACCGCTGGTAAGGCTGGGAGGGCTCTGTGATGAATGGCCTGTGCCTGGGGTTGGGGTCTGTGGCTGAGCCCCGGTGCTGCCGGACACAGAGGAAGGCTTGTGCCCGCTGTTCGCGTGGTACGGCCGAGCCCGCTGGCCACCAGCTCTCGCGCTGCCCCTCCTGTTGTGCTGTCTGTGGAATATTTCCACTTTGGTTTTTAGCTTCTCTCCTTGTTCAACTTTCAGTTCTCTTCGGACAATACCCAAATTATTTTCGGTATTCTGGCTGCAGTCAGAGATTTCCCTGAGTCATACCTACATGTTAATAAAAGCCTAATGGTTTGTGTTAAGGAAGGCGGGAGATAAGGCTAGAGCCCTTTTATCACAGAACTTAATGGCCTGAAAACGTCAGTGTGTGGAAGCAACTGCCAAATTTTGAGCCCATGAAGACGATTGCTAAGTCCCACAGATCAACAAGTTTGGAGCGGATTATCGGGTGCTGGCTATGTCATTTTCCCAGGACTCTAGGCATGTTAGCAGCCAACACTTTAATCCACTCTGATACGAGGCATGAAAGGGGTGGGCTCGCCTTCCTGTTGCTGCTGCGCTGCAGAGCTTCCAGGCTCTCTGCAGTACAGTGAGGAAGAGTTTTCTTGCTGAAAGCAGTAGCTGCAAGGCTTTTTTTCTGAGCTGCAGCCTGGTTTTGATTCAGAAATAAACTCCATCTTTGCTTAAGAACTATTTTTAAGGTCACAAAGACAGGATGCAGAAATCAGTACATTTCATGGTTTTCCTGAGTGCTGCCTCACCACTCCTCTTCCTCCTTCTGTTTCCAGCAGACTTCCTTCTGAAACCGACATCCTGTGAGCCTGCCTCTGGGGCACAGCGCGTGGGGCTGGGGTGCTGGGAATGGAAAATTCTGGTAAATCGCTTCTGCAGTTTGTGCTGGTTTAGGCCTGGGATAGAGGGCTGAGCTCCACCACCAAACCTGCTGAACGCTGGAGCTCTGATGTGGCTGGAAGTCTCGTAGCTCTGTCCTGTTTTGTCTTCTGATCACACTCGGGGTAATCTGACAACCTTCCTTTAGGCGTTCTCCTTGGCTTGCATTAATTTGTAGCATTTTTGAAATGTTGTGGAGGTCCCAAGCACACCCTCCTGGGCGCTGCAGGAGGTGGTGCTGCTGCTCGGCCCCTGCTGGCCGTGTGCTGGCAGAAGCTGCAGCTGGGGCAGCCGCTCAGACGCGTGAGAGCGGCGGGTCGAAGGTTTTGGGTGCAGAAGGACCGGAGGTTCGCCTCCCCCTCCGTGTATTTCTGCAAGTTACGGAATATCCACAGTGAGCAGAGAAACAGCGGAAATAAAGTAAATGTCCATGGGGTTATTTTAAAATGCAGCTGATGGAAATTTGCTGCTTGTGTTGGTGCTTTCCTCCCTGCAGGGTAGGTCAGTCTGGTTTAAGATGGAGTGAGATTTCACCCATTCTGTGTCAAGAATCCCTTCCATGTTTCCCAAGCTGCAGTGATATCTGGAGTGGTTGTCTGGTGCCTGCACAAGGATGTGACTTGGTCATATCCTGTTTACCCTAAAGTGACAGAGTTAAAAAAATCTCCTTGGAGCCGCAGTTTACAGACAGAAGCAGCATGTTGTGTCACCCCACCCGGGAGCCCAAGTGAGGGAAACACCATATGTCTCCTCCTGCCTGTCCTTGGGAAGAGCTGATGTCATTTACAGAAAGGTGTTTTAGAGGAAGGATGTGTGAGACCATAATAATGCTTAGCCTGCATAGGAGTAGTTACATCCTGTTTACCACAAAAAACACTTTGCGTTTATATTGGGTCTGTGAAGCCTGATTTATAAACAGGCAGGGACGGCAGATAAGGAGCTTCCTTTGGCTTTAGCCACCTGGGGGGAAGGCAGCGTGCAGATCGGCACTGCTGTGCCCCGTGGGGCTCCTGCAGCCCCCGACGGCCCGGGGCCCCCAGCAGAAGGAGCCTGCGGAGTCTGGATCACCGGCGTCAGGAAAGAGTGGTGAAGAGAAACTGGAGATGTGACCCCAAGACAAATAAACAAACTCAAGGGCCCTTCTGAAGGTTTGGCTGTGAATGGAAGGACCATTAAATCAGAAAAATGAATGGCTTGCCATAGCCTGTGTATTGTAGGAAGAAATTGTGTTGCCCAGTTACAGAGTGAAACATACACGCTTGAGAATTTGGGCTGCAGTTTTATCTTTTAATGGTATAAAATGCTGTAAAACTGCAAAATACATTTAGCAGTCACTTGCATCTACCACGCCTGATCCTTCCGTCTTGCTCCTGTTCAGCCAAGCTGCAGCAATCAGTGCAGCACCTCCTGCGCGGGGCTGAGCGGGCCAGGGGCTCGACGCCTCCTCCAAGCCTGCGGGCGGGAGCCTGCGTGCGTTATCGTGATAATACGCGATAAGGTACGAGACTGGTGCTCTCAGCTCGGGAAGGCAGGGAAGTGCCAAGCAGGCTGGTCACCGGCTTCTGCCTGGTGGAAGTACGCGGTCCAGTGTCCTAACACACAGCCTCTGTCCCTGCCCTTGTTTTGCTGAAGTTAGCGCTCCTGGTTACTGTTTCAGAAAGGGTATCCACAGGGTGGCTTCAGCAGGGTGTAAAATGTGCTGGGAGGTGGTGTGCGGGCTGAGCTACATCCCGGAGCGCTGTGCATGTGCCTCCCCCAGCCAGGGCCATCGTCAGCACGGCTTCTGGGCCAGCACCACCGGTCCCCGCAGCTGTCAGCACGCAGCTGCCAGCACCCAGCGAGGGTGGCAGCACAATTGCTGCGTCCTTTGAGATGAGCCTGAAACGCTGCAGAGGATGCGGTAATGGTCCTCAAACGTGCCCATCACTTCAATGGCGCCAGCTGCCCCACAGCGCTTCGTGAAAGCTGCCGAGGGAGTGGTGGAGGTAAATCGTTAGCGAGACTGCTGTGACAGCAGACGTTGAGTCCATCCACATCATCTGGGCAGAAATTATGAGGAGAATCTCGGAGGATTTGGGGTGAGAGTGGTCATAAATCCTGGGTACATCTCAAGGGTAAAGGAGAAATACGGAGCGTCGGTCTAGTTTGTAACTGCTGCCGTCACGCAGTGGTGGCGCTGATTCGTTTTGCACAGGGCGGCCAGGTCGGTTGTCTTGCTGTGGGCCAGGTGCACCAAATACCTGCTCACGGATGAGGTTCATAGATGAGGACTCCTTAAAATTTGTGCTCTGTTGTCGCTCTTTCGTGCCTGCTGGCAATGGGAGAACGTGGTACCGGCCGGGGCGGCCCCTGCAGCGGCACTGGGCGCAGCTCTGTGGGTGGGCCTCAGGCTGTCCCGTGCAGCCGGCTCCCGCCGCAGCTGCAGCTCCTGGCCCCAGGATTCAGTGCACCTTCAGTGCAGCTTTTACAGCACAGCCAGCGCCTGCTCCTCAGAGCTTCGAGGAACAGCCTGGCAAAAGAAGCTGGAAGCAGATAACAGCGACGTGTTTGCAAGGCTCAGCTTGTGCTTGCTCCCCAGGCCATCGTGGGCTGCGAGTGGCTGTGACCTGCGGAGCCAGGCTGGGCACATGTTGCCTCCAGCATTTCTGGGCCGGGTTTTGCTGCTGCTGCTTTCCCTGCTGTACCCTGCAGCACAGGGCCTGCTCCCAGGGGGTGGCTGCTCCATCCCGTCCTGTCCCCTTGCTGCTCCTCGCTTCTGCCCCACGGGGCGTGCACCCGCGGCTCTGCGCTGTGCAGCTGGGCCGGTCCCCGCGTTACCCCGCGTGTCCCTGTTGAACAGTTGGTGGTGAGGTGTTTCCCTGGGTTGGCAGCTTGTCCCTGCTGGGCCAAGGGTGGTGGGCAGGGCCTGGTCTCTGCAGCTGCTGACGCGTGTGTGTCCCCGTAGCTGCAGCCGGAGCAGCTGGACTGCGGAGCAGCGCACCTGCAGCACCCGCTGGCCATCGTCAACCCCGTCACCGCCACCCCCGTGTTCACCTACAACGGCCTCACTGCAGTGGCGGTCGCCAGCGTCAACAACTACACCGTGGTGTTCCTGGGCACCGCCAGCGGAGGACTGCTGAAGGCAAGTGTGGGTGCAGTGGCCGGGGGGACAGGGAGGGCCAGGGCTGCCACAGGGGCGCACGGGAGGTGCATGTTGTCGGGTTTGTCTTAGCACCTGCTTTCATTTGGCAATAAAGAGGTAATTGGATGCTGCTGTGATCTATACAGTGATAGGCGCTGCCTGGTGGCTGTTAATTACTGTTCAAGGCTGCCATGCGAGCAGGATGTACTTGATGAAACCTGTGCTGGAAATGTTACCGTGCAGCATTTAATTATTAACAGCTCTTCTAATAAGTTCTCCCTGTGAGCTGATGGGCTTTTGAGGGCTCCATGTAGGCAGGGGAATGGCCAAGCAATAACTTGCTAGTGCGGAGTCCAGAGCAGGTGTGAATCCAGTGTCTGATGGAGGTGAAGGATTTATTTTAAAAAATATGCCAAAGGCAACGCAGAGCAAGGCAGTGCCTGGAGCCAAGATGCAGGGCTGAGGTTTCAGTAACTTTAGTGCTTGAAGTTTGCCAAGAAGAGTTTCAATTCCAGCCAGACACAACAGTTTGGTGTATTCTCAGCATCAAAGTCCATAGAGGAGAGGGGGGGAAGCCCTAGAGGAGAGGCATGACTGAAAGCTGCTTCGTCTCAGCCTGGCGTGAGTAGCGCATAATGTGGAATATTGGCTCAGAATGCTTGGGGAGAAGAAAACTGATCCCATCTCTTCCCCTGCTCCCAAGTGCTGCTGGCAGAAACGCGGGAAGCATCACAGGGCAGCTCGCTGCTCTGAGTGTTGCCTGGAGGGGCAGGTGGCTCGCGAGGGAGGGAGCAGGCCGGCATCCCTCCCAGGCGCCGCCGGAGCAGGGCGCGTGCCACACGCAGAGCAGCAGCGTTCACACAGCGTTGGCAGCTCTGCTTCCATTACTGTGTCAGAGAGAGCAGCCTTATCTGCTCAGCCTCCATTAGGGAGAGGCTCCTGGCTATGCTTTGCTGGGATAATTTGCTCAGATAGCTCTAATCTAATTCTGCAACACAGCTGCATAACCAGAAGCCCTTTTACCTTCGGGGTCCTTGTTATTTGGCACGGGATGCAAGATGCTTTGCGTGAGTTATCATTCAGATTTGCTGCTTGAGAAAAGACAGCAAAGGGGCAGAAGTAATGCTCGACTGGCTCCTGCCAGCAGCAGTTATGGCTGCCAGGGAATGGGGAGTTAATCAGATAGGGGCATCTCACGAGGGCCATTGTCGGTGCCACACCTAGCAGAGCTGTTAAAGGAAAAGCAGTGCCTGGAGAGCAGCGGCCAGCGATGAGGTGTGGCAGGGCCTTGCATCCTGTGAGGAGGCGCGGGTGCAGGGAGCTGGGTGTTCTGGCTGCTGCCCTGCCTGGCTGACGAGTCTGCAGGTGCTGCGCTGGGGTCACACCGAGCTCAAGCCTCCCTGGCTGCGACCCAGCAGCGTGGTGCAGGCGGCTCCCAGCCAGTCCCCCGCACCCTCGCTCGCAGGCGGGTGTCCCACAGTGCTGCCGGCCCTGCTCCGGCGGGAGGGCCGGTGCTGTGCACGGCTCTTCCTGGGCCACGCATCTCTGTGTGGATCCAAGGGATGTGTCTGGGCAGAACAGGCATGGGATCACCACACCCAAGAGGCGGAGGGACCTGGGGACAGCACCTGGGAACAGCACCTGTAAAAAGCCTGGTGCTGGAGAAGAGCTGGGCAAGGAGAGAAAGGATGGCCGCAGAGCTGGAGCGGAGTGCATCGGAGCTCAGTTCCTGCACGTTGTGGGAGACCTCAGGCAAATTATTTGTCTTCCTGCATGTTGTGGGAGATCTCAGGCAAATTATTTGTCTTGCATAGCCAGGTTTGAAAATATGATAATGATCGTTCCCTTCTTTTCATGCATAGCAGATTGCAGTGCCTGCTTCTCGCACAGGGAAGCCCTGTGCATCAAGCTTGTGCTAGCTATCTTGCTAGGACATGTTGGTGCAGCTCCAGTGTAAGAATTAATTAATCCTATGTTAATTAATTAATCCAGACTTTAGAGAGAACAGGCATGCTTGGTCCTTACAATTATTGCCTCCCTAGTAAGGAGGTAGGAATTTTCCTCGCTCCCTTTCTGTTTTAAGTTGAACAGTGACTGTCACACGAAATGTTGTAGCCCTATTGTTATTTCCTCTCAGCAACGCCACATTTAATTTGCTGAGTTTTCAAGTCAAATGCCAAGATGTTCTGGGAGCTGAAAGGCAGGCTGATGCTTTGCAGCCTCTTCCATCACTGCCGGTGGTTCACTGGTGATTCATGAGACAAGGTAGGGTTCAGCTGTCTTGCTGCAGCTGCTGGGGTCTCCTGGAGGTAGCAGGGATAAAGGCTGCTGGCCGTGAATGACAACACTTATTTTCAAATAAGCAGGGAGCAGAGGATGCCATGTTGCACAGCCACGTTGCTGATTATTGCTGTTTTCCATTAAGCTTTGGAAATTAAATGTTCTTTGTAAGAGAAATGCACATATGTATGTAATGAGGGCTGAAGGCTCATGCCACTTCCATTCGGGTACAGCGAGAGCAGTGCTGCGGGGCTGCTGTTGCGTTGACGCAGGAGCGGCCGTGCCGCTGTGTAGCCAAGCTGTGCCGCAGGCAGAGCCTTAGGCTAGAAGTTTTCCAGGCAGTCTGTTGAACAGAGGGCTTGGACCGAGGGCCCACGGGATGTGAGGTGTGTTTGTCGTGGGGCATTGCTCCTGACTGTGGTGTGGGCTCTCTGCAGGGCTTCCCAGTGCCACAGAGCTGGCTTTGCTGTAGAGTTCTGGGTCTGCAAATTATAAAGCATTTAGAGATTGGCAGCACTTGAAAATGTGGCACACCTTTAGGTATCCTTTTGATTTATCTTGTTGATAAATGAGGAAGAATAATCTTCTCCCAATAGTGTTTGTAAAGTGGTCTCAGTGAGTGGCTTCTTCTCGCTGCAGATTAACCTGGACAGTGCCATGAAGGTCGTCAGCAGGAGATCCATCTCGGTGGCTTACGGAGAGCCTGTCCACCCCATCATGCAGTTCGATCCCTCTGATTCCACCTACCTCTATCTGATGACGTCCTACCAGGTGCGATCTGTGTTCATTGCCCGTCGCGCAGTGTGCGTGACCAAGCCTTCAGCGCGAAGCTGGGGGCAGGAGGGAACGTTGCAGTTTGCCGTCATACTGATGGGCAGAGCTCCTGTGTCCAGCTGCAGGGTGCGGTTTGGGTCTTTGTGCCTTCAGGCTGGGCAGTGGGCTGGGGCTGGGTTGTGGTGTGCCAGCCTTATTTCAGAGCAATATGAATTCACACACACCCAAGCTTTTTCCCTGCCTTGTGGTGTTCAGCTGCAGTCTGGGGCAGGGAATATTCCCATTATTCACTTTGGCTTTCCTGTCTTTGTGGTGGTAAGATGAAAGGAGGAGTGAAGGATATCTAAACTGTGGAAGCAGAGGCTGTTGGTGCGCACAGAGAAGGGCCTGCAGCCTTTAAGGAGGCTTTGGGAGCCCCTGCAAGCAAAACGCCTGCCTGCCAGGGGGGCTACGTGGGAGCGGTTTGTGCACAGCCCCGCGGCGGGCGCGCAGGGACAGGCTCTGTGGTGCTTGGGGACAGACGGTCCCATCTCCATCAAGTGAGCAGGGGAGGAAGATGAGAGCTGAGCGCTCCGGGCTCTGGGGCTTTGTCCTGAATTACATTTTAATCTGTCAAAACAGATGCACAACAACAATGTTATATGTTGCATTTATACTTTCTAAGCCCCAGTTCCCTGCAGACTGGTCATTATCACTTCACAGAACACTCCCAGGTGCCTCTTCAGCTGATGTTTCAGACCTTCCCTTCTCAGCTCTCGGGCTGTGCTGTGGGCCTTATTCCTGGCTTGATGAGACTCCAAGTGCCGCACACGTGGTGCTCCTGTCTGCCTGTGCCGTTCCCAACAAACCAGAGCCTCGTTACCTGGCCGCTGGTGCCATGCATCCTCGGGGAGGCCCTGGGGCAGTGGGGGGCAGCGTACGGGCAGGGTGCAGCTGGGACCGGGCGCAGGAGGCAGCAGCCAGAATGTGCTGTGCTGCGCTGCTGTGTGGAGCCTCTGCTCTGCCTGCAGCTCCGGCTGAGTTGGGCTCTGAGTTACCGAACTGCTCAGTCCTGCCTCCGAAATGTTCAGAAACTGAGGGAGGAGAAAGCAGAAGCTGATGCACACTTTCCCTCCAAGCATGCCTGCAGAGCAAGCTTGCAGCCGTACCGACTTCTTTAGACGCTCAGGTTTCCAAAGTAGTGTTTCTTTCTGGTCATTTAGTAAATAACCTGATACTGTTTGGCTCTGTTGAGAAGGAGCTTTCTGCAAGCCTGAGGAGCTTTTCACAGCCAGGGACAAGCTGTGAAACTCACCCAAACCACCTCCCTCTGAGGCACTGCAGAGGCGTCACGTTGCTCTCTGCACGCATCGATTTCGAAGGTGCTGGCCGAGAAGGACCGGCTCAGCCCCGTGCTGCCGCGTACCTCCCAGGTGCTGCTGGTCGCAGGCGCCGTGGCGGCGTTGCTGCAGTCCTTGCGCGCCTCTGGTGCCTGGTTGGTGCGGTGGCAGCACCAGGCTCATTGGCATCTTTCTGCTGGCTGCAGCCCTGCAGCCCAGTGGGGTACTTCTGTGGCATTTCGAACATTTGGATACGACCGTGCTGTTGTTGTGCAGATGGCGCGAGTGAAGGTGGCTGCCTGCGACCAGTACTCGACGTGCGCAGAGTGCCTGGCTGCAGCTGACGCTTACTGCGGGTGGTGCACGATGGAGACCAGGTAGGACCTGTTGTGTCCTGGTGTGGTGTGACCATGGCTTTGGCCCTCGAGCCCAATTTTGGGTGGGTTTGTATTTCCGCTAAGTCTCCCGCTAATCTTTGTCCAGTCCTCGCAAAATACGTGCTTTTAGAATGGTTGCATGTGGTCTCACGTGGGATGCACTTTTGAGCCAGCATTTACTGTAGTGGCATTGTTACGCTGCAGGCAGCTGCCAGGGCAGAGAATGCCTTGCAGGCATCAACCATGGGACTGTGAGCACCAGCACCCTGTCTTTTACCCTTGCAGTTTTCATTTATGAGGAGGAGACAATCAACGCTTCAATAGGAGTTTACAAAATCAGACTTGATATTTACAAATTCAGGAAGTCACGTGACAGAATGTCACCTTCTCCTTCCCTGTTCTGGACTGAGTGTGGTTTTCCCCAAAAGCCAGTGCCCAGTCGGTGCTGGTAGGGGCACAGGCTCTTATCACGGCAACCAGGCACTTCAAAGGCAGCAGCAAAGCTTTAGGCTTAGCTGTGTGGATGGAGGAAAAGATGCAGGCATAGGATTTTCTCAGGCTCTTTCATCACAGGGATGTCAACATATTTATCAACTTTTTTGGAAGTAATCAGCCACGAATTGTTCCCACGTGTCCTGCAGGTGTTCTCTGCAGCACGAGTGCACGAACTTCACAGAGGCCAATTTCTGGGCGAGCGCAAGTGAAGGAGTGCAGCAGTGCCCTTCCATGACCATTCTGGAGCCCGAGATTAATATCAACAAAGAGAACCCGGTAGGTTTGACGCGAGTGCTGCACTAAGGGTGTGCAGCACCCTGCAGAGCCGTTACCTGCTCTCAGGGCTGAGGGAACCCCATGCGTGGCCCTGTGAGGGCCGTGGGGCGGCTCGGCTCCGCTGCACGCAGCCAGGGCAGGCTTGGGTTTTGGAAAGCAGCTGGAGGTGGTGCCTGCGCCTCGGTGGCCCCGCAGCCAGCGGGACGTCAGCTGCCAAGCAAGGAGGTGAAGAGGGCTCTCAGGGCTGCCAGAGGGGTGGACACGCTGGGGGAGGTGCTGGATTCCAGCATACAGAATACAGCTGCACACAGTGAAACCAGCTCATTCTCTACTTTGGATTGTTGCTGTTTTCAACAGCGTTTTAATATATTAAATGCTTTCATAAAGTATTTTTGTTTGAAGGCACACCCTCTTGCAATGACAGAAGCCTTTCCATGCTGATGTCTTGGCCAGCCCTACGTGGGGCCATGGCTCACGGCGGCCCTGCTCCGTCGCAGTGAGTGGAGGTCCCCGCTGGCAGCAGGGCAGTGCCACCGTGCGCCGGGGCCGTGCGTTTCAGCCCATCACCCTCCCAGAGCCAAAGCAGCCCCTTCGCGCAGAACCACCTGCTCCTTCTCCACAGAGAGGGGCGGCAAGAAAGAACCACCCGGGGTCCCTTCGGTCCTTGTGTGGCCCTCCTGCCAGGACCCCATGAGCTGGGGCTGGGACAGCTCCATGTCCAGGTCTCCTGCACAAAGTGGTGCAGGACGTGAGGTTCCCACGCTCTGAGCATCGGTTCGCTGTTCTGCTTGTCCTCTTCCCTGCAGGCTGCTAGCACTCAAGAGGCAGCTGTGGGCAGGGTGCTACGGGCAGCACTGAGCCCCGCTGTCGTGTTGTCCCTCTTTGGTCTTCCAAGACAGCCACGCTTTGTGTGTCAGCTGGTAACACACCAGCTAGAGCGTTTTTAGAGTTCAAAATGCGCAAAATGAAAGAGAGCAGCTGTCTGCGGACAAGTTCTAGAGTTGCTGGGCTGTGGAAACCATGTAAAGCATTGACAGATTCGAAATATGATTTTCTAAGCGAATAACTTTTTTATTTTTTCCCAATTATAGGTCCTGATAATACAAATAAATGGGACTATCCCAAACCTAAATGGAACAAACATCTCATGCGATTACGGAAATAATATCCACACTGTAGCCAGAGTTGCTGGAGATTATGCAAACCAATTTATTTACTGCAGTTTACTTCCACGCAATAAATATCCAGCATTTCCAGACGACCAAGGTATGTGAGGAAGATAAGCTCAGCTCATTCTAGCCACTTTTGCAGAAATCGTGTTTCATGGGCTCTTTTCCCCAGTTGTATGTGCGGATAATGCATATGGGGAAAAAAGTCACAAGCTGCTTCGGTTTCATAGGGCTGTGGCTTCGAAGTGTGGGCGTTCCACCATCTTAACACGAATTGACAGTATTTCAAATCTGTCAATTTTTGTTCGAAACAATGGAATTTAAAAGCCAGCTCCTGTGCTTATTTTATTAAGATTTATCTGGTTAAAGTTTCTGCTCTAGATTCAGTGAGTGTTAAAACAGAAAGGGGTTGGCCCTGTGGAGGTGGTGTTGCTTCGTGTATTGATGCTTTCAATTGCGTTTGCTTAGTCTCCATCTGAAACACACAGCGCCCTTCAGGAGTTCCGGAGGAAGAGCCCATGCGTGCCTCAGGACAGCTCGGAAGCTCTAATCCCATTTATGCAGCCGAAAGCCAGGCTGAGTTCTTTCAGGACTCCCCCTGTGTTCAGATGTGGCCAAAATCTGGTGCCCATCCCGATGCCGCCTGTGGCTGCGCTCCCGAGGCACTGGGCAACCGCAGCCCTGGCTGAAGTCACCCTGCGCTCGCGCTGCCAGGACCTGAGCGCTCGGCCCCGTTCCGTAGCTGCTCTGGGAAGCTGGGCGCTTCCCTCCAGACTTGAGTGGTGTTAAATTTTTATCTTTCAAGCGTAGAGTGAATGCTCTATTGAAGATGATTGACTTCGGTAGGAGAAGGATTAGCCAGTCCTTTTCAAAATGCTACTTTTCATAGGCAACTTTGTAAAGCTGCATTGTTTTTCTCCCTAGCTATCCGAAGAATGGAAGATTATTAACTGTTTTGTGTTGTTAGTTATGGCAATGTCCAAATGAATTTCTGGAATCCAATGCACTAATTTATTGTACATATTCTGAAAGAGGCATTGTCCCTTGTCCCTCTGCTTACATGGCAAAATTGTGGAGGAAAAAAAAAAAGCAATTTCTGGGGGAGGGAGGGATCTGGCGTAGCAGCAGAATGTAGCCAGAAAAGGGATTTCACTCCCTTTATGGGTTTGTTGTCATGGGGAAAGTGAACAGGGTTTTAAAACATGTCAACTAACATGTTTTAATTACCACATTTTTTTAAAAATATCATTTAGCACCCACTGTAAGCGAAGACAATAATTAACTCTGCTAATTAGCACTTGCACAACACACTGGAATTTTCTGCTGAAAGTTGCAGTGTTCTTTTGGTGAGGGAGATGCAGAGCGTTGTTTTAAGAGGGAAGAGTTTGAAGTCAGAGGGCACGGGATGAGCAGTCCAGGCTCTGAAATGCAGCTCAGAGGAAGCCCTAGAGAAAACAAATCAGAGTTAGCCGTTGTTTTCCCAAGGGCCTGTCTTGTCTGCTAAGAGGCAGCTTGAAGGAGCGAGGCTCTTGCAATCCAATATTCTTTGGCTTGATTCTCTCAGACCACGTGATTGTCGAAACTGCTCTCCGGGTCAACAGCAAAAATATTATCCAGGCCAATTTCACCATCTACGATTGCAAAAGAACTGGAAACATTTACCCAAAGAGAGCGTGAGTGATCGGGGGCTGCACACGGCCGGGGCCGGGTGGGGTGGGCAGGGTGCCGACGGCTCCGGTGCCTGCGCCTCCTGCACCTCAGGAAACGGGGCCAAGTCTGCGATGTGACGCCAGAAGCGTGTGTACTGGGTGGTGAAGGGCCCCGGTCTGGGGCTAACTGGGCAGCGCAGCCTCTGCCAGTGGGACACGGGGGCCCGGGCAGGATTTGGCAGGAACACGGGTGCTGCGCTGCCAGGGTCCTAGCGGCATCTCAAGCCATCTGGACGTGCTGGCTTTCTTAACAAGAATAATATTTCTGTGCAGGACTCGTTCTGTTAACCCTCGGGCCGCCAGCCTCTCTGCCTCGTGATGCCCGCGGGGTGCTGGGGCTGCGTTGGCTCCTGTGGGACGCTGGCCAGGGCGGCGATGGGGTGGGTGGCTCTGGGTCTGTCCCCAGGGGGAGGAGGAGAGAATGTGCTGTGCCTGCAGTAGAAGGGCTTTTCCTGGGCACACGTAAGGTTGAACACAGTGTGTGAAGATGTAGTGTGTGACTCCATCCCAGACCTGCTCTTCTCATCGCACCCTTGGCATTTCAGGTGCACCAGCTGCCTCTCGACCCGGTGGAAGTGTTTCTGGTGCCCCTCCAAGTACCTGTGCGTCTCCAACCGCTCGCAGTGTGAGGACGCACTGCAGATGAAGGTATGGCCCGTCAAACTTCACTGTTTTATGGGATCTTCCCATGCTGCTGTGCTGGTGCTGTCATCTTCCTTCTCCTCCTGGGGATGGAGGCTGACGGCCTTGGTTTAGCTATGCCATGCTGGGCCACGCCGTGCTGGGCCATGCCTCCTCCTGGCTCCCCAGCCACCAGCCTGGAGCCCTGTGTGTGCCAGGGCTGGCAGCACTCAGCTCCCGCAGAGGCTTCAGCAGCCTCTGCCCCTTGGCTCTTCATCCCCTCTCAGGTCTGGAGCAGAGCTGCTGTTTCTCTGCATCCTGGGATGCCTGGGTCTGGGTGGTAAGATAAATGTAGCAATACTTCACAACAGTTAGCTCTGACTTGGCTGTTGTGGTATGTTAATAATTTGCTAGAGCACCACTGGCGGTGCTCATCTGAAGGAGAAAATCGCCCCTTTCCAAATAATAGCTTTTAATAACCTAGAGGCTCAATGTGTTCCTGCTTCTGAAATCTAAATTGAAGTTAATTTAAATAAAATTGGCTTTTTAGCAATCAATCTGCTGTCGATGCAAGCCAAGCTTTTGCACTATAAATTGAATATTCCTTTGGCACCGGGGTGCTGAGCCTCATCCGAGCCCTTCCAGAGACTCCCTGCGCCCATTGCCCCGGGGAGCTTGGCCCCATCAGGCCCTGGCCTCTGGCGTCCTTGCCCCTCGGTGGGGGGCAGGCAGGGAACTTGGGGTGCCCGGGATGGGGCAGGCGGGTATGCAGCACATGGCAGCCCCGTGCAGTCCCCTCTAATGGGAGAACAATGTGAGCCGTTTCCTGCCGCTATTGGGTCGCAGCTGGTTGATTGTTCCCTGGGAATGCAGGACATATTTCTTCTGCTTTGTGAATTGTTTCTGAATGGATTGTGCTTTCTTGCGAATATCTCGGCTGTTCATAATGAACGGTTTAAGAAAGTGCCCTCCACTTAACGAACTTCCCGTTTCACAAAATACCTGGCATTTTGCCTTGCTGTCTGGATGGGGGCTGAGCACTTGCAGACCTCAGCCCCTTGCCACGCAGCACGTGGCACAGGGGCATGGATGCTGCGCCCACCCTGCTCGCTCAGCCCCAGTCCCGTGCTCCAGGGCCGTGGCTGGAGGGGGGCTGCACTGGGGGGGGCACATCCCTGTTTTGTCCCGCTGAAATCTCTCTCCCACCAATTTCAGGGGGCAGCTGCAGGGTGAGGTGCTCGGTAGCCCTGGAAACGTGCCTCCTCATGCTGCAGTCTGAGCTGTCAGTAAATAAACCACTGCTGGTGTGGATGCACCTGAGAACGGATTCACGGGGAAGCCTGCATCGTAGCAGCTTCATCCACAGCATTTTAAACACCAAGCCCCTTCACCCTGATCCAGACATGAACAGCGCAATCACCTGGAAAATTCTACTTCTAGTTCTGGTGAACAGTGGGAGAAAGGGCTGCAAGACGCCGAGTTAATCGGTCCTCCCAAGTGCATTTATCTGGCCAGCTGTGCGGGCTGCTGCGACATGCAAGGACACACGAGGCCGTCGGAGCTTTAGCGTGCCTTCCCAGTGGTAGCCCCACTGCTTTTATTTTAACTCTTTCAATTCAGCCCGAAAAGGCTTAGGACTGAAATCACTCTCCAGTGCTTTGCTCTGTTGTTATACTTCCCTTATCATGTGCATCTCTGTTATTTAATCTCCTTGTTTAGGTGGCACCAACAGTGCTTGGTTGAGATGAGTGCTCTGATAGAGGTGAAGCGTGTTCTCCGCATTCACACAAGCCCTCGCGGGGCGCTCCCTGCGCTCCTGCCTGGTGAGGGGAGGGCAGGCAGGAGCTCCTGCCCCGTGCTGTGCACCTTGGTGCCGGGGACACCCTGTGCTGTGCGCCTCGTCGCGGACCAGGAGCAGCAGTGCTGTCAGTGGTGCTCTCAGAGGGGCAAACCCTGTTGCAGACGGGGAGGAAGTGTTGCCTGCTGAAAATTATTCTGTATAATGGGCCGAATATTTTGTTGTCTTTTGCCCCAGTGGCTCCGCTGTCAAAGGCATTAATCTGGACGTACCCTGGGGCAGCAGAGACTCTAGCTTGATTTTTGCTGTAGTTTTGCCGTGTAATTTACATCTCATGAGAGAACAGGATGGGCTTGTCATCCAGATTTGAATTCTGAGTCAGCTCCAGTATCTGAGACATCAATTTAAAGTGAGAACAAAAGCAGGGGGACAGATGACCTTTTAAAATCATTTTTCGGCTTCATTTAGACCTTTCATTTCAGCTATCCTCCTGCTGCAGTCCCCTTCCTGAAGCCCCCTGCAGCTCATTATACCCTTTCCTCTGCATGCACACAAAACACCAACACTTCTGAAATAACAGCATGCAGGAGGGAGACCACTGGAAAGGCGAATCGCTGCAGGGGCTTGCAGAAGTGCATGGATGAGACAGCGGCTCCCGGCTGGCAGGAGGGGGTCGTGCCGGCAGATCTGCCCTCGCAGGCTGCAGCACACCCTTTAGTGTTGCTCCAGCTTGGTGTGTGCAATAAGCGAGCTGCCCCCACCAGCAGCTGCACAGCGCGTGCAGGGTTGTGCTGTGGTGGGGAGCACATCGGTTCCGGTGCAGAAGGATGGGAAGTCCAGGAGCTGCCAGCCCACGGCTGTGCCTGAGCCCTGCTGGGAACCCGGCCACTGGGCTGGGAGTGGCAGGGCTGGCAGGGGGCCCTTCAAGGCTGGACATGCAGCTGGTGGCTGCGGGAGGAAGGCTCCACATGCTGCTGGTCGCTGCCTCACGGTGACATTTTGGTGTTCCAGTTTCCTGAGCTGCAGCGTCATCTGACTTTAAAGGTTTAGTGAAACTAATTTTAAGGGCCTCAACATCTTTTGCTGCCTTGTCACTGGGATGTTCAGCATGCACCCTGCCAGCCTCTCTTTTTTTTCTTCCTTTGTGTGTAACAGAACAAAAGCGACTGTCCACGGATTGTACCCACCCCTTTGAACCCGATGCCCACGGGAACTTCCTGGGACATTCCAATCTTGTTGGCTAACGTGACCTTCTCCAAGGTAAGTGAATTTCTGGGAAGGCTCAGATGAGCTAACACAGTGATCCTGAGCTGCTGTGGGGCTCGGCTGTGGGGCGGTGGAGTACAGGCTGATTTCTTCCTCAGTGGGCAGTGGGTCCAGGCCCGTGTTTTAACTTAGCTTCTGGTGGTCACTGCAGAGCTCTTTTTTTTTGTGTGTGAAAAAGTCCTTTCTGTAAGGTTTTCTGGCATGTGAATTGTAGTAGGGCAAAAAGTGGGAGTGGACATCCAGTGCTGCTTTCTGAGATCACAGAGTCAAAGAATCACTTGAGATTGGAAGGTTTAAAGGCCATCAACTCCAACTCCCCTGCGGCGAACAGGGACGCCTACAGCTGGATCAGGTTGCTCAGAGCCCTGTCCAGCCTGACCTTGAAGGTCTCCAGGGACGGGGCAGCCACCACCTCTCAGGACAACCTGTGTCAGTGCTTCACCACTCTTATAATGAAAAGTTTTTTCCTTACATCTAGTCTAAATCTTCCCTCT
>VXAV01012308.1:0-17238 GCA_013399715.1 Alectura lathami | reverse complement strand
GGGTGCCATGATGTATATGCTATGGAATACTCCGTTTTTCCGTAACTCTGTTTTCAACCATGACAGAGGGTGAAAGGCTGGTACGTACATCATATCAAATAAATGCTGTACGTGACTGTGCTGCAATCAGTGAATGTCCTCTGTCCCATCCCATCCCACCCCTCAGAGCCTTGCCTTAATTCAGGTTTTCATGGTGTGCCCATAGGATAGCTGTGTAGTTACACTATTCTCCTGTGCCATGGACGTTCCTGAGGGTTTCAAATGGGTTTCAAGCACGTGCTGCTAGAGTCTGAGTTGGTGCTCCAGTAACAAAGCTGCTTCATAGAAGTTCTTCTCGTCTGGCTTCTGTTGGTTTTGTTTCATTTAAAAATATGTAAAAAGTAGGTTTAAAAAGTAGGTCCAGATGTGGAATAACTTCTTTAAAGAAACTGAATTGTTTTTGTCAGCTCCATGTAACAGACATCTGAGACACTGTGGGACATTTGTAAAGAAGCATCTGTCTTGAGACATCACCTCTTGACAAAGATTGATATCAATGAATGCTGGAAGTAGAGCAAACAGACCACTAACCCGCGGTGAGACTAGCCTGATAGATGTGTTGTTTCAGAAATTGTTTCCTGAAGAAAAAAACCCTGGCTTGGCAGTTTACTTGTATAGTTTTCTCTTGGTTATTTTTCCTCTTGCAGAGTCTAAGCTGGAAAATTCGTATTTATAAAAGTGTTTTTGTGTCTGGTTGAATACGTGAAATGTGTCTGGCCATGCTGTGTTGCCCCGTGCTGAACACAGTGGCAGCAGTATTTAATGGGAAGGCACTGTGACTGTTGGCTCTGCAAAGTCCTGCGTGGAGTGGCAGTAGCTGTCTCCTCTGACCTCCGCTCTGCTTTGTTCTCTTCAGGCAGGGGAGGAACCGGCACTGACACCTGTCAGGAGTGGAAGGCTGGGCTATCAGCCACTGTGGTCAGAGCCAGCGTGGAAAGAGGAATTCCAGAAGACCCCAGTTCTCCTGTGGCCTCCCTTGGATTTTGGACGTGTGGGTCTGTGCTGTCTGTCTGCATGACAGGTGTGTTGTAAGATGTAGTACACTTTGGGGTCAGGAGAGTGTTGGATGGAAAAACTGAATTCAAGGCTGTAGCACAGGGAAAATAAAACCGAGCAAGGACCCCTCAAGTCTCACCCTTGTGTCCAGCGTGTATAGCTATTGTTTCGCTGGTGCCTGTTACTGCTGCAGGAAGGTGCATTCTTCTAATGTGTGTGCCCACACATTGAAAGAAGCTGTCTTCTGTCTTTTTACTGTTACCATTTAGGACACAATTAGAGACAAGTGTAATTATCTGCAAATGTACAGAGAAATGCTGAGAAAGTCAGAACTAGTTTTGCAGAAAGCATTCAGTAAATTTATCTGTGCTTTGGAGTCTGGCAGGCACAGCGGCTCTCTGGCTGTCTGTTGTGACTGGCAGTCTGTCAGTACACCACCAACAGAAAATGGTGCTGCAGAAGAGCCTGGTTTCTGGCTGCTGCAGAGCGAGGATGAAAATCTTTGCCTTACTTCTGTCAGAGTCATTTTCTACCAGGGACTTGAGCTTCAGCAGGTAAATACTGACACAATGATCAGCTCCAGTACTAGTTCCACAGAGATGTCATCCTTCACAAGTCCTATATGAAGACTCCCTAAATTTGTCAGCTTTTGCAGTGGAGTTCATTTTGGCTTTGCTCTCAGCTGGTCTCCTCAGCAGCAAATACAACACGGTGTATGTGTGAGATTTTACTGCTTTGAACATGCTATGTCTGCCAAGGCTTCCTGAATTTTAAATCTGATATGGGCTCTGATTCTGTTTATATTTGTAGGTAAATTTTATCTCTGCTACCATGCTTGTCCTTTGTGTAAAACATTAGTGAATTGTGCTAACTCAGGGATTGGCAAATGTGTTTCAGTACAGAATGGGTATGGACATCCTCAAGAGATGTCCATGTTTTTTCTGAGTCCTGGAATGCAAACGCTAGGTGACCTGGTGAAGCTGACTGAGGAAAGATGAAAACATGCCTCTATTTCCATTATTTTTCTGTCTTCTTTCAATTGGTATTTCATAAATTAGAAGAAAAAAAATCTAAGCTACTCCAAAATAACAATTGAAAGAAAACTTTGCTGGAACTTGAATTCTCATATGGGCTGAAGGAAAGAACTCAACTTCGTTTGGCCGTGTTGGAAGGTATAAATGTTCTGAGCCTCTCATCTCTCTCAGATAAGCTCAGAATTATCTCTTAAATGTAGGTGCTTAATTGGAGAAGTTCAGAGTTAGCAAATGTATTGCCATGGCTCCTTTAATTGTTGAGAAAATTTATGTTGATAATAAAAAGGAAAAGTGAACAAATTCCATCTTCATCAGCAATGGGACTCTATCTTCTGCATCTCAGCTGTAGGGCTGGCAGCTTGGTTCCTCCAACAGTGTTCTCTTCTCACAGCTTATAAATTTTTTTAGTCTTCTCTGAGAGTGTATTGGGTGCATACTAACAACTTTACATACCAGCAGCAGTTTGATTTGATGTTATTACAATGGAAAAATACGAAAAATACCAAGCCTTGAAATAATGTCAGGGGCAGTCAGTAAAACTGTGATGTTGCCTGCAGCGAACAGTAAGTTAGGTCTGTGTGCACATCTGATTATTTTCATGAACAAGGTGAGAGCACAATGTGGAAGGAGAGGTTGTCTTTTACTTTGCTTTTAATGTAACAGTGCCTAGGAAGTATGTATACATCCAATTATGTAGCATGTTTAAGAAAAATTCTGGAGTTCCCTGTGGAGAGTGCAGGAGAACAGGATGTGGACTTGCTGTTTCTTTGAGATGGGAGCAGATTTTCAGAATGGTTCTCTAGTTTTGGTGTTCAGTGCTGCCATGATCACTTGGCAAATGACTGTCTATGCCTTTTGAGAGGCTAGTGGTACTGCCAGGTTTAAAAAATGGTTGAAGAAAATGGGTGAAGTTCTTTCTGCAGTCAGTAAATAGTGATGAGAAGCTGTTGGTTCATGACATGGCCATGACTGAGAGGTTATGAGAATGATCTGTTTGCAGTTCTGCTGAGCTCTGCGTATTGTCACCAGATGAAGTGGTGTGATTAGCTGGGTTTAAGGGCTAATTTTATGAGACGATGAAAGGGACATGCATTTTCTTTCCTTTTCTCTCTAAGCTAGAGTTGTGGCACTGAGAAATGCTGCTGCCTGGAAGAAACAGAAAAGTTGATATTGTTGGTGAAGGTTCAGTTGGAGACCAGACACTGGAGGAGCCAGAAGACTATGTGGATGTTTACACCAGAGGCTGATAAGTTCATGCCAGCAAAAAAGGCAGCTCTAGCTGATGGCAGAGTTGACTGTTTACACGTGAAATGCTATCAGGCAAGTTAGCTTGGTGTTAATGTCTACCCTAAGCAGCTTGCTGCAGAAGTGCTCCCAGCAGGCCCCTTCAAGAGTCAGTACATGTTGTATGATCCATATCCAGGAGTTTCTGCTTCCAGAAGAATTCCAGACTCTTAATGTTTGATCTAGTTATACCCCTGTTCTAGCAGCCGCCTCACAGTCACCTGTTAGCTGTCCATACAGTTCTCTGTTAACACACATACTGCATCGCTCATTTCCAGACCCGTTGTCTGGTCTTTGGTCTTGCCAGCCTGAAGGTGTTAGCCAGCTCCGTTTGTGGACTGTTCTCCCCTATCTCTCGTTTACATTTTCCTCTGTTTGCAAAAGCAATTCTAGAAACCTTGTCGGCTGTTATAACTTCATCAGTTTAAATCTGTGGTCATTCGATCTGCAGGTGACACTGGTGAGTGCTGCCTTTAGGCTTGGAGAAAAGTAAAATTAAGATTTTAAATTCTTTTTTTTTTCTCAGTATGTGTTCGTGTGAGCCATTCACATGTCATTTAAACAGCTTTTTCATTCCTAACTGTCTTGACAAAGATCCCACCCAATAGATTTCATTTATTTTCTAGTTTAATTATAATGATAAATGAAAAAAATAATCTGTTCTGCTCAGGAAATTATCACCATTAAAGTAGTAAGTTCTTGTAATGTTTTGACTTTGTACATTTTATTTCTCTTTTCCTTTTTTAAAAACACTTATTAGTAGCTAGTTCCACTAGTTGCTTTCCTGATGTTGTTCTTCTGCCCTTACAATGTAAAATGAAAGTAGGTGTTTTTTTCCCCCTTTTATTGAGTTCTGCTGCACTCAGGCAGCTGCTTTTCCTTGTCTTATAGAGGGGGCAGACCATTAAGCAAATCCAGGACAGTGAATGAAGTGTTAGAACATTTTGTTATTATCTATTTAAAATTTGGTTGCTGTCTCAGAACTTCATTCTAATAGGAACAGTTTATAAATTCTTCTGCATTTATATGATTGTGCCTCTATTCTCAGATTCATTTCTGTATTCTTATCTGCAAATAAGAAGTTGAGGGAAGGTAAGGAACTATAGTATCTTACCTATCTACTTTCGCCAGACCTTGGATTTTGGATCTTGTGATGTGAATGAGTGTTTTTAAAATGTAAACATCAGGCAAGTGTCTGCAT
Source organism: Alectura lathami (assembly GCA_013399715.1). NCBI lineage: Eukaryota > Metazoa > Chordata > Aves > Galliformes > Megapodiidae > Alectura > Alectura lathami. The sequence continues at coordinate 12,684 of VXAV01012308.1, read as the reverse complement.
TGGGGGAACAGATGTTTGCAGTGAAGTATTTTGCTTGAAAGTTGCTCTAAAATTGTTCTATGTTGCATTCTACTTTTGCATATCTTGGCTTTGTTTTCATCAATGAACCTGCGTTGTCTGAAACCATGGAATTTAATTTAAAGCTGTGTAATACCTTAGAACTGGCATTATTCCTATTGTTCATTTTTGCATGCTTGTCAAAATCTTGTCCCGAAACTTGGACGTAGAATATGTTATTTTGTTAAAATGTTAACAATTATCATCTGTCATAACTTTTGGAGATGTTTTAGTGTTTTCTGTGTGGTAAATTTTATGATCTTTTCTATGGCAGTTCAAATGCCTTATGATATACATTTAGCAGTTCCAGAAATCTTTGGAACAACAGTCTGCATGCCAGTGGTTTTAATTACAAAAATTAAGTGGGAAGAACTGGTTTCCTAGTGCTGCTGGCCACTAAGCCTTGTGCTACTCTTTCTTATGGAACGAAAATCTTTGTAAGTCTTCATTTTCATAAAAATGATGATAATCTGTGTTGCAACACAGATATGCAATTAATCTCAATAAGAGTAGCTAATTGAAATAAATATGGCCAAGTTTATTAACATTAACATTGTCTCATTACAGGCAGGAAACTTCTGCTCTTCAGATGCTGTATGAAAGGCAGGGTAGTTTTAGGGATTTGGGATGCAGCAGCTTTTTCAGGTGGCTCTGACAGTGAATCAGTGAGTTGTGGATTGCTTGGACATCTCGGGCATTCCCTCCTGCATCCTCCCAGCCAGAGGTATTGCTCGGTGCCTGCCATCAGGTCCTGGCCTCTCTGCTGCTCCTTGCAGCAGGATGGGGCAAGTGCCTCAAGGTGTGGCACACGCTCCTCTGCACACGCTGCTGGTTTTGGTAGGGTTGCTTTGACAGACAGTATCATAGACTTCTCAGTGCTTAAAAAACAGGCAGGCTTAAAAAACAAATCAAACCAAAAAGAGCTTATTGTAGTGGGATGCAGGAATACATGTCTAAGCATTTAGTTGCAACATGGAAGCCGAGGTTGCAGAAGAATAATATCTAGAGTTGTGCTCCATCTTGTTTGGGTTCCCATCCTTTGCTTAGGCTCCTTGATGTGCATCACAGCAGCTGAAGCTGAGAAAACAGTTCGCTTGGAGGTGGGATGTTCCTGGATGCTGCTGACTGTACTGGGACTGTTTTTCTAGATCCTGGTTTCAAAAACACCCATTCTGTTTTCACTTCATTGTGAAGGGAGTTGCTAATGGGCAACGTTTCTTTGATATGCAGAGGTTGGTACTTCAGACCTGTAAGATGTCAAATAAGATCAAATCACGTCCTGCTAAGCTTATTACTGAGTCTTCAATACCTGCAGTGCATTAAGCAGTTTCCAGAAGTTAGCTGGAGTGTGGTGAGCGTGTGTCTGTGTCTGCGGAGCTCTGCAGAGAGGCGTGCAGACAGCATGCCTGTGAACAGGGCAGCACGGCAGCCTCAGGGTGTAGGAGCAGCAGGGAGAAGAAGGTGGTCTGCGTGGGGAGGGGACAGCCTCGGTCTGGCAAGAAGGCCTGTATAGATAGAGAAGCAGACACATTTCTCCTTGACATTTGTCAGTTTTATGTGAGCGCTGCATGCGACGTGTACACGTTCCTTTAGTCAGGTTCAGTAATGCAATGGCTTGGTTGTACTGACTCAGCCACCTTCCCTGAGAGTCACAGAATGGCAAAATCATAGGATCCATCAAGGTTGGAAAAGACCTCCAAGATCATCTAGTCCAACGGTCTACCTACCACCAAGATTACCCACTAAACCATGTCCCTCAGTTCCACATCCAGACGCACCTTGAACACCTCCAGGGACGGTGTGACTCAGAAAAGCTGGAAATGTCACAGTGCAGAATTTGTATCTTTCCAAATAACTCCTTGGAACATAATAGCCACTGCATACCTTCTGCCCAGATTCGTTTAAAATATACCTTCTGAGTAGTTCATCTTTTACTGCTCAGTACTTTTGAGTGGATGGATATCAATGCAACTGAAACTGATTGCTTTAAAAGAGGTAACCCAGAGTTATTTGTATTTGATAAGGCCCATCTAATATGTAAGTAGAGAGCAGTGGAAGAAAACTGTGGTAGCTAATAAAAAATAGACCATTGACTATTTTCCTCCATACAGCAGAACATTCCATGTTTCTCCCTCCTGCAAATAACTTCTGTATGGCTTTAGTTCAGGCTGTCTGCTTAGCTCTGTATATCTGCTTAAACATGCCATAATTTTCTTGAAATAAGTGGTCTGATTTCCTCAGTAATGTGAATGGCACTCAGAGAATTGTCTGCTGCTTACTTCTGTTGCTGTCACTTTCTTTTTCCAGACAGTTTTTTTTTTTTTCTCACTGAAAACCAATGACTCATTTTTAGTGATGTAATTGAATTAGATGTGAATTTTGTCCTGCTGTTTAAAAGGCTGGTAAAGACTTTTGCTGCATCTCTTGTCCCAGAGAACATGTTTAATTGTAGCTGTTTTTCTCTGGGAAGTACCTTTCCATGACCAGTTGACCAATTTGCACTATACATCAGGGAAGGAAGTACAAGAGACTGACCAGGTTACATTTTTTTATTTCAAAACACAGGCAGACTTCAAATTAATTCCTCCTACGTACTTCAAAGACCTGGGAAATCAATGAGTTCTACTAATGAGTTCCTTTTTTGTCTTTGGTTTTAGTGCAAGTTTATTCACACTTCAAAGATTAATTACTTCTCTCTGTAGCTGTTTATCATGCAATGCTGCAGCAGGATAAAAGAGTTTTTCTCCCTATGTTTTATTTTCTACTTCACAGTTCTTAATGAATTAGCTTAGTGCAGTTTGTGTTACACTGACTGTGGTGCGTGTACTTTCTTTCCAGCATCCTGCACACAGCCTGCGTGCAGTCAGCTCGGCTGGGACCTGGGGACACCCCAGCCTGGGCGCTCCATGCCACCGTCTGCCTCACTGCTTTGGTGCCAGAGCTCATTCCAGCCCACCGGTGGCAACACGTGGAAGGTGGAAAGGTGAGTCTGTGCTGCCCCCAGTACTGTGTCTCTCTTAGAGCCTTGAAGGGCTCCTCTCAGCTGCTGCGCTGCAGACGCAGTGCAGGTCCTACCTGGCGGACAGATGAGTGTGGTCCTGCAGTGCCCACCTGATGGCTGCCGGGTAAGGGGCTCTCGGAGAGCTGCGTCATAGCCCTCCTGGACGAAGCCACCGACTGGCAGAGGTCATGGTGAGGTCTTCTGGAGGCGGGTAATGGATTAGGGCACACCTCTGTGTTTCTCTGCTATTTCTTCTGACTGCTCTTGGAAGGAAGGAAGCTTCGTCCAAATGAATGTGGGAACTTGCTTGGATCCACGGTCTTTTGCTATGGTGACCTGTGCTGAGTGGTACTCCCACACGTCTCCGATCAGCAGCTCCGGGAGCAGGCTGGTTGGGTAAGCTCCGTGAGGGAGAGCTCATGTTCTGTAAAGGAAATATCTGTGTTTTTCTTTAAGGGTCCATCCCATAACGAGTGTGGGATCAACCCAGAATATGAGGTTTTCAGTCTCTCTGATGAGGCTGAGGGACAATTAATCAAGCACAAGATGTCTACAGGATGTCAGGAAATAGGGGAGGTTACTCTGATGGAGAGAGACTGCAGATGTTGCAGGGGCCTGTGGACATATCTCTGACTGCAGGATTGTGTGTGTGTAAGGAATAGATTGGTCATAAAGCAAGTGTATAACAATAAATGTTTATGTTGTCTTAAACATTTTATTTCATAAAATGAAACCTCATGCGAATCAAAAAGATACTTCTGTTTTGTTCATCACCACAACTTTTCCTTTGTCTCAGTGAGAAACAAAACCAGGATTCCTCCTTCAGCTATTCTTTGCTTGCTGAAATGCTGGCAGTCCCCTGACAGACACGTTCCCAGTGGTGTGTTAGCCTTCACAGGGCTGTGAGCTTCTCCAAGAGAGGCTTGCACACTGTGATCTTTTCACAGCAGGGCTCATTTGCAATAAGGACCAGAGAGACTCCAGTTTATTGCTCAGGCTCTGTTGCCTGATGTCTTTCTCACGCTGGGTGGTCTGAATCCTTCTGGTGGGGCCGGGGCCCTCAGTGCTCTGTGTGAGGTCGTGCTGAAGCAGCCACCCTCGCCCTGGGTGTAGGGCAGTGTTGGTCTTGTGTTTGGTAATGATAGCTTAAGAAAAGGATAAAATTGTAAAGTCTTTTCAAATCTTGTTCTGCCAGTGAGCTCCTGTGTCTGCTGCTATATTCCTTTGGTGGATTTTTCAGTCCCTTTCTTGTTTTTTTCTTCTCTTTTGTCCACTTAGACAAAAGCGTTTTGCTGTGTCTGTAGCTGATACAGTAATGCCAAATCAGAGCATAGCAATATCAAAGGGATTAGGTTTCAGGACCCCAGTTTCTTCAGGAACATTGAGTAGTAATGCCCTTGCTCTCACATCTGTAGCACAGGGGTGGTGGCTCTGCATCCATTCAGCCCCACCCTGCTTTAGGCATGCAGGGCTCAGGCTCATTAAATTTCTAAATAGGCTGCAAAATGCGTTGTCTTCTCTTAGTCACAAGTAAGGGGAAAGATGTGGGGTGGAGTTGGTGTGTTACTTTTTTGTTTTTTATGTTTTTTTCTTTTTGCAGCGGGATTACTGATTTCCTTGGCTTGGCATCAACGTGTTGAAGAGGCCTTTTGCTGTAGCTGAGGAGCCAATGCAGTACCAACATTTGTTACGTCTTCCTGCTTTCTCTAGCCATCACACTAGGTTTCGCACAGAAGCCACTGAAGATGTTAATGTTCTGTTTCACCAGTTAATGTGTTAATTTCTCCAGCAGAAAAAATAACAGTCCATGATCCATGTGATGTTAATGCTAGCCTTCCCTGTCTCTTTGCTGTCATGAAGGTAGCTTTGTGTCTGCGTCGTGTCTGTGACACGCGCAGAGGGCAGTGGGTTGCTCTGAGCTGACCTGGCTGATGCACGGTGTAGTTTGCTGCGGTGGCTTTTAGTCACCCTGTGCCAGCATGATGCCGTGTGCCAGCCCTGGGAGCTGGAGGAGGGGAAGGCAGCTGCTCCAGAGCGCTGATCCAGAACGCTGCAGGGTCTGCAGCGTACATTGTGCCTTTGTGCCTTGTCGCAACCTGAAACATGCTGAATGAGGTAGTGGAAGGAGCGAGTGCTGTAGCTCACTACAATGCACACTACAGCCATCCTCTTAAAATATTGTGGCATATGTCTCACGCTAAAGAAAAAGCCAGTCATTTGAGTGAAAAATTGAACAGAGCTGCCAATTCTGCTGCAAAGGGCCTAAAAAAATAATTCCATTTCACCATCCTAAACAGCTCTTACTTCCCTCTGGTGTGACACCTGTGTGGTTGCACTTTCATCTTTTTGGAAGTGTGTACTGTGTTGTTTTATATTGCCTTGGCCAGGGCTGCCGTGCGTGAATCCGCCATGTGTGGAAAAACAATGTAGTGCCTTAGGTAAGGGTATCTGTAAGGCTGAAAAACGTGTTGCTGGGATCTGGTTTTCATGGAACAATAACTGGCAAACCAACTGCTGTGCTAAGAAACAGTAGTAATTCTGGGATGTACAGAAGCTGGTGGCATGTGGACCTGGGCAGAAAAACTTCGTTGTTTCTGGAGGCTCTCCACAGTCAATGCTGAGCACTGATAGTATTTCTTCCTGCCTGAGCTGGGAATGTACAAATCTGAGTTCAGTCTGTAACTGTGCTATATTGTGCGTTCTGAATCTGTTTTTGTCTACCCATACGAAGCTCTGAGGTGCATATTTTACATCTGGTATTTACATAAATAACACTGAATGCTGATATTCAGATTGAAAAAAAAAAAAAAATTGCTTAGGACAAACCTTGAACAAACTTTGATTTCCTTTGGCCACAACAGCCCTGCATTGAACCAATATAACTTGAGCAAAAGTACTGAAGTGGAGCTATGCCTTTTCCTCTGTAAATGAACGTGCTGTCTGGCTGCACAGGAGGCCTGCTGTGTTGTGTTTGGTCTGTGACACAGCTCCTGTCCACTGTCCTACTGGGCTCTCTCACCTTTAATGGAAGGTAGGTCTTCTAAATGTAGGAATGCATTGGGTTGCCAGTATTTTCTTGCCATAATTTGAACTTTCAAAGCTATAGTAAAGGAGAAAGATCAGTGGCTTAAAAAAGCCCTGCTACTTTAAATTCAGTTCAGTTCCTGAGCTGGCAGGCAGCACATACAGTGTACTAAGAAGGAGACAAGCTGTTCTTCAAGGGAAGTCAAGCAAATCGAGCTAATCCCCTGCCATAAGGAAATACCTCCAGAATCTTGCTCTCCTCAGAGCAGGCAGCAAAGAGGCTGAAAGAGGAACTCTGGTGAATTTATTGCAGTATCCAGTGGCACCTTTATATAAAAAACAAACTGTTACTCTGAGGACTTGAGCAGCAGGAGATTATCATATGTGGCTTCTTTCATGTTGATTGGAATAGGAGCTGCAGAAGTTTAAGTATGCAAACAGGATTTTTGTTGGCTTGCTAAAAGACAGGCTTAATAAAAGAGAACAAGTTGCAAAGCACGGTGCTGGTAGCCCTGTTCAAGATGCTGTTACTTCTTCACACATTTCAATCAAAGATCCTTAAAACCAGGTCACTTTAGTTACCCGCCAAGGTAGCACTTTAGGAAACAAAGTGTGTATCTCTTTTTTTCTGTTTGTTTGTTCTATCCTTTTACCTTTCACTATACATTTCCTCAGTTCTGTGTTGCAGGATTTAAACTGAGCTTTCAGCTGGAGCCTGATGGCATTTAGCACTTCTTAGAATAGGACTAGAACATCAGTACCTGGAAATATTTGAATAACAAGGTCAAACAAGAGCAGCAATGGGCTGGCACGTGACTTAAAGGCTTGATATGTCTGTTCACTCTGTCTTGTGTTGCTTTTAGTAGTGTTTTTTTTTGTTGTTGTTATTTATGTATGTATTTTGCTTGTTTAGTTTGTTTTTTAAGGTAATAAATAATTAGAGCAGATATATTCTCCTGATTATTTTCAGATCAATAGTCAATCATACTGGAGACTAAATAAATAAATAAATATTGTCCTTCATTGTATTTGGATGGCTTCTGATTTCATAGTTTCTTCCTCCCGTCTTGGAATTACTGTTTTCTTTTACAGACAGTGCCCTTTTGTATTCCTTTGGGGTGGATTTTACTGATTTAGTTCATAGGAAGGAACATACGCCAGAAATAGGTGGCATATTTTCTGCTAACTCCAGGAATATTGAAATAGCTCATCTTAAAAGACGGGGAAAACCTAGCCAGCTGGCTACAGGCCAGGAGATTGCCAGGCAGACAAGTAGTGGGAAGCCTGGCTGGCAGATTAATGGTCTAAAATCTAATGCTGTAAAAGGAGAAGTTGGTCCCCGGTAAGCGTTTGGCGGGAGCATATTCTGGAAAAGCCACGTGCTGATGCCTTAATGCAGTTTTGCCGTTGTCCCAACAGCCTGTCTCCACAAGGTCCTGGCGTTCCCATGCGGTGTTTCTGTCACCATGGTGCTGAACTTCCTATGTCTATGCTAGCTGCCTTCTATTTGCCCCTACTGAGTGCATTCGGGAGGGATTGTATGGGTCTGTTTGAGGGAAATCCTTCTTGAGCACTCAGCCAGGTGATTGCAAAGCCCCTGATTATTTTTGCACGGAAGTGGTCTTCAGTTGTGTGACTTGAATGCTGAGCAGGCTGACATCAGCAAGCCCCAGATACCCAGTGTCCTTTTTCAGCCTTTCTTAATATCCCATCCAGTACAGTTTGCTAGAGATTTCCAAAAGCCTTGCTCTGACAGAGTCCACAGGTAAAACTGTGAAACATGGTTGATGATCATCTAACAAGCTTTTTCTTACCTAAAATATTGTTAAAACTGTGAAATGAAATAGGTGAAAGCAGAAAACAACTATGGGCCAGAATTCAGGCAGTCCTGCAAGAAATGGTACTTTCTCCATATGGAGAAGGAGATCAAATACAGAATGTAATTTTGGGCTTAGTTTTTTTTCCCTTGTTTATTTTTTGTTTATTTTTATTTTTGGGCGGAGGTCCTCCACATTGGTATTTCTTCTTTGCTGTCAGATAATGAAGTCGGAGGCAGCATGTGGTGCTCAGCAGGGCTGGGCTGATGGGAGGATCCTGAAGGCTTTGTTCAGTTTCGTCTGTCTCTCCTAACAATTTCAGGCTTTGGCCAGTAGTGGTTGCACACATACAGCATTTGTCAGGAAGCTGACTCTGTTTGAATCCAAGGAATACAACAGAATATATTGGAATACTCTGCCTTAAAGTTTGAACAGTGTTTACAAGTTTGCTTCCCACCCTTTTTCTCTGCAGTCACTGTTTCTGGTGATCCAACAATATTCCGCGGCCCAAGATCCAGCTGGTCATGTATTGCTATTTTGCACTTTTTCTCTCAGCTATAAAAACAGCCTTTGCCCTTACAGCTGTGTGATATGTAAAGCTCAAACAGGAGTAAAATCTCTGGAAAAGAGTAGGAAGAGTTCAGAAGGACGTCACAGAGCAAGCCCTCGCTGCTCGGTTGCAGTTGCGGCTCTGCCGGGGGTGAGCGTGCTGCGGGGGCAGGCAGCAGCCTGGGTGGTGCCTCGGCCTCTCCTCCTCCTCTTACCTGGGCCGGGGGTTTCAGAGGCCACTGTCACAAGCCCTCTTCCAGTGGGTCATCTTAGGCGACCGCCCGCCTTCCTGCGCTCCCAGCCACGCATTCCTGGCCTCACGCTCTGCCCCGAGCCTGCTGGCCTCACGCAGGGCGGCAGCGGGGTGCTCTCGGTGCCCGACGGCCGCGTTGTGCTGCAGGCTGGGCGCAGGGGGGGCCAGCTTTGTCGGTGCCACAGGGCTGTCAGGCCCAGCTCGCTGCCCTTGAGCGTGCACTTGCTGATCAGCTCCTATTTTTCAAGGTTAAAGAAGAAAAAATGCTGTACTGTTTTAAAGACAAGTGATTGCTTGTGCATTCAGAGTAAGGACTTCTTTACTTGTGCTGCCAAACAAATTGAGTTAAACTGGTAAAACGGTGCACGGTGTGCTGTCCTTAAGTGAAGTGTGTGGCTGTTATATAAAGGTTTTAATTACTTTCTTCATCTGTCTGCTTAGGAACACCATGCGTCTGGCAAAAATTTGAGAAGGCTCAAGGCGTTAAAGAAAGCTCATCTAAATAAAGGCGGGCTAAAGTGACACTGCAGTTACTTAATCCTGTATTGTCCTGCCATGTGACTTCAGTGATACCCAGGCGCAGCGTCTCTTTTGCCGGGTGCGCAGATTTATGCTTTTCCTGTCATCTTCCAGGATCAGTTGCTTGGTTAAACCAGCAAAGGTAGGGAAACAGAGGGGCAGAAGACCATTTACAGCAGCAAGGCTTCGAGGTGGTCATTTCTAAGGCCCGGTGACAGGCTCACAGGCTGAGGAATGAATCGGAGAAAAACCCTGCGTTCAGCTTTTGGACTGGTACCAGAACCTGGAGCCGCGTTCTTAAGGTCAGCTATTCAAAATGAACGGGGAGCATATGGATTTATTCAGAGCAGTTAATCAGCTGTTTGTGTGACCTTTTTCTATCAAGCTAGTTGTCAAAGTGTCAAGCTAAAGCCTGAAAATTTGTGTCAAATATTTTGCATTTATGTCAAATGTGCTACATAGAATGTGAGCAACTTCCTGTTGTTGTGCATGAAGCTTACTGTTTTAATTGCAAAGACTCTTTTACCTTGTAGATGAACATCCTGACACACTAGATCTGTTAGTAGGAAATGGACACAAATAGCTTCAAGTTTTATCTCCCATTTTGGACAGAGCTGCAATATGTAAATACGGCAGATTTTTTTCTGAGGTAATTTCAAAACTAGTCTTTGGAGTTCCGGTAAGCTGCTTTTTTTCTTGCTGTTTGCACAGTGTCCGTTACATGCGAAACTGTATGTTGGCACAGAAGTGTTTAATTTCATGAAAACTCCTCGTTGGGACATCTTGTTAAATGGGGAAGTGATTACCCTGCAGACTATGACAACAGGATATGTGAATGGAGGAGGTCTTGGAAAACACCGCTATGCCAGGTGGAACCGTGAGGACAGCGGAGAAGACTATGGGCGTGAGGAGTGCTGTGGAGGAGATGAAGAGGGCAGGCAGCAGAGGCTGACGCCATTTGAGAAACTAATGCAGGATATGTCCCACAATGAAAAAGTGGTGAAAGAATTAACCCTGGGAAAGAGAATTGGCTTCTATCGAGTCAGAGGAGAAATAGGAAGTGGGAATTTCTCACAAGTGAAACTTGGAATTCATTCCCTAACCAAAGGTAGGCACTGCTGTGTGGGTCCCTTCTGATCGCCCTAGTTCTGTATGTACACAAGTGGAACTCTTTGGGAAAAGAGATGCTGCTGAGCCTTAGGTACACATTGCATGTGCACAGCTTAAGACACCCCACACTTTGAAACACGGTGTCGCAAATAGTCCACTTGCTGTCAGCTCTGGGGCTGCAGGGCAATCAGTGCTAAACCCCAGGGCAGCCCAGCTAGGAACAGACCTGCCACAGCCAGAGTTAGCAAGCCTTCCTTTGTAAAATAGCAAATTTTAGTAATTTTGGTGAGAAATTTTATGCTGTTTTTGCTGTCTTATGCAGGTCGTTCATTAATGTAAATAGCTAGGACATGGGCTATTGGTGTGGGCTGAGCAGGCGCAGGAAAATTATCTTTCTCTAAAGACAGAAGCACATTGAAAATGCTGCATCTATGGAGAGCTAGAAGAGCTAGGTAACTGTGGCAAACACCCACTCTGTTTCTTCTGCCGTCTTTGACAGTAATAGACACTGCTCTTTTTCCCTCAGGGATGACTAGTTTTCCCCATGTCTTTGTACATTACCATCTTCTGTTTTTCTCATAGTCTTTCCTTTATAATTTTATTGATTCTCCTTCCCTTCATCATATTAAAGGTGGGAACACTAGGTATTCCCCAGAGCCTTCACTCCTTATTATATGCTGTTATTTTTGCTGACCACTTCCTTCAGCCGAGATTGTGCAGGTCTGAAAGCACACGTGTAGCCCAGTTACAATGCAATTGCTGTACTGGGAAGCGAAGTAGCAAACTGGTGGGTTTTTTTGTGTGGTTTTTTTTTTTGTTGTTGTTGTTGTTGTTTTTTTGTATTTTTTTTTACCGCCCCCAAATTTAAGTCTGCCTGCACTTTATTGTTGGTTCATCTAAGTGTGGCTTTTTTTTTGTTTGCTTGTTTCAGGAAGGCATCTCTGTTCTTACTGGCCCATAGCAAGTTATTTCTTTTTCTTCTGAATGTTCTTTTTTCCTTCTATATGAAACTGTCTTGTTGATAAAACTGTTGACAGACATGCTGCTCCTGTACTGGGAACAGGAGGAATGCTGATGGGGAGATACATTTCAGCTGGATGAACTTTTACCTGTTTAAGTTCCTTAGGAGATGGGTTGTTTTAGCATTTGAGTAGGTCTGATTGACTGAACGTTTTTGAACTTCAATGAGTACAGTAAATTTGAACAACCTAAATACCTAAACCAAAGACACAGACACATCTTTTCCCCTTTGAAAAACTACTTTTTCACCAGAAATCTCCAAAGTTATTGTTCTTTTGTTAGTAGATTTTTGGGTTCACTGAGTAGTTTTTTTACACTAAGTCTGCAACTGTCATGAGGATGGAAGGATGAAGGGAGAGCATCTTCTGACTCCTTTCTGCCCGTGACCTCATAAAATACACTGTTGGGATGGGAGGACAGGAACAGCTGTGCATGCACTCACCCTTACGCATGCACACACACTCACCGTTCTGAAGAGGAGTCTCTTCTTTCCAATAGATGTACACTGTTGTGTTGTCAATGAACTGATGTGCCTGCACAATGCTAATGAGCACAAGTCGGTTTTGGCAGAGACGTAAATAAGCAGGCTTCATTGTTAAGACTGCTGAATGTGTCCCTGTGGTAGGGGGGGTGTGCCTACCTTGTATGTTCAGCTCTTCAGTTATTGTTGTGGTAGTAGAGTCTGTGTTGCCTTTCTGCTGACATTTTACCCTGTACTGAAAAAGGAAAGAATTCTGTTCTTTACTAAGATCAGCTTTTGTAATGATCGCAAGTGTGTGCTGCTCTGTAGCCCTTGTGATTTGTACCTGAAAAAGGTTTTCAAGTGGATAAGAGGAGAAAAAAACTCAGGATCATACTAGGTAAAGAACCTTTTTTCTCTCACAAAGATTGCCTTGACTGTGTAGCAGATGCAGGAAACTCTTTGGATGCTATGATGTGCATTGGGTTATCAGGAGCATTGCCCTGTTTATTAACCTGGATTTTGGCAGATTTTCTCCAAAAGCTTCCTGAAGACTGTTAGGTTCCTTGGCGCCATGTAACCCTTACGTTACATTCCTTCCATTGTACAAACATTGTGTACATGCACAGCTGCATGTGTACAATTAGGAGCACTCAAAATTTACAGCTGCTAGAAAGTTAGCCTACAGTGATGTAGCAATTGCAAGGGCAGGAATGTTCAGACACCTGTTTTGCTTTGTTTTAAAGGTATTTCAGCTTGATTCTGGTTGTTTCCTTTTGCCATCCTAGCATCCACTTCAGGTGGGCTGGTTTTCTATGTACTGCATGCATATACAACTGCAATGAAGTAGACTGAAAGGAGCTTGGTCCTGATA
>VXAV01012289.1:0-17188 GCA_013399715.1 Alectura lathami | reverse complement strand
TTTTTTTTTTTTTTTTTTCCAGGTTTATGTTCATTTACTGTTGGGAGTTTGGTGGGGGACAGATTAAAGGGGTCTCTGAGCAGCTGTGGTTCCAGAGTCTGTAGGCATGAAGAGAAAGCAAGCAAATCTCTCCAGATCTGTTTGTTCTTGCTGTTAGCATCACGCCGTGATTTGTATGTAGGCCTTGCACAATAACTCCTCTGAGCTGCGGCGTTCACATCTGTAAAACACGGTTGCAGCTGTGCTGCGCCTCACGGGAAGGTTTATGAAGCTGAATGCGCTCCTGTTGAGAAAAGTTGAAAAGCTCTCACCTGGAAGGTGCAGCAGGCACTGCAGAGGGCTGTTACCCTGATCAGCAGCGACAGCGAGGAAGGTGGAGGTGACGCTCGGAGCAGAGCTGCGGCACGCTGGCGGCTTGTGTTGGCAGGCGGTGGCCGGGGGGCTCCCCGTGAGCTGCATGGCATGGCTGAGCGGGGGTGTGGGCACGGGGCACGCTCGCTTGCTGCCCCCAGTGGGTCTGCGGAAGGTTGAAGGAGAGGAGATGGGTTAGTGATTTCCATTGGTTGTCATGGTAACTAATGGAAATTACTTTTTTTTTTTTTTGGTCATATATGAAGGTGTTGTTAAAACAACTAGGAAGCGTTTCTCTCTGCTTTTCTTTTTTTTAACATTTTAACTGCTGACTTCTGGTCTTCAAAAGTGCATATCTTGCATATCTGTGTATTTGTAAGGAGGCTATACAGAGTTTTAGAGCTTTTGCGCAGGGGATGGGCACGGGTAGCAGGCGGCTGCTGGGCAGCCGGGTGCCGAGCCACTTTTCACCCCGACACCTCCTGCAAAGCTCTCCCACGAGCATTTTCTCACCAAGAGGCTGAGAAGTAGGTGGCCAAAGTCACAGGCAGGCTGGGTGCTGCTTCCCATGTAAGCAGATTATTAGCTGCTCTGAAACATTTCAGCCTGGATGAACGAGGAATAATAATGCCAATTCATCAGCCGGTGAGTTGTCAGGCTTACTGCCACCGTGAGGGTAAAGAGCTTTGAGAATTCCAGATTAAAGGTGAGGGGGAAACACCGCGTCGTGTTATCACCATTTCTCGTAAACAACAGCACGTCTTGTCACTAAAAATACGGCTCTCTACCAACTCCACTGACGCTAAAAGGAGCACTTTTCCCCGTGGGTTATTAGATGAGGAGGCCACCCGGAGCTGTTGTGCTTTGTATCTTCTGCCCCCTTGTCCACTCCAGCCCGTATATCCAGCTCTGTGATTGATTCCACTAGCTCTGGACACCAAAGCATGTCCTGTAAGACATCCAGTCTTGATGAAGTAACTACCACAAATGGAAAATGTCACTGTGTCTGCTGTGTCGCTGCAGTGGTTAATTGCCCTCACGCCGTTGCACCTCATTTCTAGCTTCCATGTGCCTGGTTTTGATCTGTGGCTGGTGAATCTTGTGCTTAATCTGCTCGCCAGAAGAGCACATTAAGGCTTTGACGGGGGGAGCTGCTCTCCCCAAAGCTGGAGGCTGGGTCTGTTTGTGGGTGTGACTCCTGGGACTGAGGGGCACAGGGAGCAAGCTGGCTGCACTGCTGTAGGGAACTCAAGCCCTTACCAGCAAGTCTGACCCAAATTGGCTACAGCCAGCGGCGGAGACAGCCAGCTTTCTTGCTGTTCGCTCCACCCTTCTCAGGAGATGAGTTTCTAACCGTCTAACAATACAGAAATTTCTTCCAAGAGCAGTTCTTGCTTGCGTGCTGTCCCAAGGGCACGGGCTCTGTTCGGAGATGTGCTTGTACAGGGCTTGGCACGAACCGGGCTGCATCTTGTCTCAGACCTGGGGAGGCTTCGGCACTTCGAGATTCAGATGTTATTAAAATACCCTTTTATTTTATTACTCCAACTTTATCTTTAAATGTGGGTGTTTGGGGCTTTTCTTGCCTCTGAAAGAAAGTAGGAAGTGCTGTGCATTTCTTCTGCCCAGGCCCTTTCCAGTTCACACCTCAGGAAGGCTGAGTACGCTAAGGTGAAGGTTTCACCTGAGAGGCTCGTGTGCTTTTTCTGTGGGCAAGCTGGTTGGGAGTCCTTTGGATTTTGATTACTGATGAGAGGTGAGAGGAGCTGGTTCGCTTGTCAGAGGCAGTGTTTTCATCCTTTGTTCTGCCTCAAGCTCAAAGCCCATTTTTTTCAGTCGAAGGCTGGCAAAAGGCTGCGAACTCCCATGTGCCTCAGGGCTGTAGGTTTTAAACTCTGAGCCAAACCTTCTTGCAGCACACGGTCTCACAGTGGGTGCTGTGGAAAAAGGTGCATGCCATGGCTGCAGCTCCCTTCTCCTCCTCCGCTCTTCTAGTGCCACCAGGCAGCTATAAACACCAGAAAACCCCTCCAGTTGGTGCAGCGGAGGATAATCTCTCAGCTCCTCGTTCTTTGTCCCTGCACAGGCTGACAGGAGAGGAAGGGACAGGCCCGCCTCCGCAGTCATGGCCGGAGGCAGTCTCGGGTCACAAAGCTGAGCCATGAGGCAGGATCTGGGCAGCCCGGGCTCGCAGCACCGCTCCCAGCCTGCTGCTGCCCTCCTGGCCCCATCGCAGGGCTGAGCATGCGAGGGTTGAGGCGTGGGGCTCGGGGGCTGTAGGAGAGGAGGAAGAGGAAAAGGAGGAGGAGGTGCCTCCCCCTCCGCCCTCAGCTGTCCCCTGCTACTGACCACAGCCCCCGGGGAGAGAGGCCCCTTTGCTGGCTGCTCCTTCCCTTTGAAACACAAGAGCATTAACCCTTTCGCAGCAAACTGCCCTCTGTCCTGGTCTGTCCTCTCTCACAGAAGCTGTGTCTTTGTGTGAGACGTGGTGGCTCCAGCACGGGGCTGAACGTGGGCTTCTGGGCAGCGTGGGGCTGTGACCCCCTGCCCACCCCAACCCTGTCTATCCTGTTTGTCCTCTCTGCCAGCAGGTGTTCCCACAGTAAGTACCAGAAGTGCCAAGTTTGTTCCTTTCTGCATCAGTCCCACCCTGCAGCATCGTGTGTCCCTAAGAGTTTGTTGAAAGCATTAGGATGTCTCGGGGAGAAGCGCCTGTATTGGCTTCACTGTTTCTGATGGGATTTAGCTGTTAAAAGTCAGGCACACCGTGTACTGCTGGCAGCTGTCCCAGCATTAGCGTAGGCTGATCCCTCTGCAGTTTCATGGTTTCCCATGGGGAAGGGGGAAATTACAATGCCTTGGCTGAGATGAAGGCACAAAGCTCGGTAAGATGAAGAAATACAGTAAATCCATGTATGGAGCATATAGCAGTCAGCGTATGTCTCATGGCCCGTTACTTAGTGTTTTGTGAGAAGGGGAAGAAACGAGGAAGAAACAAGAGGCTTGGATCTGCACGTCGTGGAGGGTTAAACTCAGGCAGCTGAGGTGCTTAGTGACCTTTGTGACCTTAGTGCCTGCTGCTTCCTTTGGCTGGAATTGCCAGTGCAGCAGGGATGACCGGACAGGTCACAACGCGTGGACTGACCGAGTGACTCTGGGTTAGGTTGGTGGAGGAAGCAGTAAGCAGTGACGTGCCAGGAGCTGCTTCGCCACCTTTCGGCTCTCCTCGCTGTAGGGCAAGGGTTTGCTCTCAAAAAAAGGGGGCTGTTTTCTTCTGGGTTAGTACACTGAAATGACGCAAGCCTCGTAAGTGCTAGAGCACTTACAGGGAAAGGAGGGACGTGCAGCCAGCAGCTAGACTGGCATAGGCTGTCATAAAGATGTTAAGATGCTGTGAATTCCAGTAAATCGTTCACTGCAGGCTGAAACTGTTCACGTTATCTTGCTTTTGCCATAGGGTAAGGGAGCACACGCATGCCATTCCTTCAGCTCAGTGGGATGGCTTTCTAGAGCTGCTATGGCAAGGGTTCGTCTGACCCGCCAGCATGCGGGACATGCTTGGAAAACTCTGCGCCTTCACAGGGTCTGGGCATTTGGCAGGGAAAGACCGCGGCAAGCCTGGCAGCTCTTAGCCTAGGAGAGCTGTAGGACCTGCAACAAGGAGCTTGTTGTGCACCTTTAGTAGGGGTGTCTCTGTTTGTTTGTTTTTTATTTTTACTGCAAAACCAAGCTAACTCAAATTGTTGGAGATCCAGAAAGTAAGTTGTGAAAACCAACCAAGAGATTCTACTCAGAAACCAAAATGTTTTTTTTTTGTTACCAAACCTTTCATTGCACAACATTAGACTGCCAGTAACTGCAGAACCTCAAGGTGGCCTGCAGAACCCTGCACCGTGGCTTTGTACGTTATTGTAATATCAGTGCTGCTTCTAAAATCGCATGTGGGGAGGCAGATCGTGCTGTGTTTGCTTCCTGCAGCCTGTACATTCGTAAAAGCAGCATCGGGTGTAACTTTGTTAAGCACAGCTGGTGTAATATCGAGGGCATGAGAATAATGTCTACACGTACATGGTGATGTCTGCTTGAGCAATTTGTTCTCAGCGTTCAGGAGGCAGCCGTTGACTTCCTGGTGTGCTTGAGTCAAAGCCAGCTGTGGGAACGCATTTTAATAAATGCTTTGGGTGTGCGAGTTTCCTGGCTTTCCTTAAAACTGCGTTGAAAAAGAAAAGCTGTTGTCCCTCCTGAGTTTCCTACCTGAACTTCTTCCGCTGAGATCTCCCCTCTGTGCGGTAGAAGAGGGTCTGGTTACTTTGGGTGAAGGAAGGTGCTCCTGCTCCTACGGGGAATCTGGCCTCGCGGGGGCACGATGGGTCGTGGCAGCTCCTGCAGACCTGCCTTTACCTACAGCTGGCTGCTTTCCGCTGGGGCAAGCAGCAGGAAGTCAAGCCAGCCTTTCACACAGCAAAGAACGCAGCACTGAGGCACAGCAGTGATCTCTCCAGAAGAAACATCTTTCATTAGCTCCTTAGCCCTTTCATGTACCCGTTTTCTTCCAAGTCTCTCCCAGGCTACTCGCAGCTAGGGAGACGTTCTGGTCTGGTCTGGTCTGTTCTTCCCCTCCTCGGACACGTGGCCGCGAGTCTGCTATCTTGCTGAAACCGGTGGTTGTCAGCAGCTCAGGCTAGTACACTGGGCTGTGAACTGCAGCGCTGAGGCACAAGCATGTGTTTCTTTCTGCTGACTTTATTAGAGGAGCAATAAATTCTGGCTGGCCGGCAAGGTGGACAGCCAAAGCTGGCAGACAGCTGCAAAAGCTAATGTCTTCCACTGCTGCGCTTGGATTTGCCAGAGGCTGCCTGCTCCCTTAATCTGCTTCAGTTGCACGGCTGTGGGAGTTCACTTTTCCCTCTGGAAGTAATGGCAAAAATCCACCCGTCTTCCCGGGATGCTGCAGGGCGTACGGCCTCGCTCGGGCGTCTCCTCTCACCTCCACGCTGCAGCCCCAGCTGTGCAGGAGCCGCCTGACCTCGTGCACGGACTTTGCTAACGTTGCCTCGCGAGCTGAGCTGTCCCGTTCTTAGCTGACATGGCAAAAATGGCGTGGCCTTTTTTCTCAGGTACGTTCATGAAATGGGGAATTTTCTCCGTCAAGTACTGAAATTGTTTGTACTGCAATAGGCGAGGGAAACTCGCCAAATATTTTACGCTTGTTTAACTTAAAATACATCCAAACTCAGTGTGCTCCCCCTGGCTTTGACTTGATTTTGATATAAAGCATGCAGAACACCAAGTTTCAGCCTGCTGCAGATCCGGTGTCTGTACAGTTCCACAAACAAGGGGGTTTGGAGAGAAACATCAGCTCAGCCATTTCTCCAGCTCTGGTGTGAAGGGAGAACTTGGCCTCTGCAATCTTGTGGGGCCGAGTGCCCCGGGATATTACCAGGACAGGAGGATGTTACCAGGCAGGGTCAGGCAGATGCTGTGGGCTGGGTTTCCAGCAAGGCTGAACACTTTTGTTTCCCTTCCAGATCACTGAATTTTCAGCAGTCTGTGAGGCTGTCTGTGGGGAAATTTAGCCCTGGCAGCAGAACGAGAGCAGTTCTGATGACTTTCTTTTCAAGAAAGGAGGTTGGAGGGAGGCACATGGAGGTGGATACAGGAGGCAAACAGGAGAATGTCAGGTGTCTGTAACAACCGACTTTCCGGCTCCTGGTAGGCCAGGAAGCCCAACTCAGAGGATCAGCAAGGTCACCTCAGTTTTAAGGACATGGGGAACCCCGGTGGCTGAAAACATTGGCAGAGCTGCAAGCTGCATCTCAGATATTCCCTCTGGTTAGAGGTGGCTAACAAAGCTTCCTGACATCTGGCCTCTCCTTGTTGTTTGGGAAAACAGAGTTAATAAATAAATAAATAAATAAATAGAATGAACAAGTCAAAAATGTCATGGAAGTAACCTGTCCCCAAGCCAACTGAGTTGGCTTTGGCAATTGGATGTCTGTTGTCTGTGTAGCGATCTTGGCTTCTGCTGCCACTATCAACTTTCAGGTTTCTGGAATGTGTCACAAGGTCTGGCTCAGCCACCTTCACAGCTCGGGAAGGAGCGGCCGCTGTGCAGGTACCGTCTCCTTCTCCGTGAGCCGCTGCCTTGTCACTCGTCTTGCGCCAATGCCTTCCTTTTGCCTTGGATGCCTCCCGTCGCATATTGCAGAGCTCCAGGGCATAAATCCACTGAGCTGCAGCTCCAGCTGCTGTGAAAAATTCGTTTGTGCTGGGAGATGCGTGCTGCTTGGGTGATCAGAGCAAGTGGCGCTTGGAGGCAATGCTTCATGCCCAGGAGGACCCTGACCCTCCAGGAGCGAGCACCGCAGCGGGTGCCACGCTGTTAAGGCAGGTGCTGGGAGAGAGGAGACCTGGGACCAGCAGGGCGAAGCTTGGTTTGACATTTCTCAGCACTGCTTGCCTTTGTGGTGCAGGGTATCTAATTACATTTTGTCTTCTGCTGCATCATCTGTCTCAGCCCATTAGAGCACTTTCTGGTTAATTACTTAAGCTGCCATCAAACTTTGCAGTAAGAATTATTACAACCTTCTTACCACGGATGAAAAAAAGCAAATGAAGCCGTCACCTCCAACAGTCTTTGTGCTCCTCGTAGAGATGTGGCTGCAGCTGCTGAGTCCACCCCCCTGATGAGCACACAGTGGTATGCTTCTTTTCCAAGAGAAAATGAGAAGCAACAGTGGCAGGTCAGTGATGAAGTATGAGCTGTCCACACGCTTGGCTCTTAGATCCACGCACTTTTTTTACTGAGTGCTGGAGACAAGAAGCAGTTTCACCCATGGAGCAGCAGGGACAGGATATAGCTGCCTTAGAGGCAGAGGGTCAGCAGTACTGCAGAACCACAGAATATCCTGAGTTGGAAGAGACCTTCAAGCATCAGCAAATCCAGCTCCTGACCCCGCGCAGAAGCACCCCAGCCCCTCTGTCTGAGAGCGGTGTCCAAACACTCCTTGAGCTCCGGCGGCTCGGGGCCGTGCCCACTGCCCTGGGGAGCGGGGCGATCCCTGCCCTCGCCCGGCTGGTGCCGCTGGGCCTGGGGCACCCCAGGGCAGTACCTGCCCACCTTGTTTGCCCTGGTGCTCATCCAGGCTCTGAGCTGGATCCCACGATGCAGCTTGCTTGGAGAGGGAACTAAAACACCTGCTGGCACCCGCTGCTGCAGGACCCGGGCTCCCCATCAGTCAGGCTCTTGCCCCAGGCGATAGTCAGGTCCCACCTGCTCTGCCACCTTCTCTCTAGTCTCAGTTGCATCCTAAGCCTCTCTCTTCTGTGCAAAACATCTGCTGACACGTTTCTCCACCCTTTAACTCTTAGTCCTGAGTTGCCATTTTCTTCTGGCATCAGCCGTGCTGCCTGTAATGGCTGATGATCTGCAAGGGGGCGTGTAGGAGGTGATGTGCTCCCCTTGCTTTTCATTTCGTAGCTCCTCGCTGTACCCCAGGCAGCAGCTGCCTGTGAAATCCTGCTGCAGACGCTGCAGTCCCACAGCAGAGCTGGTGTGGTCACTGTGTGCAGCCAGTGCTGGGGTCAGGATCCATGAGCTGTAAGGGAAGCGTTGCTCTCAGCAGTGACTGAAGTAGAGTCATCAGACCCTGGGAGGGTGGCTGAGCACATGCAAACTGGTAATTTGCACACGCAAACTACAGCCTGGGAGAGAGCTCCTGCAGTAACGCCGAGGATTGTTCTGCATTTTGGCAAAACAACTTCAACAGTTCCTCGAACACGCACAAAATAACTTAAGCTTGTTCTTGGAAACCACTGACCTTTTTGTGTTGACACCTGAAAAAGAATAGTCAGCCTGAGGCAGGCACCTGGCATGGAAAATTTCAGCCTGAGCAGTTCAGCGTTGGCAAAGTTTTGAGCGGTGGAAAAGGGTGTCCTAAGGGGAAGCGTCCGGCTGTGTTTCGGTGCTGGGTGCTGCCTGTCCCACCCGTAACAGGGGCTGTCACCTTGACTGCTGGCTCACCTCTGTGCTGCTAGCCAGTCTGATCTCCTGGGGGTGGCTGCGTGTGAATCACCTCTTTTTACCAGTGGTCCCTGCTAAGCCCTCAGCCACGTCTGAGACTCACTGGTGGTGGGTCTGGGCCGAACCACCGTGGAGCTCCTGCTCCGGTAACCAGGCAGCTGGGGCCCAGAATCACCCTGTTCCCCCAGTTTTCCCTTCCTGCCTTGCGTTCTGGGTGGGAGATGCGTTCAGTCAGCCATTTCGTGGCCTCCCCAGATACCTGGGGGTGTGGCTGTCGCCTGCTGACCTTCAGCTTTGCTGGGATTAGCCTAGACGTGGAGGATTATTGAAATACCTGGTGAATCTTGGCCATCTGCTTTAAATTCACTCTGTTTAGTGCTCTGAAGTCTTTCTCCTTCCTGCCTGGATTAGCAGTCTAAATTTTTGCTGATGGGTTTGTTGTAAGCACCAGCGCTGAGATGGACTGACACTGACACTGGCAGCGCTTCATGCTTGCCATGGAGGAGTCTTCACGTGGGCACAGTTCCCAGTCCTTAGCGGCACTGGGCCACAGCTACAGCACAGACAAAATCCTGCGTAGCTTGGTTACCTGGCGTACAGGTTGTGTCCCTGGTCCAAAATCTCCCCTGTATTTCTGAGCCGCGGAGATCTGTGCAGTAAAATGCATCTCCTGTGAAAGCTCCTCTTGTCTTGCCATCTCCCCATGTAAAATTCCTACACCCACAGCTTCAAGGACAATGCTGAATTGCTCAGACATTTAATACTGTGGAATTTGTCTTGGGAAATGTTATAATTATATTTTTTTTCATAACAAAGCCATTATACTGTCGAAAGCTTAACTTTCTGTTGCATTAGCCAACAGTCGGCAGAGATTGCTGGGAAAAGAAAGTGCTTAGCTTATCCTAAATTTTTTACTAGCAAGAAAAATGGAGTGAAAACAAAATGAATATATTATGAAATGGATTTATTTCTGGGCTTTCTCATTGTGCTGTTGTTTGCTTTCTTTGAGAGCATTTAGAGCTGATTAGCAGCCCTGGAGACAGAAGTCCATTACTTACCAAAGAGCAGTTGGGAGTGGGAGACAGCAGCGCAGGCTCCCTCCCTCCCCAGTCCATCCTCTGCATCCCTCCTGCATTCCCGGAACGGAACTCAGCTTTGTCCTGAAGGGACCATCCTCGGTGGGGAGAGGACAACCGAGTGTGTGTGGTCTGCTCCCTTCAGCTGGGGACATCTGCTGGAGCCGCCGGCTGCTTGGGACCAGGTCCCACGCTGAGCAGGAGGACTGGTGTTCCGCACCTCGCCAGCCTTCCAGGGAGCTGGACCACGAGGGTTTTCGGAGAGAAGAAGAGGAGAGTGAATGTGTGATCCCGCTAAGGAGCCTTTGCAGAAGCCTGCACAAAAGGAACTGTTTCTTTCAAAGCTCTCAAATTCAGCTGAAGCTGCCTCCCGCGAGGAGCTGTCATTCTCTGCACTCCTAGACAGATGTAACCAACGAGCAAATCCATTCTACTTCCCTTCATCCCTAATCTTGCGCGTCACATCTTGATGTGTGAAGGAGTCTTTTTCCCTGGAAGAAATGTGGAATTTGGCAGGCGTTCCCTTTTGCTGGGTGGGATGGGGTCATGAAATACCAGGGTGGGCATTTTCCCAGAAAGGCAAAGGCACCACGTCACTGGTGGTGTGCGCAGAGGGGCCGCTGGCAGCGCGGAGATGGAGCATGACTCCGGACGTGCCTCCCTGTCCCCTGTGCTGCCAACACGTGTGTGATCCCACAGGGAGCTTCGCAAGGACGGTGTCACCCAAAGGCAAGCGTTTGTGGTGGGGAGTGTTGCTGGAGGGCAGCAACTTTCCTTTTGCCCAAACCCCAAATTCTTACCCGAAATATTAAAAGGATTTGAAGGCCGTGACTGCCCAAACGCTCCCACAGCATGCCGTCTGGCTGGACGGGCAGGCAGCTCTGCCCCAAAATGCCGGCCCGCAGCGGTTTTGAGGAGAGCCAGCGAGCCAGGAACGCGTAAGGATGCTGGAGCCCGTGCGTGCTCGCGGCTTTTCGTCTCCAAAACAGAGCCCGGCCAGGCCGCAGGCAGAAAGCAAAACATCCTGGGCTGCGTCCAAGAAGTGCTAGAGAAGAGCTCGTGCTGTTGGAGGCGGTTCAGGCAGTGATCTGTCCTCCAGGAGAAGGGCTCCGGGGGGTGCAGAGAGCCACGGGGTCGCTCGCCAGGCTCGCAGCCTCTGCCTCTAGCCCAGGGTTTGGCAGCAAGTCCCGGTGCCTCCTCGCTGCCTCCAGAGCAGGAAGGGCTGAGCAGAGCAGGTGAAGAAGGGAGTTTCCTGGTGAAGTTCTGCAGCTTTGTCTTTTGGTTTGTTTGTTTGTTTTTTCAAAGTCAGGCCATGGGAGTCAGCAGCAACAGTCTTGCCGGCTAGACGGGAAAAATTCTGTGGCCGCAGAGAGGGGAGAGGGATGTCTGCAACAGTTCTTTGTTATTTCCAGACACTGTCACAAAGGGCCAGATGGAAGGAGATGAAAGAAGAAGAGTAAGTTGCTGTAGACACCAAGCATGATATTTTAGGAATAAAGCCATGGGAGTAATTGACTTTTTCTAATTCTTTAGCTGAATCCAAAAGTCAAAACAAAAATTGCATTTCAGATCGGCTGCAGTTCTTTTGTTCTAAGGGAAAAACAGAGCTCACCAAACAGAAAGAAGTTTATCTCACCAAAATGTGTCTCCTGAAAGCCTGGTTTGCACTTGGAAGGTTCTAGGACAGCAGGGCTTTGGCTGACCTGGCTTCAGCCCCCCCTGGCTGCAGGGCACGGGGTACCCTCTGGCGGAGCCGTGCCTTTTGGCCCATGTGCCACTGGCGAGCAGGCTCTGGGTTGGTTCCCCAGCCTTCCCACACTCCCCCGCTCTTTCTTGCAGGTTTGTTTTACCCCGCTTCTACTTTCAGATTGCCCCGTTAGTCTGATAACCGCCCCGAAGCTGCTCTGCATCAGCAAGGAGCTGAGCAAGGCTTTGACCGAGGATGGGAGGTGTGAAGCTGGCTTGTGCCCAGTTCTGTTCTCACCCTCCTTCCCACACGGAGCCTGACTCAGTGCCTCCCTCCAATTCCGCAGCAGTTTCCATTCCTTCTTTGCAACGCGCTGTGCTGGGAGGTGGGAAGAGCAGGACCAAGGCGCAGCACTGGGAGGGAAAATCGTCGTAGCCATTGCGTTAGTGATGGGAACAAAAGCACTGAGGTCTCTTGTGCAAGAAGCCCCAGGCTGCTAGCAAACCTCAGTGGTTCCAGCTCTCCGTGTTCCTCTTGTGCTGCCAGTTACTGGAAGAGGTGAGGAGATGCCGTGGGGTTGTAAATCCTGACTTGCTCTGCTCACTCTTCCCTTCGCACCGTTTGGAGCCAGGCGATGGCTGAGAACTGTGGCAGATTTGGGTCCTGTTCAGAAATAAATTGCTCTGCTGGCCAAATAAATAGGCAACAAAACGTACTGGCAGGGCCAGTAAAATCTGCGGGGCCTCTGGGAGTGGGAAATTGGGATGCTGAAGGATAACAGAGAGACTGCCAAGCGCTGCAGACCACCGCAGATCTGGGGGATGAGAGGGAATGCTGGCTGTATAGGGCGTGCACAGCCTCAGGCCGGGTAGCGAGGGAGGACCGCTGGGCGAGTGCACCCCAAAATGGGGCAGATGATGTTAGGGCTCTGCTGCTGGACTCGGAAGGCAGGGACTTCTTGCGTTCTGCAGGGGATGGGAAAGCACCCTTTTGCTTGGAAAAACACCCCTGGCATAGAAACCTTCCTGTCACTGCTGAGCGCTGGCATGCTTGGAGAGGGGCAGGGGGGACAGGTCTGTGCTGCGTAACAGGAGGAGTTATGAGGCTGCTCAGGCTGGGAAGCAAGACAGAACGAGCTCCTTCTCCTCCTCTTCTCCTGCTGTTGGCAAGGACCTCCTCTGCCCACTCCTTAGAGCTGTGCCTTGTCCGGTGTGCTGCCACATTCAGAACGGCTCCGTCCCCTCCTGCTGGCATGCAGGAGTTAATGCTGGCCGTGCTTTTGTGGTTTAAGCAAAACAGGATGGAGAAGTGCAGTTCCCAGAAGTCCAGTCATAGCTAAACAGCTTGGCCTGAGGCTCCCGGGCTCTGGGAAGGAGCACTGTGCCCCAGCAGAGACTGTGGTCTGTCTGTCACAGTGCAGCGTGGCCCTGGCCCTGGACCAGGGAGGGAGGGGAGCCGAGCCGCTGCCTTGTGGCAGCTCTTGAGCAAATCTCCTCCTGTGCTCCTTTCTTTCCCACTCTGTCCCGTGAGGATGAGAATGCCAATCTCATCCCACAGCCCCCGTGAGATTAACTTTATTTGGGACCTGGCGTGGCGTGCGTGGGTCGGCCTCCGGCCTCCTGCCCCGTGCCTTGCCAGGAGCCAGCGCAGCCAGAGCATGGCTGGTGGCTGCGGCATCAGAGAACTCAGCCAGGCCGTGCTCCGGGAGGGCTGCGGGGCTGGGTGGAGGGAGGCGTGCTGCGAGGCAGCGCGGTGCTGGCCCGCGTTACGTGTTTGAGGCTGTGCCTGTGCAGGGGTGTTTAGGGTGAGCGTCGGAGCGAGGCTGCCGCAGCGAGAGCGCTGCCAGACACAGCCTCCCTGCCTTCTAGCAGCCATTTTCCAGACTTGTTTGTGATAGAGATTTCCTCTTCCCCAGCCTCCCGTGTCATTGTTCCCCTTATGGGGCCTCACCGGTCATTGCCTTGTGATGGAAAATATGAGGTTGTAGGGGCCAGAGCGCAGACATTCCTTCTAGTCTGAAAGGGAGAACTGCCCTAGCACAGAGGAGCCCCTGCGAGAGAGGTGCCTGGCTCCCTCCCTGGCAGCAGCATCTCCCTGGAAATCAGCTGTTTGGCAGATGACTTTCTCCCCTTCATGAGGCCATGGGGAGAAAAGTCTCCTGCTCCTGCTTCCCCTTCCTTGCAGCCTCCTGCCTGCTCGCTGTGGGACACAGGAAGCCCTGGCTGCTGTGCTGGGGCTGCGGTCCGTGTCACGCAGCCTGCACCGTGTTTGGGGTGTGCTGGGGCCTGAGCCTCCCTGCCCTGATGCGATGGATGCTGCCGGCTCGTCGATCGAGGGCTGAGCAGCCAGAAGGGACGCACACGGGGGGGCTTTGCAGAAAGTGACACTCCTCTGAGCCACAGGAGCTGCAAGTCCCCTCCTCTCACATCTGGGAGCGCACCGTGATATCCAGCACGGGGGAAGATGCGTGCTCTGGCTTGTTTCCCGTTAGCCGAACTCAGCTGCCATTAAATATTCATTTATTAAGCAATAAGAAAACCTTTAAGGGGTTGCATTTTGGTGTGTGGTGCACTTAATGGCGAGCCAGCCCTGGATGCCGCCTGAGGACAGGGAGAGATGCGGGGAACACTTGGGGAGGAGCGGGGTGGGGGTGGCTGCCGTGGGGATCGATGGCACAGGGCACGAGCTCCTCTGTGGCCGGCGTCCCGTGGCTGCTAGCAGCCCTGCATTGCAGCTGCAGGAAATGCTGGGCGGTTGAAGGACAGATGGAAGGGGCAGGGAGTCAGGCAGTGCCCTCCAGCGGCCCCAGGGCTGCGACCAGGGCGTCGTGGAGCCTGCCGAGAGCAGGGGCTGAGCCTGGGGCACAGCAGCACTGCTTTTTTCCCGAATCCCTCAGGAGGCAGAGCGACGCCGGGATGCTGTCGGTGCCTGCCCGCCCCTCACCTCCAGCGACTCAAATCCATCAGCCGCTTTCCGTCGCCGCTGACAGAGCGGCCGAGGCCTCCGAGATGACAGGACCCAGCTGGTTTGTGGCTCTGGGTGACCGGCTTAATGAGAGGGGCCCGTGGATCACCCTGGAGGAGGAGGGAGTTCATGAGCA
The DNA here is from genome assembly GCA_013399715.1 of Alectura lathami. NCBI lineage: Eukaryota > Metazoa > Chordata > Aves > Galliformes > Megapodiidae > Alectura > Alectura lathami. Next base: position 2,951 of record VXAV01012289.1, on the reverse strand, counting down.
GCCCCGTAGCTAGCTGAGCTGACAGACAGACTGTGCAGACAGACTGTGCCGAGAGCTGCTGGCGGCTGGGCTTCATTAGTTCTGCTGCTCGCAGAAGAGCGTCGGGGTCTGGGGGAGGAGGAGGAGGAGGCTTCTCAAGTTTTAATGGCCCTGGGCCCCTTAGACCCAGCACAGACCTCATGCTGACACCTTTCCAGTAGGATGTTGCCAGCGCTGGGGATGTGTGTCTGGTCGCAGTCCCCTGAGGAATCCAGCTCTGGCCCAGCCTCACAATCCCAGCCTCTTTTCCTTTCCTCCTTAACTGACTGCTTTGGGGCCAGCCCAGCGGACAACCAGGCGTGATTCAAACCCCACGCACCGAGCTTATCTCTGGCAGCTGAAAATAAAACCTTCCAAGTGGGACTTGAAGGTAATTTGTGTGGGGTTTCTTCCAGAGCCTGCAGGTGCCCCGAAGAAATATCCCTAAGAAACTGCAGCACTCATCGTGCTGTTTACAGGCGTCCAACGATGCTGGGGGTGCTTGCTTGTTTCCTGCTAATCTGTTCCGCTTACACTGCTGCCAAATTTCCGCCCCGTCACACCCGCACGTTAGGGAACCCGGGGAGCTGCCGCAGGAATTAGGTCAGGTTTGCTCGTTAGTCCCAAATGAGAGCAGTGGGAGAAGCGTGCTGCCAGTGCCAGCGGCACAAGCGGCTGCAGGTGACAGACTGCCTGCCCCCACGCTCCGCGCAGCACACGTGGGACCTGCTCTCCCGGCACCTCTGCAGGAGGTGTTTTGCCCAGAGGCGTGCCTGGGTAACGGGGAGGGATGCACGAGCCAAACGTGCTCTCAGCACCCAGCCCCCCCTCCGGGTGCCGCAGCGCGAGGAAGCGTTTCTCCCTTGCAGCCCCACGGCAGCAAGGAGAGGGGGTCAGGAGGCGGGGCTGCTTGTCGTAGCTTTCTGCGCCTCGTGTCTCCAGACCTTTCTGCTTTCAGGACAGAAGCCAAGACAACAGCTGATGCAGCGTTAGGTCTTGTGGCCGGATGCTCGTGTTGGGTTGGTTTAGGAGCTGTGCAGGCCGTGCTGTTAGCCAGTGGGGCCCCTTACACCCTTACCCCTTTGTCAGTGCATGGTGCCAGAGTCTGTGCACGTCCTGCAACCCCAGACATCATGCTGTTGCCCTTTAGTTTTGCGTTATCTGCGTCATCTCCGATGCCAAACTGTTGTGGAAGGCAGATGGCGAGCCTGAGCCGGGCGCTCAGCTTCTAGGTGGAAAATGTGAGATGAGATGAGGGTCACAAAAGAAACTAAAGGCAAAGCACAAGTTAAACCACGGGTCTGAAGGTCAGAACCTCTGGAACCATCTTTTACTTCCAGATTTTAAATTTTGAAAAAAGACCTTAAACTAATGAAAGCAATTGGTGTTTTTTCGAAAACATGGTTAACCCATGGAAATCTTCCCTGATAGCCACCTGGTGCTCTGTGCTCCAGCCTAGGAACTGCCCTATTAGTTTTCACAGGCTGCTGCTGCTGCTTCAGGTGACCTGATGTATTTCGTGTCTCCTTCTTTCTGTCTTGCAGGAAGAGCCGAGGAGCAAATCCAAAATCTGTGCCAATGTTTTCTGCGGAGCTGGGCGGGAATGCGCAGTGACCGAGAAGGGAGAGCCAACCTGCCTCTGCATTGAGGTACGGGGACAGGACACCTCCTGCAGGACCACCCGGAGGCTTGTTTGAGGAGGCTGCAAGCACCCTACTAAAAAATCAGCTTTTGTAAAATTGAAATAATTGTGGTAGAGTGCTGTGAGCACAAATAGTTTCCTCCAGAGCAGGCACTGGGGAGAGAAACTCCCTTAGCAGGCGGGGAGTGCGTCGTCTGGACAGCCTGGCCAGGCTGAAAGAGGCAGGGGAAAGGGTTTATTTGATTTCTTTGCTGTGCTCTGCTTCCAGGAGGCTCCTGTTGTGGTGGTGCCAGCTGGGGTGGGGGTGGAGGGAAGCCTTTGAGTCCACACCCACAGACTTCCCCGTGTGGGTTTTCCTGGGGAGGCAGCGGGAGGGTTCAAATGCCTTTTGGGCTGGGCTGAACCTGGGATGTGCCTGCTCCCTCCATCTGTCCCCAAGGGGCAGGTAAAAGCCCTTCTCTGTGGCTCTCTCGCAGCAATGCAAACCTCACAAGAGGCCCGTGTGCGGTAGCAACGGCAAGACGTACCTGAACCACTGTGAGCTGCACCGTGATGCCTGCCTCACTGGCTCCAAGATCCAGGTGGATTACGATGGCCACTGTAAAGGTAACCCCGTGTCAGGGAGCAGCAAGGGATGGCTGCTGTCTAAGGAGGGGGGCTAGGAGCCCAACATGGTAACAAGCTGAGGTAGAGGCCTCGCCAACCAGACCCTAGTCCCACAGCTGCCAAGCAAGGTAAACGGAGCAGGCCTGAGAATGGTAGCCAGGTTCAACCAGGGGTCCAGATCACCAGGCATGTTTCTGATGATGAACTGAGTCTGAGGTTGAGCCATGAAATCATGTCAGTATCAAGTTTGGTGATGGTAACCAGGATCAGACATAGGCCAGAAATTGCCAGGCAAGTCCACAGTGGTGCCCCAATACTGATATCAAGGTGGAAGGCAGTTCCCGGGTCAGGGCTGGGATCAGCAAGGTCTATGGCCAGGTAAAGGAAAGACTGCAACACAGCATACCTACGACATCATCTCAGGCAAGGACAGGAGGCGAAGGCATAGCATCATACATTATCCTTGTGAGTTGGACCCACAGGGATCACCTAGTCCAGCTGCTGGCCCCACACAGCACCCCCCAACCCTGTGTCTGAGAGCGGTGCCCAAATGCTCCTTGAGCTCCGGCAGCTCGGGGCCGTGCCCACTGCCCTGGGGAGCTTGTGCCATGCCCACCGCCCCCTGGGGCAGAGCCTTTTCCCAGCCCCCAGCCTGACCCTCCCCTGAGGCAGCTCCGTGCCGTGC
>VXAV01012288.1:102368-167739 GCA_013399715.1 Alectura lathami | reverse complement strand
CTGATCTGGTGGCCTGTAATAGACACCCACAACAGTATCAGTCCTAGTTAGTCAGATAGTCTGATAGTTTTTCTTAGTTCTGAGCAAATCCCAAGACTCAAGCTAAAGTCCTAACTGTCCCAAGCCTTTTTGAAAAAGTTAGTTTACTGATGCTGGATCCAAGTACAGTTTGGGTTTGAGATTGACCAGCTAAGAGGCTGTTCAGCCTCATTACCTGGGGCTAACAAACAATAGTAGGTACTGAGGGAAAGGGATTCTGTTGCATACTACAACCTCATTAGTTCCTCTTTCTCTGCCAGTAAGCCCTCCCCTATAATTTTGTTTGGCTTTGTTGTTGTTTTATTTTAGTTTTTTGTTTGTTTGTTTGTTTGAAAGAACTAGGTAGCTCTGGACAGGAAAGAATTTCAACTCTAAATTGCATTCTGAAATGTACAGGTGGCAGACCAGTGTATGTGAACACAGATACCAAGGAAAACAGGTAGCATACTGAAAACCTGTGCCTTGCAAGTAAACCTGCTATTGAATGGTTCAAGTCCTTTACACCTGGATCTTTTGTCATTTTATTATTTGGGCCGTAAGTTTGTCCAGCCTTGAACAAAGTTGTCCTGGGATAGGAAAAGGCTAGAGGAAAAAGAAACACGGGGACAGACAAATGCTTCTAAAGGAAAACTAACTACTGAGGCAGAAGAAGCAGCTGAGAGCTCAAACATTGACTATAAGGGCACAAAATGAGCAGAGCACCCCAGGCTGCACCTTGTTCCCAGAAAGCATCCAGCGAGGGGATTTCACCTTCTTCAGTGCTGCTTGTGTAACTGAGCTGTGACTTTGACTTCACTTCATGGCAGGCTGGCAGTGGTAATCTTAGTGGTCATGCTCACACATACAGCAGATTCACTTCTCATACCCTGTATCTCTGGTTGCCGTTGTCCAGACTGGGGCACTGGTTACTATATGTCATTGCCTTCTCTCTGAAAATAAATACAGGTTGGTTTGGTTTTGTTTTATTTCACCAGAGAGAAAGGGAGAAGGGAGTTCATGCACCACTCAGATTTCATTTTGACATGTCAGGACACTTTCAGAGAGTGAGTCTATAAAGTGCAATTGCATTGCTGTGCAAGTATGGTTAATATTAAGAAAAAAACTCTCTGTTTGCCTTTTTAGTAATCAGGCTATTGTATCTCCAGCACAAACACAGTTGGACAAACACATTTATTTCTATTTCAGACTTGTAGTGGTAGACATGAAGTCTTAATCTGCCTCACAATTGTAACAGTTTTTTCATGTATAGCTTTCTATAGAAGTGGGATGACAGACTGTGGGGATGTTTGTTTTGGAAAAGCAAATGCTTCTTTTACATGGAAAAAGCCTCAACCAATTTTTTTTGGATAATAAAGTTATTAATGATGAAAGTTACAAGGGTAAATAAACAGATAATGAGCAACTCAATGAACTAGAAATCTGAGCTACAACTGTCAAAGCAAATAGCAAGAAAACAAAAGTGTCTGATTGAGTTTAGCCTTCTACACCTCAAGTAATTTCTTGGTGACCTTTTCTCCATAAGTTGTGGTAAGAGCTAACTTACATCATTCCTGCTGTCATCAATCCTGTTTTCACTGCTGCAATTGGAAAGACGTACTACCAGTGATCAATTAGAAGACGCTACTGCTTTTACAGTGCTATGGCCCATGAAACAATAGTGTTATGTGAAGACTACCTTGTCCTTCTCAGTGTCCTTGATGCCAAAGACGACCCATAAGAGGAACAAAACAGTGAATAATGTTCTCTACGTGCCTCATCTTCTTTCACTGCAAACTGAATTAACATAGTCCTGAAAATGGAAAGGAACCAGCTAAAAACAAGTGTGTGCCTTCCTCCCTGACCCATCTAAGTCTGTGTAGCAAGCTGTAAAAGCTGTTTCAGCCTTTTCTCTGCTGGTGGAAGAGCAGCTTCTAATTACCGCTTATCTAGTAAATAAAGTGAATCCTTATGGTATACATAATAGCAAATTCAGGGGGGAGGGGAAAAGTAATGCTCGGGGTTGCTTCAAGGCATGAACTGTCTCTGGGTTTAGGAAATTGTACTTTTAAAAATATATATTTTAAATTCAACATATGTTTTTATCACTGCTGCTNTTGCATAAATTGTTAGTATGATTCATACTGCTTATTAAATCAAAAGCGCTACCAGTTGAAGTGTACACTTTTCAATCAGCAAGTTTATGTAACAGTCTCTAGCAAGCTATAATAGATTTGGTTCATGCATCTACATTTACAGATGTGACAGTCAAAAGCAAGTTTATTGCAGATAGCATAGGAGACAAAGTCTGAAGTTGCCTGTGAAGGGGAAGGGGAAATAACATTACAGTTTTACCAAACTGTAACTATTTGGTTGTTTTTAATCACACTGTCTGAACAGTTTCATTTGAGGATTTCTGGTTATTTTTTGATAGTAAGATTAAAATAAGTTTGTTTTTTTTTTTTCTTTCGAAAGGATANATTTTTTTTTTTTTTTTTTTTACTCAGGCTAAGTTGTCACAGCTACTTCAGTGAAAAGCTTCAATATGTGTGTGCTTTTCAGAAGCAAATTTTGCATGGCTATCAAGGTGTTTGTATCAGCCATAATTTGCTCAGGAACTGATGAGTTGTACTTTGCCGAAAAACTCTGATTTGTAGACTCAGAAACAAATCTCTCAGTGTCTTGCCTTCACTGAACACACACACTCCCCTCCTGCCTGCTGGCAGAGACAAGCCATGAATATACTATCCTCAGGCCATGAAGAAGTCTCGGGACAAGAATTTCCCATGCAGGGGAAGCAACAAGAGTAAAACAGTACAGTGATTTGGCAAGGTTGTCTGCATAATTTATGCTTGTACAGCTCACTTTTACTGCCAGCTTCCTATAGTGGTACTATCAAAATGACTGTGTCACAAATATCTCTGCTGGTATATATTCCTGACCTTTCAATACATAATTTCAGACTGTGGCGGTGTTATCATGCTTGTTTTTAATTATGATATTTTGATGAACTATGAATCTTGCAAGGAGGCTGTTGGGAGTTGGAAGATGGTTCATCGTACGTTTCATATGAAAATGAGGAAGAAAAGAATATGGATAGTCATCTGAAAAATAGAGAAGAGATCCTGTAGTCCAACCTGGATAGTAGTAGCAAGATGTAGGCATACAGGGGTAAGTTGGAGGAGGAAAAACTGACCTTGCTGTAGAAGTACTGCAGAACAAAACCGGAAGACTGTAATAAAGAGAATAGATGTTACAGAAGAGAGGTCTTTGGCCAGACCAAGATACCTGGGTCTGCCTTTGATTTTGCTGAGGAAACTGAAAGGGGATTTCCAAATGCAAACTGAATTAAGGGGCACCTATCTTAAATAAAGCTGGATCTCCCACCATCATCCTGAAAAATGGGATGAAAAAAGGGCAGCTCATTTTAAAGCATTGTGTGAGTTCACTTAATCATCTGTATTGCTTGGGTTTATTTTTAGGGACAAACTGATTTCGTGTTTAGAAACTGCGTTGTCTCTCTTTATCCCTGTGTGAATCTTTTCTCTCACATCTCCAGAGAAGTCTAAACCAGAATGTTTATATTTGCAGGAGGAAAGGACTTTCATATTGTGCAAGGGAGAGCCGCAAGTATCAGGATTGGGTGCTGTGGAAAGCAGTTGGCAGGAGACTTGATGGAATTGGGAGCGGGTGCTCCAAGCAGCTCCCATAAGCCATGAACATGCCAAGAGTCTTTTAGATTAAAAGGCCGTGCTTGGGCTCTCTTTAAATTTTGAGCTTAAACATAGAGCATCCTTTGCCTCCAGCAAGAATGTGGTGACTGGCAGGGAGAATACATGGCCAGTTTGCTACCAAATTCAGTGGGAAAAATTTGGTATGCAGGGAACATAAAGTGGAGAAAAGAAGCTGACTGGAGTTTGTGTAAGTTCATGTAGGATGTTGGGCTGAAAACCCTTAGGAAGGAACTCGGACTGAGTGTGGACAAACGCTGTGTAGAAGGTGTATGGAATGAGACTTGAAAATAATGGGAAAGAAAAAGCTGCTGCTCATCCTGTAAAAATGATTTAAAAAAAAAAAAAAAAAAATCACCATTGCTTGTCTGGCAAAGTGGCTCTGATCTGGAGAAGAGAGGAAAAATTCTAAAACTATGCCTATTCTTCAGCTGTGGAGATCAACCTTCCCAAAGGTTTACTCTCTCCATTTACTCAAGTGACATGAACGTGTGTGGCGTATCTAAAGGTTTCCACCCTGCAGTCTGATGCATCTAGGAATGAATGAGGGAATGCAGGGTGCAGTTGCTGGCTCTTGACAATTGTTTTGGTTCACTTTTTAAGTTTGTGAGTGTACTCCTGTTTAAAGAGTGCTTTAAGAAAGTAAGCTGTTAGCACTTCTTATTAGTAATGTCAATCGGTGTGTGCTTTTGACAGTCATCTCAAAGGGCTATTGTTAAGATAAATTAAGGTTTCTGAAGCACTTGGTTACTGTAATCATAGACTTACAAGAACAACCTGTGAGAAAATGCATAAAGCTGCATGTGGAATAAGCTGCATGGCAAACTGTGTAGGGACGCAATCTTTAAACATTCAAATTAATTTCACTCATTCAGTGAAAATCATCTGAGAAAACTTGACTTCATAAAATTAGCATAGTTTTTCCTTTTTTTTTTTTTTTCTGGAATTAATGGAATTTACATAGTCTGTAATCTGGAAATGTTATACGCATGTGATTTCAACTCTTACAAGTTGCTTTGTTTTTCTGTTCTTGGAATAGTGGATAGTGTTCTGTGGAGCTCAGACTGAAAGTTCTGGAGATTGGGTCTTTACCTAGCAGTTGTTCAAGTTATTGTTTCAGCGACTTTAAAATGGATGTACCAGGGTGTACGAATTCCACTTGAAGTACTTCTGGATTCTAGGGCTGCTTTCTCCTCCTAATTATATTGGAGGGGATGCAAGATATAATTCATTTTCATTTAAATTAATTTTTTTTAAAAGGGCAGTGTGAACATTTTAATATGAAATTGTTTTGTGCTTCTGTATGCACCCTCTTGAGGGCAGTATTCTTTCAGAGCTATAGAAACTAGATTTGATTAACTTTTCAGTCAAAGCATGCTCCTTGTAATAATCATAATTATCCATTGGCAATGAAGAGGGAAGCTAGAATTCATTGTGTCATTCAATCAATGAAAATGCTGCACTCAAAATTTTCAAGCCAGTTTGTTCTTAAAAGTGTCACACAAGCATTTCTATTTGTGTTTCATTACGGTATAATCTGTGTAACCAGACCATATGTTCAGCTAAAGCTAAGCCTTCTTCCGAAATTCTCCAACTATGCTAGAAATGAGCAAGCTTATAATAAATCTTTTTGTTTCCTTGGAGATTAGGAGATTTCACAGATCTTAGAGCATAACATTGCAAATCTGAGGAAGTCTTCAGTCTTTCATAACTTAGCTACTTGTATTTTACCTACTTGTAGTTCTTGAAAGTGCATTTCATGTGTATTTGCCATACAAGTGCCATTTTTAAATAATACAGTATTAAAATACTCTAGTATGGCAGGCAGATATGAGATCCAAGACTGCCTGGTGTTCCTAATGGGACCTCACTGCTTCCTTAAACCCCAGAATATTAAAACTTTCTAGTCAAGTAAAGAAATGGTCCATTGGATACAAACGTGCTTTGGCTTGATTCACAGTCAAAACTGTGGACTTATGGTTCCAGCAAAATCTGGAAGGAAAAGGAGAGGAAACCCTGTTCCAATCCTGTCCACGTCTTCCCTATTACATGACATAGTCATTCACTAAAATGCTGGTCTTTGGAGCAGGAATTTATACCACAAACTTTCAATTCCAGATGAGTATCCTAATCCCCAGGCTACGCTATCAAGCTCTGTTTTCCACTCTCCGTAGCACAAGATATTACGAATTATCTTCTGTTTGTTAAAATATCCTCAACAGGCTGTTTGTGTACCATCAACATATACAATAACCGCCAAACTTTACAGCCAGGTCCTTTCTTTGAAAGAAATGTGTGTCTGCATCTGCCAGGAGATAAATTTATTCCACAAGTCCTACTTCTCATACATAAATGTACTAATTCCAGGCATTTTTAAGTATCTTTTCTTTCTCCCAGTATTCTTGCTTTCTTTTATTTTAATATGGTGGCAACCGCTGTGGTATCTGTGACAGCCCTATCTGCAGGGCATCTTTTGAGAACAAACCCTGGAATAACTCCTTCAGAGTATGTAGGAACAGGAACATATGTTTTCTTTAGTCTGATAAAGTATAAAAGTGTTAAGACGAACAAAGAATTTTGCCATGCATTCAAGGCCAGAGCACTGCCTGCCACACATGGAGGCAGAGATTTAAACACTTGCCTGGAGAACCTGAAAACCAAAATTCAGGATGCCTACAAGGTTTGTGTCATGATGTCATTTTGGAGCATGACCTCTGAATTCTGACTAGTCCTGCTTAGAAGTAGTTAGAGGATTGAAAGCATGCTTCCAAGTTTTTTTCTAATATAATCCTTTAACAGCAGCCAAAATGAAAATCCAGAGATCTGATCTAGAGAGAAACAATTAAAAACATCTTACATGACTTTTCCAACAGCTTTTGGATGAGATAAATTAATAGCAAAATAGTTTGAGAAACAGTCCTTGTTTCTTGCAATAGTTATCAGTTTAAACTTCAAAAGTTTAAAATATTTGAAGCTGGATAAATATTCTTGACTAATGTGCTGTTTAACTGGCAAAAACTTTGTTGTGATCTTCTTTCCACCTAGAGCCTGCTTTACCATTAAAACAAGACCATGTTTGTCTTTCATAATGACTTGTTTAGAAGCTCTTTAAAATGCAAACAGATTTCACAATGATGCTCTATTATGAGCTACCAACTGCAATTGCACTTCACTTACCAAAATTATCATGCAACTTCCATCCCTGCAAGCAGAGGAAGATTTGCGCAAATACCATACATGGCAATAGCGACTTTTCATACTTGCCCTGTTTATGCATTACTTGCCCACTGAGCCAATGTAGCCACTTCATTTATTCACACACTAAAGAAATCAGCACAGGGGTTACGGGTGTCCCTGACCTCTGCAGCACCCTGCCCAAACCCAATTCCTATCTGGCTTTCACTCAGTGGGCCAGGAGCTGTGCTGCTGCTGACTTCTGAGTAGCAAAGCCTCTAGTCAGTGCCTGGCAGGCTCTTCTGGCACTGGGTTTCTGATTGAAAGGATGGTGAATTCACAGTCATTCCAGGTTAGATGCTGTAATGCAGCTAGACCTTACGTGTGAGGAAGGCAAAGATTTTTTCAGTGTGCATCAAGCCAATAAATAGTAGGATTGTAGTTGATCCGTGGCTCTTCACCCACATCGATTCAAAGCATGGTTGTGTTGGATTTGTTGTTTTGCCCGTAGGTAAATTGTTCAGTTGTGTGCTATTTCACTCACTGTTAAAATAAAATACTGGTTTTGAGCATGTGTATGGGATGCGGGTGCCAGGCATCTTCCCTGTGGCTGCTGTGTGAGCTGAGGCTGCGGTTGCCTCGTGCTGGGCACAGCCGGCTCCAGCAGTCCCACCACAGGGCACAGCCTGGCCCAGCAGCCACGGCTCTCAGGGAGAGCCTGGTGAAGGAAGGGCAAAACGCTGCATGGCAGTCGGGAAAAACAGCCCACACTTATTTTAGTTAGCAATACAATAACTTAATTATCCCCAGTCTGAGCCTGTTTTACCTGTAACAGCAACTGATAAGTGATGTCCTCACCTCTACATCAACCTGCGAGCTTTTCCACCTTATTTTCTCCCTGCATGTTGCCGAGACAGGGCAGTGAGAGAGTGGCTGGTTGGGCACCTGGAAGCCACCAAGGTAACCCACAACACCATGTCTGGATTTGTGAAGGACCGTCTCTGGCACACTGCTTTGTAACCACTGGTAACTCACATTTTGGACGTGAGTTCTATTGCTGTTTGTCAGTGGGTTTGCTATATGGAATAGCTTAGCACACTCAATTAGGTTAGTAGCATAGTAAAAATTATGCCCACTCCTTTATGCATTTCATAGTAACAAATGTTGCCCTTCAGATTCCCCTCACTCCCAGAACACTAGTTCTTCAAAAGTAAAAGTGAACTCTAGTAATCTATTTCAAATTATGAGCTACTAGCAGTAGCTACAGTTGCAGTTTGGAACCATAAATTACCATGCATAGATGGTAGCTAGTCATTTTATTTATTTTTCCCTATAAAGCTTCCTGTTGTGTTTAAACTGCTTAATCCTTGGAAGTGGAAGAATACGTGGGGCATAAAAGCTGTCTTACTGTAAAATTATGAGACATGCACAGCACTCATCAGATGCAGGAAAACAAACTCTGCTTTTTCTGCTTCAAATATTAATTAAACTGAATATATATAATCTTTTTTNTTGCTGTCTCCAGCAGTGACGTATGAATGGTTAAAAGAGAATAGAGAAAAGAGAGAGCTAAGCTGCAACTTGCTATCCAAATAAAGATGTACTAGAGGTAATATGATCTGTTCTGACAAAATAAAACAGTTGTGCAAACCCTGAAGAAATGTTTATATGGAAGCAGATGTACGTATCAAAAAGCCATAGTTGGTCTGGAGATCAGGGCCAGGCTAAGCCCCCTGAATAAGCAGTTTGTATGATTGAAGTTAGCAAAATCCTGGATATTTTCTGTTCTCAGTTCAGTTTGACACCAGCTCTCTCTAATTGCTGCATTTAAAGTTGAGAGATGTGCCTGTGGAAGGCTTTTGTTTTTTTTTTTTTTCTAGTCATTTCTGTTTTCAAAGTCCTTCTCAGGGTGAGACAGGCTAGCTAGTGTCTAGTGGAACTTCTAGGCTGGTTATTATGAGAATGAGGCCTGGGCCTTTCATGTCATTGTGAAGAGAACAGGCCCAGGGTGCATATTTCAAAAGGTGATGCCAGTGCTGTCCAGAAGGTTCAATCATTTTTTGTTTCAAGACCTCAATGAAATAAGACCTTTCCTTGGCAGTTATGTCAAACAGCATATTTGCTCTGTGTGAATGCAATATTCCCACTGAAACTCTGAGCTCTTTGCTGTACTAGGTACAAGAAAGTCTATTAGATCAAATAGAGGCATCCGCAACAGGGTGGGTTTCAACTCGTTTTTATCTGATTAAAGATATAAGCTATAAAAAAAATCCTTTTCTCCTGTTGTGGTATTTCTGAATTTGTTTTTGATGCCTCCAGTAATGTCCCTACAAATTTCTGGATAGTGCACGAAGAAAAGAAAGGGCTGGATTAAAGGTAATTCAATACAAATTACAGTGTTCATCTATGTGAGCTTCAGTAGCAGAGATCAGATATTTGTACGTATTTTATCATTTCTAGCTGTGCCAATTGCATGACTTCTCCCTTTTAACTGCAAGAAATTTAATCCTTTCTATTTGAACAACTAGGAGATCTGCATCTTGTGATTTTGCCACAAGTTTCTTCCTTCTGAACATATTCTTTTTTTTCCCATGCACCTCTGCACTAGGCTATAGTGCAGAATTTATGGGAACAGAAAATAAAAGTTAAAGATTGGCTTTATAATATTTTTAAAAGCAAGGACTTTAACTAAACAATGACATAGAGTTAACATCACACCTATGTTAGTGGAGCATTCCCTTTGTGGAGTATTTACACTCTAAGGAAAAAAAGTGGAGAGAGAGGATATAATGAGACACTGTGAAGGTGTTGTTTCTTCCTTTCTTCCCCTGGCGGTTATGGAGCAGGGGTTGTAGGCACATATGGTGGGTAGGAAAAGCCAGGGAGAGTCAGCAGCCTGGGAAGGCTCTAGTATTTACAGAAAAATAATTCCACACCAGTCCTGTAAAGTAAAGCCCTTGGAAAACCTCTGGGAGGTTGCTGAAATTACTCACTGCAGTCTGGCAGGAAGAACAAGAGTGTAAGGGAGATGTACATAGAGACATACAGATACAGGTATAGCCTGCAAGTGGACAAATTCTCTCAAGTAAGTCCTGAAGAGCCGTGGCTCTGTGGGAAGGGAAACATGACAAAGGGAAGGTCATGGCCTTCATGGGGCTTTTCTTTTATTCTGACAAAATTTCTTCTATTCCCATTGAAGTTCTGTTTGCATGTCCTAATGTATTGTTGACCTTACCCTCACAGCTTAAATGCCTAATTAATTTTTGAATCCTTCCTCTAAGTATAATTACAGGAAAGTGCTTTTAAAGCACCGAATGAAACAGTACAAACAAAGCACAAGAGAAGGAATTGTCACCCTGTCTGGCAATCTAATTTCTTCAGTGCTTCTTCTTAAACTGTTTCAGAATAATCTTTCCTTCTTCGGAAAACAAACCCAAACATGAAACATCTCATACTCATGTTCTCTGATCACTGTTCAAGGAATTGCTAGATTTTTATCTGCATGCCTTTGACAAAAAGTGAGTAGTACTTCTTTCTTGTGTTGTCTGCTGAACTCAAATCAGAACTGCAATAGCCACTTCTAAATTTCAAATAATTGTAGAAACAGGCACTACTGTTATTTGAGTGCTTCTTAGAGTGCTTGATCCAGGCCACTGGCTTGAGAGTGGTCTAAGACAGCTTTGCCATCCTCCCACCTTGCATGCACTCCTCGAACAGATGTCTTAGTATCACAGAGGAGATGACTTGATGTGAAATGGCCAGTTTGTGTTCCTGCCCCTTTCCCCTCTCTCCTCTATCTGTGGTTTACCTATGAATTGAACAACCCCTCCAAATACTCTACTGAGGTATTTAGGACTCCATCCAGGCAACATGGGATAGGAGCTGAGGCCCTCTGGTGAGATCCCTGATATCAAGGATGTTGGGTAAAAAAGACCCTTCTGCTTTTTCTAGCTCTCAAATTGTTCCCAGTTGGATGAAATCAGTACAGTTGATGCTGTCTGTGTAAGTAGACTCCAGAGGATTAGGAGGACAGGATGGGAGGCTTGAGGCACAGAAAATAAAATAACAAACATGGACACTAATTGAATCTGAACATTGGACTAGCAGCTGCTTAGAAGAAAGTCTAAAACCCCTCAGTGACTGGAAGAAAAAAAAAAAAAAGAGAGAAGAAAGGTTGAGACGTTCTGCTTTCCAGAGCCCACAAGGTTAATAATAGCATAATGTTTTATGATTAAGCTTCTACAAGTTCTTTAAGGGAGGATCTAGAAACTGAATCCACAGTAAAATTGCATTTGCTCATTAGATCTTCTAAGATGGCATTGTTTGACTTTTTGAATATTTTAGGCTGCTTTGTGCTTCTAAGGTACTGTAAAGGACTATTGCCATAAATAATCATCAGAGGTTTAGTAGTCTTGCCAAAAATGTTTTCATTTTAATCAGAGCTAAGTATATACGGAACGCTTCAGAACTTGATTAGAAAAGTTTTCAGATGGGGATGTTTCCTTAAAATATACCAGCTTTTTGAAGTCATGCTTCCACACTGTTGTCCCCATTACCAGTTATTCCATCCAACTCTTTTCCCCCTTCTATACGACAGTGCCATTCAATCAATCTGAGATTCTTCCTAAGGCCAGGAGTGCAGAAGGAGCAGGTGTTCTGATCACAGCTGATCTGCATCTTCTGAAGCTTTATTATCATCCTGAATTAAACAAAAGAATAAGTGCTTTTAAGAAAACTGAAGGTAAGCTGTGTTAAATGCCTAATAAATCTCTTTAGCTCCTCTTCTCTTTACAAGGAGTCCAGAATCCTTCTCCAGAATGAAAATGCTTATTTTCTAGTCATCTGGCTGTAAATCAATGTCGATTGCTTAGAATAAAAGTAAAAAAATTCCTTAAACAAAACAGATGATGGTGGTTATGCAAAACGAAGGGTCACAGCAATCTAGTAGTAATTCCTATTTTAATTTTAAAACCTAAAATAATTGGGTACATCTTGCTCTCATTTAGACCTGTGCAAACCCTGCTATATTCAGGAAGGCTTTTTTTAAAAAAAAAAAAGACAAAACTCATCTTTTGCAAATTAAGAAATGAACACATAATGAGAAAGAAATTAGTTGCCTTCCATTTCCCAGGGTACTCAATTTCCACTTATGAAAATATACTTAAGCATATTATGCTTTTTACTTACCCAGGATCTTGACCACAGGTTGTAGCTATGCTGTTTTAGATGTTTGGTTTGGTACTAGTTGCTTACTGCCTTGGAACGTGGGAAACACAGCAGTGTCCTCAAAATGTGGGAAGTGTCCAGGGTGATATTTTGATTTCCATTCTGTGTTTGGTGAAGGTGGATTGATCCTGGGAGACTTGGGGAGCACTGGAGACTAGGACACTGAAAGCTGAGCATCCTCAACAGTAGCAGCAAGATGCTACAAGACTCCTGTTATTTTAACGTACAGCCAGCTGGGACCAGCTAAAAAGTAAGGCAGATCTCTTAGACACACTGAAGCATTGGTTGGACTGCTGGGGACCTCCTCCAGCTCCGCTGAAGTGAACAGAAATTACAGGTACGATGCTCATGGATAAAGCCCTGGTGGGCAATTTGTATGGTCGCTCTTGTCAGTGCAGAATCCCTAAAGGAAAGTTAATGCTCTGAATTCACATCACAACGACGTAAGGGACTGATTAACTGTACACAAAGGGCAGCACATCACGCTCTGGCAAAGGGACCAACAGCACCATGTGCAAACAACAAAACAGGCAGCTTGTGTGAGCCAGCTGTGATTTTGGAATCACGCAAACACTTAATGTGACTGTGGCATTTTTTCACATTGTAATTTCCTCTTCACTATCATTATAGTCCTTAAACTAAAAAAAAAAAAAAAAAAAAAAAAAAAAGGATGATGGTCTACTACCTTCAAAAATGTTCTCTCTAAAGAGTAATTGCTTATTTGCACAAATCCTTAATGTGCTGAATTGTATAATTGCTGCAACACACCGAAAATCTATTGAATGTATTCCTGAGCAAATATAATATGACTATCTTTTGAAGAAAAAATTTATCTTGCTAATATTACTAATTGTACACTTACAGCTTTTCCTGCTGAGATAATGAGGAAAATTGGACACAGGTTACTCTTAAATTATATATTGGTGGAAAATCATGTCCTTTTTCTGTCTGTCATGATTTTGACCGAAAGTAGAGTACAACTTACAGTCTTATTCTTCTATATTGTTTAGCTATTGGTTGAAGTTTCAAATATTCTGTGGCAAGTTTTTTTGTTTCTTCTGCACTTTTTTCCTTTGTGTTTTACTTCTGATATACTTAATATAGGTTCACAAAAAAAAGCAAAGCAAATACTTCACTGTGACAAGTAGAATGGCATATCTACCTGCACCATAAGTTGACAACATCTTACTTTACTTGAGTAAATGTTGAAAAATGTTAAACGTGAGATATTATTAGTATTTTTTGCTATGAACATAGGACTTAAAAGTAAAATGCAATGCACCAGACTGATTGTGGCCTTTGTGGTGTACTTCCACATTAGGAGAAGGTAGGATAACTGAAGTTTTAATACTAAAAATTTCCTTAGGTTTACAGTGGTGGATTTAGCTGTCTTTTGAAGGTCTTTCCTTCTGCACATTGATCATCATTTTACATGGTTTTTTTCTTAACTTTCATTCCAGTACTTCTGATTTTTTTTTCTTAAATGGAAAGTGTGTTACAAATTGTGTCTTGAAGCAGATATAATTTGAATGAAATCAGGAGGTAGTGTAGTCTTGTTCTGTATTTGGTCTGCCTTGCACTTTTTCTCCTGTGAGGGTCAGCAGAACTGAAGTGCTATAGTTGCCTTATTTTTCCAAGCACAATGAATCTTGGTCTCTGAGCAGACCTCTGAGGCATTCAGTTAATAATCTTGAAAAGAAGGAAATTTGAACTGGGAATGCAGCCTCAAAATCATCTGTAAACTCCTTCTTTCTCAGATATTCAGTCTTTCATATCTTATGTAGTCTTTATGTAGACATAAAATACTTTATGTCTAAAGTATTTGTGACCAGTACTCTCTTGTTCTTCTCAGAGTACTTTATAGAGAAGTTTATCTCACTAATATTTTTTTCCTATAAGTATTTTAGAAAATAATATAAGCATTTACAGGAAAAGAAGTGTAATGTTTTATTTCACTCGAAGTTAACATTTTATTTCACACAAAGTTAACATTTATGATGATGATAATAAGTTAGATGTAAAGTTGTTTAAAGACAACTTAAAATTCACCAGAAGTTGCCCTTCAAATAACATCCAAATATATAACATAAATTTTCTAGATAATTTGATTAAAATGCAGCCATTAACCAGGTATTTTTTCAATACTGTAAATATGAGCGGGTTGGAGAGCATATTTAAGCATGTTATGTTGTCAAAGCTGCTTAAATAAATTTAGAGAACGTCTTTAATGGAGGGTTGCACTTAAAGGTCACTGTTATGACCTTAGCAAAATGTTATTTATTCCTAAATGTTCAAAACATTGCTGTGTTGGCTATGCTTCTCAAATGTCGAGCACTCGCTTTGATTAGTAGTCTTATATTGATAAGTAGTCCCTGAGGTAATTTGATGCCCTGGGGAATGAGTGCTCAGAGAAACAGATTAAATCAGATTAGAAAAATGTTTACCTGCCAGCTGTTAATACACAGCAGTTTCTGAGGCTATGATCTGCAGTTAGCTTGGTGTAAATCAGTTTATTATCTTGCTTGGATGTTTGGAGTGTCTTCTACCACTGTTTCTGAATATTTCCTCTGACAGTGGTAAATTCTTATGCAGGTAGGTAATGCTAGGACAAGGAGGAATGGACTAAAACTGAAAGAGGGGAGGTTTAGGTTGGACATCAGGAAGAAATTCTTCATGGAGAGAGTGGTGAGGCGCTGGAACAGGCTGCCCAGAGAAGCTGTGGCTGCCCCATCCCTGGCTGTGTTCAAGGCCAGGCTGGATGGGTTCCTGGGCAGTTTGATCTAGGGGTTGGCAACCCTGCCCACGGCAGGGGGGTTGGAACTAGATGATCTCTGAGGTCCCTTCCAACCCAAGCCATTCTATGATTCTGAAAAATGCCTCCTTTCCATTTTTTTTGCTGTTTTGGGGTAGCTGAGAGAAAATGAGTGAGGGCCACATGAAAAAACTGCTGCTAGTTATGAGGTATGAGTACACTGTGCTGCAGTTATGGTTTAAGCACAGTGTATTGCATGACAACATGCACTCTGTTTTGCAATATAGTAATATTTTAAAAAGTTGTTGGTCACTACCCCTAGAGATCTGTGTGTCAGACAAAGAATGTTGCAGTGCCAACTAATTTCTGAGAGTCTGATAGCCTTGAATGTGTTAGACTCATAAAGCCAGGAGAAAACCTTGGCAAACAGGCCAAAATGCTTGTTCCTAGAAAAAAAAAATGAATTTACAGGCTATGTGGAATTGTACAAAAGTTTGTTTTTCATCTTTGGTATGGAACAATTTAAGTTGTTATTTTAATATTTAAAATAGGAAGACAATTTTATAACTAACCTAGACATTACCTAATCTGATTCCTCTGTTTCTCTTAGAGTTATCAATATGACTATTAGTGCAGATTTTTAGTGTTATTACTTTTTTTTTTTCTGTAGTTGTTCAACTGTCTTCTTCATGGGAGGATTCTGTTTAAATTGTGCAATATTCAGAGATGTTCAACAATCCACTTACAAAACACTGTGGGGGAGGTACAGAAAAACATTTCTTATTCATTTTGAAAATTCACAAGGCTATTATGTGTCTCTAAACACTTCAGCAATTTTGTACCTTATGCCGAAATTATATTTTCATGCAACTGATGCACCAAAGTTGTGCCTTAAGAAGGTCCTTTGTTAATATGCTGAATTTGCAAGTGACTGATGCTTTGAGGAGATGAGAACATAGCAGCCTTTTCCCTCGTCGGTTGTGTGAAGTCATAGATCCACAGTTGAGAGAACATTGCATTGCCCACAGGATGAAGGGCTCTGTTTTACACTCTGATAAGAGATCTGCTGTGAGAGGACAGCCAACGGGCTGGAGGGGTGGAATTCGTATTAAACATCAGAATGAAACCAAAGAGTTGCAATTACCCATGCATTAGCAAAGACTCCACAGATTGTAAGTCAGAATATTTATTACAACTGGTACCTGACCCCACTGTCTTTTCTGACAAGCAGTTTTTCAGTCCATGTTTCCTTTTAACCTTTTTTAATTTGTAAACATTTAGATGACCTGTGACTCTATTGGTGGTGTCTGAAAACGGGTCTCATATCGTTTCCTTTTAACCTCAACTATGAAGACTGAAATTCTGAAAGGGGATCACTTTGAGCACATTGTCTTTGGCATTTTTTCTTCCTACAGAAAAGAGTTTGGGTTATTGTTAGGTGGAGGGACAAAAAGAAAAAAAAAAAAGGAAACCTCAGTGTGATGAAAAATTAAAACTTCTAAATGTATTATAGAAAAGAGAACATTAAAATGCCACTCAGGTACACAGTCCTTACTAGGAAAATAATGTAACATATGGTTACAAACTCTGTGAACAAGCTATGAAACAAGCATGTTCATGCTGTGTTAAGAGACTTCAGTAGGATGAAGGAGACCTGCATAGGCCTGAGCTCTCATTGCTAGAAGCTTCTTTGTCTCCAGAGAACGAATTTGGTGTGATCTTTTAGACTGATATGGCTCATTCAGATGTAGCTTTTTCTGGTAAGGTTATTTTGAAAGTGTTCAAGTGATGATCTAAGGGCTGCTTTCATTTTGAGATGGGGCTGATTTGAGCCCAAAATGTAAATCTGCATTGTTTCAGAAATCTTTGGTCTACCATACTATTTCAGTGGTGTTTCTTATGTTAAGATATTTCATATGAGAAATCAGACATTCAATTTGTTAAATCATTCATCTTTGAGGTCACAATGGTGTTTTGTTGTTGTTGTTTCTTTATGGCCAACAAGGGAGGATGGTTGTCCTTCCTTCTCTTCTTTTTTTTTTTTTTTTAATTTGTAAATGACTGGAATGCCAATTAAATGATTAAAGCAAAATAATTCTCTGACCTCTTTGAGGGCATCTGAACGAGCTGTTATTATGCAGGAATGGGAGCCAGTCAGCGTGTAAATGCGGTCAAGAGAAGCACATAGAACATTAGAGGCCGTTAGTAAAGGCACAGTGAGCAGGACAGAAAGTGGTATGCCACTGTATAAATAATGTTTTTCATGTCTTGAATACAATATGGCATTCTTGTTTTTCCGCCTCAGAAAAGAGCTAATAGAATAAAAAAGGCATAGATAGGAACAACAAAGAGGATCAGAGTTGGAAGATGGATTGAATAGACTGTCACATTTTTATCATGGAAGAGAGGGATATGATTAAGGAGGAATATGATAAGATGTGGTATATTGGAAGTTGACAAGTTGATATGTAAGGAGTAATTTTTCACTGTCCTTCATAACACAAGAGGTTCAGTGTACAAAAAGAAGTTGTCAGGCTTGAAATTGTCAGCTTTAAGACAAACCAACTAACAGAACCTAATGCGTAAATTTGGAAAGCATAAATGATATGAAAGTAAAATGGCTAAATTAACGGTGAATAGAATCATTGGCTGGAGTCAGATATGACGGTCTACTTAGGGCCCTGGGCTCCAGAGGTACCTATACTGCTGATTTCCAGTAGACTTGACAACTGCATAATGGCAGAGCGTGTCTACTCGTTGTTAAAGTTGTGCTAGTGACTGTTGTTAGACACAGGTTAATGGAGCTTTCGGTCTGCCTCAGTGGGGAAGAAACTTCTTATGTTACTATGGGTCTTTAAACATTATCCCTTTAGGAACTGCCACTTGTGCCCTTAGATAAAACCTCAGTTACTGCCAGCTTCTGTCTTTCAAACTGATAATGTGACTGTGGTCACTGCCTTCATTACTCTCTGTGTCCTTAGCTGTAGCTCTGACAATTGCCATTTGTATTTTATCTGTGATTGGACAGGTAGTAGTTGATGTGTACATGTTTCCTTGTCCTCAAACTGACATGTATTTAATTTAGTTCTGGACTTTGTTTAGCTGCTTTGTTTTCCCGCAATGCTCAAGAGGGTGAGCCTACAGCCACAAATCTTTCCAGGTTTGTGTTCAATTTGCAAATCCTATATTTGTAGCTGAAAAAAAAGCCCTTTCTGTTCTCAATGGAAGTGTTTGTCAGACCTTTTTGGCAACAATGTTAAGTAGTTTATGGTCAATTTCATCTAACAGTGGCCTCCCATAAATAAAGATGTGGAACCTTTTACACTCATTGACTGAGGCCAAAGGGCCTTCTTCTTTTTGCACATATTAACACTTACGCATTTCAGAAGCCAAAAGAAAAAGATGACATTTGTCTCCAGTTCTGGCCACAGCTGCTGAGAGCCTGTACAATGTCACTAGAAAATTCACCTCTGATTTTGTTGTGCATTTTGTCTGTCTGGGATACTGTGAGTCTGAGAAACTAAATGTCAGCTCAAGATTGCCTTGTGCATTGGACCTGGCTGTTAATGCATTCTCGGTACTGACTTAAATAGCTGAATGAGGTGCTAAGTTAACAAACCAAAATCATACTCCAGGGAGTCTCTTCATTGCTTCCTTGTACCAGCTCCTGTTGAGAAATGCATGTCCAGCACTGTCCTCCAAATATTATGCCTTTTTAAAATCTTCTTTCCCTCATATATTTCTTCTGTTACAGGTAAATGATCATTTATCTTCAACCTGTTAGATTTATTTCTAGATATTTTGTTCTCCCTTGTTTCCCCCTACCTTACTCCTCTGTCTGTGCTACCTAAAATATTTGATCCAGCTCTTCTTTTGCTCTTCCAAATCTCATAGAGGTGATATCTCTTTTATGATCAAAAATGAGTTGTTTTCTGATGAAACTGTTACCAATGACAGTATAAAATGTAGCAGGAGGAAATAATGTCTTCCAACCAGCAGCTGGAGTGCTTTCATTTTATTATTATTATTATTTTTCCCTCAGTATTATATAGTAGGTCTTTGTAGCTCCATCAAATGATGGACAACAGTTTGTATCAGGTGTTTCTTGCAGGCTTTCCCCTTTCAGTAGCTAGAAGAAAATATCCTATACTCTTCCTCATTTAGTTTGGAAGCATGTATGAGATCTTGTCTTGTATTAGTGAGTGAGTCTTAATTGCTTAGCCAAAGAGTAAGTAACTCAGTGAATCTAGATAGTCTCTCTTGAGAAGGCCAGTACAGGCATTACAGAACAGAGCTGAATAATCTGGTATGTGTCTGAGTGCTTATAGCCCTTAAAAACATTTTAAAGTGTGTTACTTAGCTGTTTCAGTCCTCTATCCTTCTGTTGAGATTATAGTTCATATGGAATAATGGAGATTAATTATTTTAACACTGTATTGGGCTCTTTCTTTCTCTCTGAATACTTTTATTTTCTTTTCTCCTCCATTTTTTGTCCAGTGGATTTCTTTGTAAACTTAATTCCGTCTGCCTGAATGGTGAATGCTTAACCATTCCTCCCTGTGAGCATCCGGATGGAACCTGGTTACCATGACATTGAAAACAACCTCATGCTTGCCACAGCCAGTCTATTGCTCGTGTCTCTTTTCAGGTGTGATTGCTTATGTCGTCAGAATACTGGAAAGGACCCAGAGAGGTCATTAAGTTCTTCCTCTTACTCTAAGGCAGAATAAGTTACATGTGTCGGTCCTGAGGGATGCTTGTCTGTTTTGCCCTAAAACATTTCCTGATATTTCCTGCAGAAACTCCACAGCTTCTGCAGGCAACCTCTTGTACTTCACAATCCTTACCTTTGCAAAGTCTTCTCTGCAGCCTAATCTGAAAATCCCAAATCACTTCAAGTCTGTTATTTCCTCTTTTAATGGTCATGAATGTGGAGGGCCTACTGTAAATAAGATGAAGAAAGCAATAGCATTTTACATATTTGAACAAAATTATTTAAGTATTTAAGCACTCCACCCCTTTTTTTTTTTTTAATAGAATAAAGCCAGAACCGGTTTGTTTAACCTACCATTTAATTCCTTTTTCTACATCTATGAGTCTTAGTGGTCTCTTCTGACTTTTCCAAGTAGTTATGCATTTTGTTGAGATTTATGTGTAGAACCAATACTTTGAGGCCGTTTGAGGTTCCATTGAGACTGATGCTTTGTATTCAGTGTCTTTAAACAGTGTTGCAATAGCATGACATTGTTGATGGGAAGGCAATTTGTGATGATTATAATTCTGTTGTAATAACGTTCTTATAATTCTGTTACAATTGATTTTCACTTGCTCCTGTTGAATTGTAATCTCCTTTTACCCTCAAAATTTAAATCTGATTTGCCAAGATCTCTTCTGAATTCTGGCCTCTACTCTGTACACTGTGTCCTTCGTGGTCTGGCACCATGAATAACATTTCAGACGCATATGCTGTATTCAGTCATCAAGTTATTGAAAGCGTAGATTGATACTATACCTAAGAAGGAGTCCTGTGAATTGTCATGTAATAATGCCCTCAATTTCAACATTATGTTCTTGATAACTAATTTGAGTATGATTTTTCTAACCAATCTGGCAGCTTAGGCATATTTCTCTAGACAACTCAGTACCTCCTAAGTAGGTGGATAAAAGTCAGTTGAGGCCGAGAAATGTAATTTGAGGTAAATCCTTACTAAAGCCAAAATGTGTAACAGAATCTTGCACCGATCCAAAATGTTTGTTCCTCTGTCAGAAAAAGAAAATTTGATTTGGTCTCATTTATTTATGATGTATCAACAGTGTGTAATTAATTGCCCTGTTTTGTTGCTGTTGTTGTTTTTTCCATCAAGGTGTTTTTTTGATTTTGACTTTGTCTGAGTATTTAAATGGGAACTCAAATCAAGCTTGATTCACCCTTCCTTCTTTCTTTGGCTTTTAAGGATATTTACTCTACTTTTCCTCATCTGGTCTTCCTGTATCTCACCCAGCTTCCCAGGAATCAACAATATATTCCACAGGTCATTGTTTAATTACATTAAAAAAGCCAAAAAATACATGTGTCATAGGACAACCTGTTCCAGTACTTACTACTCTCACGGTGAAATAATTTTTACTTTTGTCCAGTCTGAACCTTCCAGGCTGAAATTTATGGCTGTTGTCCCTTGTTATGTCATCTGCCAGTACTGAGATATTGTTTGTTTGTTTAGAGAGCATTTTTTCTGCTAAGATGATTTTTATGGATGGAGTTTCTCTGCCCACCTATTTCTCGGGCTTGTAAAAGTAGAGCGATTTTTCTTGATTTTTGTAGGAGAACATCTTTTAGGAGAAAAATGCAATCAGCCCCCTCAAATATATAAAACTACATATTTACCAGTATTATTTTGTCAATGATAGCTATAGCAAATGTTACTTGCACTACCAGAAGCATAAGGAATGCATTTAATACAATGTTGTAGACCTTTGTAGGCTATTATATTATGAAAGATGATCCTGGATTAATTGAGAATTTATTCATAATTTCAGAATGTTGGATATATTTTTTTCTGTAGGTTTTCAGTCTGTCTTAATTTCTCTTAGCATGGAGACTGATCCTAAGACTGCTAAGATATTTTGACTGAAGTTGAATTGGTTTTAGTTCAATTTTTCTTAAAGGCCCCCAAAATCCTGATAAATTGGATTCATGTTGCTGTGCTACTTTTCTAGGTTCATCAGGTAAAGCCACCTAATTGAGATATTCCCCAATTATGTGGCAATAAAACAGTGGATCAGAAAAATGCCTTCCTCCCATGATGATGACCATACTAGTGTTGCCTGATTGGACCTTAGTATTTTAAAAATTAAAGCCCTGTTTCAGTGAAGTGCTTAAATACGTGTATAACTTTAATCATTTGAGTAATTACAATGATTCTCAACATAAGAGGTGAAATTGGATTCATGTCCCGAGAGGTTTGTCTCATTTATTTACTGCAGTTTGTTGTATGCAAACAGAGCTAGATATCAACTCAAGAGAAATCGCTGTTTTGCTTGCATTCCAGATTTCTCACATCATCAAATGGAAAGCAAATAGCAAGCTAGATTACAACTTCAAATTTTTTGATGTTCAAGGTTCAGTGACAAATATGTAGTATTTTTGGAAAATTCAAGATGCTGAACTGTTTTTGAATTAGAGGGAATTTGTTTTTGAGTTCATGGGAACATTTTTTACACCTCTACATATTACAACATAAACAAGTTTTATTTCATGCAACACTAATTTAATGATGTTTTCGTAAATAGGACTGATTACTGTGTTTGTGTCCGTTAGATAGTAAGTGTCAATATTAAGCAATGCATAAAGTTTATTAAGCTGTTCTAATTTTTTGTCATTTTTAGGAACCATGGATCTACATGTATACTGTAGATGGTCTGTAAAATTCTGTGCTGAAAAAGTAAAAAATAAAAATAAATCATCTGAAAAATGCCCATGCTTTATGAGGAAAGTTTTGGGTCTTGTGAACTGATTTCATAGCTAAACTGTAAAAACTGATGATGGAGTTAAAACTTTTGTACATTCTTTTCAGACTTTTTAATATTCATTATGTTTCAGACTTGTAGTCCTGTGGGCAGCAAAGTGTTGCAGGTGTTGCATATAAGCCTGTAGCCCATATACATGAGGCATTCCTGTAGTTTCCTTTGTCTCGCATCTCTGAGCAGATTCTGTTTGCCCTATGCAACAATGCAAGAGGGAAGAAATGGTCAATCGAGCATGCTATTAAAGATGGTGCAAATTCAGGTCATTTTGTCTTCAGAGAATCTTCTTCATAACTAATTATTGGTTTCAATAAATGAAAGCAAGGCCGCACCTCGAGTGCTGTGTTCAGTTTTGGGCCCCTCACTACAGGAAGGACACTGAAGCCCTGGAGGGTGCCCAAAGAAGGGCAACAAAGGTGGTGAAGGGCCTGGAGCACAAGGCTGATGGGGAGCGGCTGAGGGAACTGGGGCTGTTCAGTCTGGAGCAGAGGAGGCTCAGGGGAGACCTTACTGCTCCCTACAGCTACCTGACAGGAGGCTGCAGTGAGGTGGGCGTCGGCCTCTTCTCCCAGGTAACAGTGATAGGACGAGAGGTAACAGCCTAAAGCTGCGCCAGGGGAGGTTCAGGTTGAGTGTCAGGAAAAACTTCTCCTCTGAGAGAGCAGTCAGGCATTGGAACAGGCTGCCCAGGGAGGTGGTGGAGTCATTGTCCCTGGAGGCATCTGAGAAATGTGTAGATGTGGCACCCAGGGACATGGTTTAGTGGGCATAGTGGTGGTGTTAGGTTGACTGTTGTACTAGATGATCTTGGAGGTCTTTTCCAACCTTATGATTCTATGAAAGCAACAGTATCAAAGTCCTTAGAGTAAAGGAAGTCTCTCTCTCTCACTCCCCCTCTCTATGGATTTTCAAATCCAGCAGTTATGGGAAGTACTGGTTATGTCATAAAAACAAATAATCCATCAGTTGTAAGCCCCGTGTGTCAGAAATGCACTTTCTTGTTCCTGTGGAAGCAGATATTGACAATGTATATGTGCACATTGTAAGAGGAATACAATATTATTATTATATTTTTTCTTTCATGTTCCGGCAGTGTATTTTAAATGGCTATGAAATGGAACTGCCAAAATTAGGATAGCTCTACAAAACATGAGACTAATCCAAATCCTCTCTAAAACCCCTTTTTTTTTCAGTAACGCTGTCCAGAAATGAAATTGTTCAGTTAGAGAAATCAAGTAGCAACTGAAAAACAGTTTACCTGAGACCTGTGGGAAAATAATAAGGTGAAGTTATCAAAATCAAGCTCTTCCAAAATGTCACTGAAGAGCAAAGGTTTCTTTTCTGGCAGCAAAATGAAAAGTTTCTGTTGAATTTACATTTAAAGAATAACTCCAGTAAAATAATAGGAGGTTTTGTATATCTGCCAGAAAGAAATAAAAATACCTGTATAGATCCTGGGGCTTCCACATGGAAATGCACTGCATTTTGAAAAAAAAAAAAAAAAAAGGTGAAAAGGTTTCCTTTGTTGTTCCTGTGTTGTCATCCTTTGAAGACACTGCTGTTTGTTTCAATGAGAAGAGTAGTTCTAACAGGTCTTCAGCAAACATAAAACTTCTGTCAAGGACTAAGTGGGAGGAATGAAGAAGACTACAGATGTAGATACAGCTCCAAGTTATCTACAAAAAAACGGGATAATCTGATACTTGATATCTTATACACATTTAATGAAGTGAGGCATACTAAACAATCAGCCTTATCAAGACAATTAAAACTAGACATTCCTACATTTCTACATGCTAAAGGCGTATGAATGAGAGCCGAAAGGCAATGGGCCAGCTCTTCAGCTGCAATAAATCAACGTTTCCATAAGTAGGTGGCACAATTTCATGAAATTCTGTGAAAGTAGTTACGCATGTACTTAAGCTCTTTTCTAAATCTGAAGCGATAAGGTTACCTCAACGGCATATGAAGTATTTAGCACATTGAAGGGCCTGCAAACTAAGCACAACAGTGATGAGCAGTTTCTTCTTCACTAATAAATATGTTGTGTACAAATTGTGAACATACAAATATATTTATGTCATATATTTTGTTTAATATACATAAGATATATTTATGTATGATTGTGTTTTTTGAATCTTTCCTCTCATCCTGAGGAAGAACCAGGATTTATTTTTTAGTAGAATTGTAAGATAACTACCTGTTTACTATTAGCAGTGCTTTTCTTTTTTATGGGGAGATGGAGAACAAGGTCCACCCGATGGTAAAAATATAATTTTAAAAATCTTGCTAATGATGGAATGAGAATTTTCAAAATGGGGATAAATATTTATGTAATCAGTTTTTACAAAGAGATACAAGAGATTTGAATAATAACCACAATCTTCCTTTTTATTAAACTACTAATTAATGTTTTGTTTTGAGTGCTGGTAAACTAGTTCTAGAGCTAGCCCATATCCTCATAGTCATTTTGTATATTTTTGTATTTCCAGTATTTTCACTTCAGAGTTATCCTACTGCACCTCTCCTGACCTTTGCTGGGAGAGAGAGGAGAAAGCCCTATTTTATAATTTTTGCAGTTGTCTTTTTTTCAAGTCTTAGAGAAGGCTAACACAAACACTGATGTCCAGAGATAACAACAAACATTCAAGAATCAGAAAGTTCCATGTACACCACTTAGATTCTTAAATCTTCTTCTGCCTTGTCTATATGTCAGGGCCAAAAAGATTCTTTTATAATAGGCATCACTGATGTACTGTATGATAATCTCACATTCTTGCTTTCCTTGATAGCTTTTAATTCTGTAAGTCCTAAGAGGCCCTGTGAAGGAGTATAAACAGAGAAGAGGAGAGCAATGGAGGGATGTTACCTATGCTTTGCTTACTTTGTTTGTCAGACCCAGCTGTGCGGCCCCCAAAACGAATCATCTCATGCATACAGTCATTACTAGAGAATTTGAGCACCTTGAGACCCGGGCAGTTGTCAGGTCTTTTTTGTGCCTGTACATATTTACAGCAAGACTGAAAACACTGTAATCTGAAAAGGTAGATTGATATCCTGGAAGGAATAACATTCTTATCACATAGAATAAAGGCTTCACACGTAAAGCATTGGAACTTGTGAGGTTTCTTTCAAAGTACTAAGTGATTCTTTACATCTGAAATGATTGGTACAAGCTTAGTCATTCCCTCAGTTCATCAGCTGGCCAGTATATTCCAGTTTATGCATTGGTGTTGGGAGTCTTGATTTCAATGCCATATCATTCAGATTATTTCCACTTTATCATGTTTTCATTCTAATGAAATTCCTCTGTTTTAATAAAATCTCTCTGGAAGTGGTTCATTCTTGCCAGTTCATGAATTTTTTCTTTCTTGTGAATGGGCATGTGTTTTACAGATTTGTGTGTGTGTGTATAAAACTAAAACTCATTGCCTGTAAAGATGACCCTGATTTTACAACATTTTCTGCCAAGTTTTAAGACAAAGGTTGATGTGAAGAAATCAGCAACATTCAACATCTCCATTACCTCTGGCCCATCTGCAGCCAGACGTGTATGGGATCTTTGAATCTCTACTCTCTTCGTGTACTTTGCAAAATGATCCTGTTTGTCTTAGTGTTTCAGTCCTGGGTCTGCTACAGCCCTTTACAATATCTGTGATCTCTAATCCGCCATGCCCCATGTTCTCTGTGTGCAAGATGCACACAGCAGAACACATGGCTGCTGTTGGTGCCTTTCTGATTGTTGGGTTGTGGGGGCAAAGGGAGTAGGATTAATGAGAAGGAAAGTGTTTAAAAATGGCTAGTATCTATTTATATATTTACTCTCTGATAGTGTCTGCAATTAGCTGCAATCAGCTTCATATGGGATAGCTGATATTCCTGGAGGAACTGAAGCCAACAGTAATTTTCTGATGACTTAGCAGTGTAAGTGCTGTTTCTTAATGTACTTAACCTTGAAGTGTCCACAGAGATGCTGATGAAATTCCTTCTAAGTGCTGAATGTTGTCATTACGAAACATTTTTATTACAACCATAACTATTATGCACTGACTTCACAAATTAGCAGTATTTTGGCCTATCTTCTGCAGAGGTTGAGGCCAAGAGATTCTTAGACCAAAGATCCTGGAGCAAGCTGCAGCTGAACACTTCACAAGCCTTTCCTCTGCCTTCCCATCCCTGTCACTGCCTCTGCCTTCCTGGAACAAAGCCCAGGCTAATGCCCTCTGTGGCATTTCAGTCTGGTCCTGCTTTCTGCTTTATTAGTAATGCATACTTACTTCATTAGGAACCAGCATATTTTCTCCCAGTGTGATTTCCAGAATTCTGCTGGCTTTACCTTTCAAATGGTTGCCCTCATCTGGATCCTGATAACATGTTGGGGTTTTAAGAAAATTGTCTTACATAAAGCTAGTTTTCTGAAAGCGTGTAGTTTTGGTATAGAGTTAAAAAGAGGTGGACATTTCAGGTATTTTGCCTTTTTTTATATACTTCTTATTTTTTTACTTCTCTTTATTTCAATCTGTTTTTAAGTTCTAGCTCTTAACTTCAGTTTGCCTTTCCCTGTTAGATTAAACATCTTTGAGCAACAGTATTTTTCCTTATTTAAAGAGTTCTTGCACACTGTAACCAAACTGCCTTTCAGTCTTCTTTCTGATAGGCTAAACAGATTGAGGTCTTTGTTTCTCAGTGTAAGCGACCGTCTCAAACCTAGACTAATTTGTCTGTCTTCGTTTTACAAGTCCTTCAATTTTTCAACAGCTTTTGAGAAATGAGGATTGTGGAACTATTTGCAGTACTATTGTATAGGTTTCACAAAAGTTATATGCAAAGGTAAAACTGTTTTCTGAGTCCTACTCACTACTCCTTTGTTTTCTAAAAGACTGTAAGCTTGGAACTCATTTCTACAAGTTAATACAATTGCACTTGAGAATGATAGATTTTTATTTATGCAAAATGCTGTTTCAATGTAGTCAAAACTCCATGAGTGCAGATCAAATTCAGCATCTAGATTCAGCCTAAAAGAGCAGTAAAATGTTTCAGGAGATTATATTTTTCATTTTGACTTTGTTTTTTATTAATAAATGTTTTGATTTCTCATTGTAAAACTGACCGAAGTTTTAAAGTATGGAAAGAAATATTTTTAAAATATTTCAGCTAAGCCACGTTTTTCTTTTAATGTTGTTTCTATGTATTTTCCTATACACATGTTTTGTGGCCAACACCGGCCTGCACAAAACCAAAACAGGCTGGAACTTTCTGCAGCTGTGCCAACTTAAATCAAGAAGTGTGAAACTTAACTGCACAAATATAGACCTACATTACTGGCACAGGCTGAAGCTTAACTTTGCAACTTGTTAGAATTACTGATGGACTTAACACCTGATATAACGACTAGAATAGAAAAATTGCACCAGTTACTGTTGGAAATCTTGTGAGATGTGGCTAAAATATAATATTAAGGAAAATATTCTAACTTGTTTCCAGGACTAAACAGACAAAATTGTCAAAACACTTATAAATAAAACATAGCAAAAGATATTCAGGAAGCAATGCAACTTCTAACTTGCTGTTGCAACTTGTTGTCTATTCCTCTCTCTCACAGAGATGAGAGTCTAAAAACCAACAAATAATCAATACTTGCATTGACTTTCATAGAAGATTGCACTTAGTCGTAACACTGCCACCTAGTGGTAGGACTACATATAGCAGCATTGCTGTTGCAGATGGGGGAGGAATTAAGACCTCTAACAGTGGAGGTTCTTTACTTTGTCAAGATAGGTACAAGCATTATGATTTATAATTAAGATGATTAACAGATCTAATAAGCACTTGGGTTTTTTTATTATAGATCTTCATCTGCTGTTCTTGTGATACTGGTAGGAGAAACTTTAGAGGCAAGATGGAGTAGGGAAAAGATGTCACCAAAGACTTGACTTCCTTTCTTATCTGTTTCCTTTTACTACCTCATTTCATCTTGGAAGGATTTTTTCCATGTCACCTTGTCACATTGCATGATGGTTAGTTTTCAGAACTAGCAGAGGCTTGCAGAGAGGATAAAATATTATTATGCTAAAAAAAAACTTAGTGCTGCATATTTTTTTTCCTACTGCAAATCCTTACTCAGGTGAACTGGTTATTTTCTTTATTAATGGTTTCAAACCTCAGCCCATCCCATGAAAGGTGTTTTGCTGTCAGACGGCTGTGCAGAAGACAGTGCTCCTCTGGAACAGTGCAAAGCATGTAAAAACTAGCCACTGACTTTAGACTTCTTAAGATCTCTTTGTTCCAATGGAGCTGACATGTGCCAGTAGACACACCGTGACATGCAACTGTGTGACACCCTGCCACACAATACACTGCAGACAGGTAATGCTCCACTTGCTAGCTCTGAGGAGGGATTGGACTCAGCAGAGTTGAAGAGGCACTGTGAGTCTCACGGGTGGTGAGGAACAGACGTCAGATGTGCACTTTGTGCTGGTTTAAGGCAGAAGGTCATGGGAACTTTCTTCTCTTGTGTTTTACTCCCTTTGCCCTTGGATGCAATGTTCATTTGATTTGCTTGATTGTGACTTCAAACCCAGTGGAAGAATCTAAAGCCCAGAAT
This sequence comes from Alectura lathami, assembly GCA_013399715.1. Classification (NCBI taxonomy): domain Eukaryota; kingdom Metazoa; phylum Chordata; class Aves; order Galliformes; family Megapodiidae; genus Alectura; species Alectura lathami. Next base: position 138,713 of record VXAV01012288.1, on the reverse strand, counting down.
ATACACCTTTCCAATATTTAATGGATACACCAAATATTCTGTTTATTGAAACAGCTGTACAACCCCTGGGAAATATTGTCACTCTCCTCTGTACTACATAGCATAGATTAACACTTCCTGAAAAAAGATGGCCACTGACCTGGCAATGTAAGCATTCTAGGAGGATCCCCCAAAATGCTGGAACAAATGCAAGGATATAAGACATCCTAAGATGAGGTTAACAGTACAGCTAGAGGTTATTATGTAAGTTTAACAAGCATTTCAACATTACTTTATGTTAACTGATTAACAGTAATATGATGAATTCAGTAAGAAGTGTTGTAATATGCTATTTAAAATGAAAATATTCTGGCTCTGATATAATTTATTATATTCTTAGGGAAACTGCTGTAAAATTAGTGTTATGTCATTCTTTAATATTATCATCAGGGAATATTAGTTTTAATAAACATAGATAATGAAAGAAAGGAAGAAAAACAGGAGAAAATAAAATAATTAAGCCACCATGTTTTAAAATTCATCACTTTTTATTGTTCTGTGAATGAATAAATAAGTGGTAAAGTTGATTACTGTGCTGCTGCAGGAGGTAAAGTCACAATTAAAACTAAGATTGAATTCAAAATTTCTACAGACTCTTCCTGAAGCCTCAGAGTGGCAGCTGCCAGAAAAGACAGAATAACAGAGGTACATGCACCTTCCTGGGCTTTATCCTTTCTGAACTATCTGGGAGGTGACGTTTGCCCAGGTGGAGGATCTAGCTAAGGCCTGTGCTGCTGGCAGCCAGCCTTCACTGTGTTGTGAGCTGTGATCAGTAAAATGTACAGCAGGGTGCAGCCACACATCTGTAGGTACCCCTTTTAATACCAGAGCAGTTAACTAGTACTGCCTTGTAGACAAGCAGTGTTCCCTTTAAAGGCAGAGGGGGCCCATCATTGACTTTGTCCCTTTGACTTCTGGAGGCATCTTTGGTTGTTCTAGACCTGAGAGACGTATGCAGCACCTAGAAGAAAAACCTGCGGTAGATCAAAGAATAGAAATCCAAATGTCCATGTAGTCTCCAAAAGGAACTAGGCTTTCTTGTTTTCCTTGCCTAAGAAGAGCACAAAAAGGAAAGCAGCAGTGTATGCCCATGCAATTCCTATGTTAAGCAGCAATAAATTGTTCACTTCTTCAACCTGGCAGGATTTTCTATGGCTAAGCCTGACATCTGGAGTGCTGTAGATTGTGTGAAGGGAGTTCGAAGTGGTAAAGAGGGTGCTTTCATCCTAAATCAAGGTGTGTAGATGTTATTAGGTCTGATTATAAAGACTTTTATCTCCTGCTCCAATCAGTTAACGGTTGATATCTGGCGTGCCGTAAATGCTATGAAGAAGTATTTTTAGCTATATTGAGATATACTTAGTTGTTAGTTGATTTTCCTCAGGTCATCCTTTTTGCACAGAGATGTTCCTTTTCCTGTTGTGCTAAGTTATTTCTGCTCTCAAGCAGAGGTTCAGATCTTTTGCTGATACAATGATACAGCTGCCCTGAAGTTAATGGAGCTATGCTGAGCCACACCAGTGGAAGATTTGGCCAGTGGGAAATTTGTTATTCCAGAGCTCTCTAAAGGGGAAAGATAAACTGGAGAACTCCAGGAAAGGAGTATTTGAAAAGAGTAGTTTTAATAATTTGATTTTATAATTTGCTCTGTGATAGAAATCGTCACACTAGGTAAAAAAAGCAAAAGGTCTCTCAAATAAATCTTATTTTCTTTTTCTCTTGTAACATTATCTTTGCCTGATCAAATATGTCCTAAGTCTCTCTGTGAACAAAAGTTGCACACTTTGAAACTCACTTCTTAATGCAAATCAGCTTGCTTGTTTTCAGCTTCATAATCCTTTCCACGGCAACAACTTATCAGGATGTCACAGATAGAAAATGATGACTTTTGATGAGTAATAAGCAGCAGGGGCAAATGAATCCTTCAGGAAGGAGGTAGAAAATCCTCTTTAGATTAGATCTAACAAAAAGAGCTGAATTCACCAAGTATATAATTTAAACCTGGTAATGATATTTGCAGAGTTTGCTTGGTCTTCAACTCCCTTTACATACTCTCTGTGCATGATGCAGCATAACTTCCTAGTCTGCTGTGTCCCCATCAGCACAGCAGCTGCCAATGAGAGTCCTGGAATTTGTCCCAAAAGAACATGAAAATCAGGCAAAATATTCCTGATGAATGAAACCAATGAAACAAAAGAGAAATGTTTCTATGGGGGAATTAGGTGGAGTTTAATGTCTGTGCACCGTGCTGAAGATTTTTACATGGTAGTGCCTAAATATAGGAAATTTTGTCTCTTCTGCCAGAATTGTCTGCCACCTACTGCTTATTCAGAGGGTGTTTCAATAGTTAATAGCTGCATAACTAGCAACTAACAGATATTTCTTGCTGCAGGGATTTACGTAAATGTAAACTCTCTGGGGGAGTATTTGAGTGACTTTGCGATCTGCCTTTCTTTTGGTTAGGGTTTATGCTTTTTGAAAGACTTTGTACAGAAATATTGGGGAACTAGAGTCCTGAGCCCTTCCTGAGGCAACGAGTGCTAATGTTTAGGCTGGGCTCCCTCCAGCTAAGGGCACTTTGGTGATTTTCAAAATTAATATGTTGCCACCATTAAAATCTGAGTGTTCATTTGCCTTAGGGTTGCACAGAATGTAGCACGCTCTCAGATACCTTACCAGAGAGGGAGCAATGCATATGTTCTTAACAGGATCCATGCGGTTTTAGGTCTCTGAAGAACTCTGCATCCTTGACTATGGAATTAGTCACAGCAGCCCATAAGAGGCACCAAATGAACAAGCAGATGCAAAAGGAAGCATAGAAAATATAGAACTTGAATTCAGCCTTCCCCTCTTGTATTTCACCATTATTTTGCTCTAGCAGGAGCAACCTGTGCTTTCCTGAGGCGGTGATGTAGTTTCGTGAGCCTTCGTGCTGGCTGCTGTTGAGTGGGCCTTTACAGTGGAAGAAGCATGGTTCCTACCTTGCTGTTTCAGTTTTTCATGTCGCCTTTCCCACATCTATATTTAGGCTCAGGAAGGAGTGAAGCCCGTTTTACTTTCTCTGGCAACCTAAAGCAGCCGTGTTGTTGACAGTCCCAAATAGTGTCCTTTTGTCTTCACAAACAGTTATTATCTCTCTTGGGAAGCTGAGTGTTGTTTTTTCTGTATGTGTTTAAGCACCTAGAAGTATATGGCATTTTACTCAGGTAACATTTAAAAACTGTTACTTTGATAACTGCAAATGGAACAGGTCCACAAGTAACCAAGGGCTGGTAGGGAAGGAAGGCAAGAAATCTTGTCTTTGAGCATTAGTATGCATTTTTTTAATGTCATTTGGCAGAGGATACAGTGCCTGTGCCTTTCAAAGCAGAAATCTAGCTTTATTTCATTCAGGCATCTCCACAGGAATGCCATGCTGGACTGCTTGCCATTTTAAAATACTTTACCATTCACATTTTCCACAGCTTTTTTAGCTGATAGAGATTGGGGAAGAGGTGCTACCCATTTATAAGCTAATGATTCAAGCAGAAACTGTGGAATATGGTGATACTGGGTGGAAAAACTAATGCAGTCATGAGTCATATGTCTGAAGATTGAGGTGCTTAGGTTGTCAATGTACTGCAAAAACAGTATAATGACGTGTTTTAGTCCTAATGACATTGAATTAAAAAAAGAAACAAAAAAAAAGACTGGTAGAAAAGAGTCAAAAATCAGACATTACAATATGCATTGCTGAATGAGTTTTGGAAAAACAGATCATGCAAAAATGATGTCTAACTAGCTTTTATTTTATTCTAAGATGCTCCTTAGGATGTCTCTTGGAAACTGCTACACCATCAGTAAAGCTGTTGTCCATAGGACCATGTCCAGCTTCTGTGACCCTTCTATGTTAAGTCTGGTGAGACATTTCCAGCACCACTCATGTGCCACATGAGCTGTCTCACTGGCCTCTTTAGGTCAAAAATTACTGGGTTAGTTAAAGCAGTTGAAGATGGCAGGTCACAGCCTTTACCTTCTGGACAGACTTGGTAGCCTGCTGTGGATATTGAGGTGGAAGTGAAATGGGTGAGCTCTTTAGCAAGCACAGGTAGAGAGTGGAGAATCTGTTAGCCTCTGCAGAAGTGATAAGAGGGCAATTTCTCAGCTCGTGAAGCTCATTACACTGAGGAAAAGCTTTTTAGCATACAGTAAATTTACTTCTCTCCTCCTCTATATATAGAATAAAGCTTAGTAACTATCACATCTCTGTGTGGTTCAGGGAACAAAGATTTAATTGAACCTCAAGTAAGAGGCTTATTTTTTGTCTCCTTCTTTGCCTCTCCTCCATCTGCAAGTTATGCCAAAATTGTGCCAGTTTACACCAGGTGAAGGGTTGACCCTGAAGGGGACAATGACGGCACAGGCTCGTAAGAGTCTGTTATGTGCTTTGTGTTTCCTGACAAATGTCCCCTTCCCCTGGTGTCCCTGTTGAGGTGAAACCGACCTCTATGAGGCCAGTCCAACTTCTTCCAAATGTAATGGGAGAGTCACCATCAACTTTGGATACTGGGTAAAAGCAGTGGGAGCAAATGTACGTCAGCAGCATTGCTTCAGGAAGTGGGCAGGTGAAACTCCAAATGACTCCTAGATAAGTAAGCTGGGTTTTAAAAAAGTCTTTAAAAATGTTAAATAAGGGTCTTTAGTCACTGCATTTTATTAGTTTTTAGCCATGTAAAGATTTTATGTCAGACCTATAAGTGTTTAGGGAATGCTATCTTATTTTTAAATAAGAACAAAATCTCCTTCATTGGGTTCTGTAGGACTTTTCTAGTCTGTTACAGGAAAGAAAAAAAAATTGACCTTAATATATGAAAAAATAGAATCATAGAATGGTTTGGGTTGGAAGAACCTTAAAGATCATCTAGTTCCAAACCTCTGCCATGGGCAGGGACACCTCCCACTAGACCAGGTTGCTCAGAGCCCCATCCAGCCTGGCCTTGAACACTGCCAGGGAGGGGCATCCACAGCCTCTCTGGGCAATCTGTGCCATTGTCTCACCACCCTCACAGTAAAGAATTTCTTCCTCATATCTAGCCTAAATCTCCTCTCTTCCAGTTCATGGCCATTACCCCTTGTCATATTGCTACATGCCCAAATAGGCAAACTTTGTTTTAGCTCACATTTTTAGGGAGCAATTCCAGCATGTTTTCTCATATGTCAGTATTAACAGAGTGAGATGATACTCAAACTGAGATACAATTTGCACATATAATGATTGTCAAAATTTGGTTCCAAAGCATTTCTGTCGATGTGAAGGAACAGGATTTGACTACAGCCTGAAACATCCAATTTATATACTCAAATGGAAGGATTTAGGCTTGAGAGAAAACTCGAAGATTTCACAGACTGCCTCTTTAGACTGTTATGCTGTAGGCTGATTTTTGTAGTTGCAGATAAACAGTTTATGTAATGTAAATAATCAGTTTATACTTAGCATTTAATTGCTATTGAGATGTAATTGGAGACCATGATTCTTTCCTTTGAATCAGGACAGAGTTGGCTTGAATTTTCCCTGTTTATAGCACTGAAGTAGAGCTAGCTGCTGTTTTCTAAGGCTTTGAAAAAGATGTATCAAGTTTCACATTTCGTCACTAGTTTGTACACAGCAAGATGAATCATACATCAGTACAACCAAAATTGTTAATATGCAGTGTGTTACTGTTTGTTTATCTAAATAAAACAAATGATTTGAGTTTAGGTGAACAAATTGCTTCTAAATATTTTTTTCAGAACTAATAACGCATGATTCTTGTTGCTCACTATTAGGAAACTTGAGATATGTTTAGTGAACATTTGACAATTGAAAAACATTCAGAAGTACAAATAGATGATGTAGTTAACGCAGCAAATCTGTTTTAACTAATCTGTATGCTTCAATTATTTTTAAGTTCTAAAGTGTATAAGGTTCTGTTTAAGGCATAGCAACTTTTGGAATGAATATATTTGCTTTAAATAGGAGCCCAGTAAATGTTAATGAAAACAGTGAAACTTGAAATGAAGCTGGCACAGGCAAGAGTTAACACACAGAACTGTATTTCTGGATAAATTTTCTTCAAAAAATGCATTGTTTGATTTCTTTCTGTTTATTCTAACATTCAAACTAAGTGAAACTCCAGGGAATTATTAGAGAGAGAAATTAAAACAACAGATGGACTTGCAGTTACTTGCATAAGGACATCTTTTCAAAAAGCCTCCTGACAATTTCAGATATTCCAAGTTATTCTATTTAATTTCAAATGAAAAATCTTTCTTTTTCTGCAAAGCTGTCAATCTCAGCAAACCCATAAGAAAATGATTCAAAAACATCATGAAATATATTTTTCCACTTGTCTCTTTTGAAGTACATTGGCAATCAGCTTATAAAGTAGGTAGAAAAATGCATTCCGTTTTTATAACGAATGCAAAACATGAGCATTCAGATCTTCCAAACTGAGTAGACTGCAGTGCTTACACAGGAATGATTTCTTTGCAGTCAAGCACATTGACATGGTCTTTGAAAACAAAATACCAAAATTTCCAGTGGTCTGTCAACTCTTAGAATTAGAACAAAAAGATTTTGGAGAATTACTAAATCAGATCAAACCTACATGGATGTCTGTAACCCAGGCAGCTGGTATAGTATTGGATTTGCACCCCAACTGCAATGTTGAAAGATAATGAAATAATTTGTGAATTGCAGGGAAACAGTATGGTTATTGCTATACCTTTTGATTGTCTGCCACTTGTTTTCGGCTGTTATTATTAATCATGAGGGAAGAACTGAAAGGATAAAAAAATCTTTGCCAGCTTCTCCTCAGTAGCATGGCTTAAAAGGGTTTACTTGCAAGTTTTGAAGCTTTGAGGCAGAGCTGTTTAAATATTACTCAGCTTGTATGAAATAGATTAGTTAGAACCACAAGTGCCACAGAACAGCTGACCACAGCTGGGCCAGCTACCTCAGTTTGCCGACCTTTACGATGGGCAGGATACAAGGGTTTAGACGTGTAGATATGTAGTGCTTACAAACCTGTGAAACTGGCAGAAGGCAGATTCAAAACAGACACAGAGCTCCCAGATGAACAGGCTGCAAGGGAGCTACTCACTGTAGGGAAAGTGTGTTGCTGCAAGAGTCACTGTGCATGCTAAAATGTTCCTCGTTGCTGACATCATAGCCAGATCAAAGTTGGCTTGCACTGCACTGCCATGAAGCATGGAGCAGAGCTTTCAGATTTATATGGATGTCTTTTTGCACCATTGCCCACAGGTTAACTGCTAGCACTGAGGACTTCCTTGACTGGGTCTTTAAGCAGAATTGTGCTTCATAAAAAGGGTACCCAAGTATCTTCATGTTTCTTCTCCAATGTGCAGATAGATACATACACATTCACTGATCTCTACATTCATTAGTATTTCTGGCCAATGTAACCGACTGCCTTTTCTGCTAGTTATTTTTTTTTGTTTGTTTGCTTATTTGTTTTGTTTTTGTTTTTGTTTTTTAACTTCTGGGATGGAAATTCGCTTCTTTGTATTTGGGATCACACCAGTGGAAATTCAGATAAGTTGAGTCTCTGTGGGAATAAATGAGTTCCTCTTCTTTGATGCTACCCTGAACCACATTGAAAAGCTGGTTCTGGTTGTGAAAGAATGTTGCTTTTTCCGTAAGTGGTTTCCACAAAGGCAGCAGGTCCTGGGGCTGCAGAATAATCACTGGGGGCATGGGAATGGGAAGGAAACAATTTTTTTCCCATATTTTATTTTATCTTATTTTGAGTAATGAAGTATTGAAATTTGAAGCATTAATTTGAAAAAATATGTACATATTAATCAAAATTATCTTGTTAAAACTTATTTGGTTTTAATTTTTCTTTATAAGCATCCAATTCAATGTGCTACATTTGATTACTGAAATCTAATCTGTTAGTGCCCAAGGTTCACTACGTATTTCAAAGAAATAATTTTTGAGAATCACAGTGAAAAATTAAATTTAAAAAAATGCAAGTAGATCTTGAACAAAACTGTATTTTATTGCTAATAGATGCTCAATTCATTTTTAATGCTTTCTGATGAGGTTTTAGTTCTCTGTAACAAGAAAATAAGCTAATGTCCTTTAAATCTCAAACGAGGCTTCAAAAATTAAATGACATATCTAAAAGTTGTATCCATTTACAACAACAGTTAATATTTATAGACCCTTTTAATCTAATGGGAAAGAGCTGTTTTATTTTTATTGTAGATTTTCACAGCTTGGTGGTAGCATAGCTAATTGAACTTGCAGAGCTAATGCACTGACCCATTCACAAAACACTTTTCTGAGATTTACAGCCATCACAATGCAGCAAAAATTTGCTGATTTACTTAAGAAACTTACAGAACGAGAAAATGTGAAATGGTTCAATGGATGCCTATTATTGATACCTTTATTTATTCTTTCTCATTGCCAAAGAGAAGTGGCTGATCAATGTACATCAACCTAGGTGATGTTTACAGTATGATCTTTGGAAACATTACTCTGCAAGTGATTCTATTTTAGTTTCCACATTCTGTCTTAACAAATATATAAAATGTTTTGAGTCTTCTGTTCATAAATTCCAGTAATATCAATATCATCACCAATTCTATTTGGACTATGATTGAATTGATAAGCAGACTTTGGCCATGTTAAGTGTCATTCAGATCTTATCTCTCTATACCTACAACATTAGGACATTCTTCCATCATCTCCTGACGTTTGTCCTAAATTAAGAACAAAGCCTGAATTCACATCAAGTCGTGGTCTTTAAACTGTACAATTGAAAGACTCCTGCAGACTTCCGTAGGTGTGGTCAGAATTAGTCTTTGAATTAATTTTCTATTGAAGTTGACTGCATGCTTATTCCAACAATGTTGTTAAAAAAAAAAAAAAGTTCACTCTCATTACAGCTGCTCAAAATTTTGTTATTAATGAGTTCATTATTTGACACCTGGAATATGAAGACATTTTTGAATGCTTTAATTAAAAGAGCTGAACTGTTTGTTCCTTTTGGGATAGGTAGAAAGCCTTTTAGGACTTTATTTTTAAAGTGTGCCAAATAGCATATATTTCTTGTCCAGCCTCTCCTGTTGGAGAAAACGTCTTGAGCTTTGTGTGTTCCAGAGTAATTCTGTGTCCTACTGAATAAGACTCTGTGAGAAATGATTGATCTTCTCCAGATCCAGGTCTCCTCTGACACAATTAACTAATCAGATTTGTAGGTCTCAGAATCAGAGTCCTATCAAACTGTTCTACTGAAATAATCAATAAGTTAGCAGAATGGGCCATATAAACATACCTAGCAACAGTAATAAAACTGGAAAACGGATTGTGCTTCATAGTAGATGCACACATGGAAGTGTGCTTGGGAATGAAGGGTTCTGAAACTTCCTTCTCAAAGACAGTGAAATTGTCAGCAGTAGTGACAAAAGCACTCTAGAAACCCTCATTTTTGTCATATAGAAACCAAGGAGAGAGATGGAGGTCTGTGTTTCTTTGATCATAGGAGCTGAAAATCTGTCTGTACACTTTATTTTGATGGTTGAGTAAAACTACCTCAAAAAGAAAGGGTAGCATTTGAATAAAAAGCCATACGCATGTAGTTACTAGTAAGGAAAGTATCCCACACAGGAGGAGATTCTTGAAGGAAAAGAAGCAAGCAGGGATCATGCCCATTCACCAGCTAGAGTCTGAGATTGTAGTTCCTGAAATTAGAGAACTTCAGCTGTGAGGCACCATCAAGAAACTGATGAGAGGATCAAAGCTGGATGTCATTTTCAACTTGGCCTTGGCAGGACTGAAAAGTTTGTTAGTTTTAGTAACAGGCTGTAACTTAGCACTGGGGGAGAAAGGAACAGGCAGCTTCCAGATCTCTATGCAAGGTTTTACTTTGCAGTGTTGTACCGTGATAGGCAGCGGGATGCAAGGTCAAAGTTTAGTTCTGTATAAAGCAAGGACAATGTGCAGCGTTCCCATTGAAGTCAGTGGTCACACAGTACATACAACACAGTACGTGCTCTCCAATCCTATCTCCTCATTATAACATTTCAACTGTTCTGTGAGGTGTAAAGATGTACAGAATGAAAAGCTGATTTATTTTTAAGACCCTAAAGCAGAATCAACAAGATACAAAAATATCTGAATCCAAATGCATGTACTGATAACTTAAAAAGATTGTTTTTGTAGTCCACATAGAATGCTGCAGCTGCTTTTAAAAAGAATATGAGGAAAATGTTTCAAAGTAGGTTGAGAACATTTGGGCTTTGTAGAAATGTATGAAAAAATGTCTGTCAACAAATGTATGGCGACAAAGTAAACCATAGGCTTTTTATTCTAAATCATCCTTTGTGTACAATTTCTCTTGTAAAACATGATGGGTTTTCCTCTGTAAAAATGTTGTGCTGTCTAGATAATAGCTAGAGGTCTCTTCTTTTTCTCTCTGCAGAAGCCAAAGCACCCTGGAGTCTCACACATCAAGACAGTATCACCTTTGTGGGGCATGAGGATGAACTGGCTAAGTCTCATTATTTTGCCAAGATATATACAATACTACTGAAAAGTACATAATAACTTAGGAAACTATTAACATGAAGTTTATGGCAGTCATAGACTCAGACGTTTCTAGGTCAGTGTAAGATTTCTGCTGTCAAGAGTTCCCAAGCCTCTAGATGATGCTGTAAAGGAAGATTCACTCACGGCACTTGAACACAGTCTGAGAGAGAAAGAGAGAGTACTTTAGCCTATTTCTTTGCTAGCTTGGTTCCTTATCTGTTTTCTGAAAGCTGCTGGAAAGCAACAGAGATTTAGCTGCCAGGTCTGAACTGCAGGGGTGGAATTGGCAGTAGTAAAAGCAAAAAGATTCAGCAAATAAAAGATAATATAGATCGTCTCCTGTTGTGCCTGTTTTCAAATTACTGTGTTTAAATGAACTTCTTGTTCTGCAAGCTGTCTTTAGTCTCTCGCTTGCTGGCCTCCAATGACCTTTCTCTGATTTTCTTTTTTCCTTTATAGACCCATGGCATTACAAACTTTTATCTGCCTTGCTGGTAACTTAAATATGGATAAATTCAACACATACTTTCAATCTTATGGGAAGTCTCATCTCAATTTCTAGCTGTTTAGGCAATGAAATACAGTGTAAGATAGTGTGTTGTGCAATATACTATTATATGATTTTTGCCTTGTGAATATATTTATACAGTAAAATTCTCACTCTGTCTGTTCTTCCTCTGTCCGTGCCATTATCAACTACAGTAAATATCCAAATCTCTTGTGTTAGAGGATGAGACCATTGTTAAGATCCCATCTCTCATCTTCTTCAGTACTTACATAAGGACTGCAAAAAATTCCTAGTCAGGTTCAGTGGGAAAAATGTAAAAGATCTGTATTTTTTCTTATTTTTGTAAATAAAATTGGCCTAGCTTAAATGTATCTCATCTAAATTTTGATGGTGTTCCATGTGATATTTCTCTTAGACATCTTTATTGACAGATGTAATTAAAAACAAAAAAAAAAAAAAAAGGAAAAACGGTAGTAATGTGTACTTGAAGAAAAATATTGTGAAGTGGTTTTGGTTCTTTTTTTCCCTGTTCTATTTTTCCTCCGTTTTTCCTTTTTGCATTACTTAAAGAGTTTCAGTGCAATTTCTGAAGGTTTTTCTGGAGTGTATGGAAGCTATTGAAAATCTGGCAGAGAGGTATGTTTGGGACTGTTTTCATCTTTAACTCTCTCTGCCAGAATAAAGTGTGAGGAGGGGAGAGCTGCCTGTTGTTATCTCACCACCGCATTTCCCTGCTCAAACTGCTTTGGTGGTCTAGCATTGCCCGCTAGAAGGGAAGAGTTATTCAGGACTCCTTGGCTGCTTGCTGTTTGGTGACCAAGTAATGCACACCATGTCTTCAGAACGGGGAGTTGTACCAACAAGTCAAAAGAGAAGGGCAGCAGGCTACAAGTGCAGAATGATGATCTTGAAACTTGACTGCACTGCCTACAGGTAACACCAGCAGAAGGACGGCAGCATGAGGGCTGTGCTTTTGAGGAACAGTGGGTAGCAGTGTGAGCCTGATGAGCTAAATTATCTCAGGCTTGATTGTTCCTTTGACATGTGTGATTAAATATGGGCTAGAAGTCTAGAGTGAGTCATTGCTGAAAGCAAAAGCAAAGGACCAAGGGTCAAGAGCCTTGCGAGTTAGCCTCGTTGTCAGCATGTCATCAGGGAGTATTGTCAGAGGGTTTCCAGTTAAAGGTCCTTTAGCTGAGCCTATGTTCCTTGTCAGAGAGTTGTAGAAGTACCTAAGGAACTTGTAATGCTTAATATAGCTACACTCATAATGCTGCCAGAGTTAAGGCTGTCATATGTCCAGACAGTACCTTGCCTGAAATACCTGAATACCTGCAGCAAAATAACAAACTCAGTTTGGAACTCCTCAAGTCTGATGTCTCTAGACAAATCTGTATTTACACTCTTTGTCACTTCTGGATAAACTGCTTGTGCCAGGAATTTGAATTTCACTACTTTCTGCATGTGTAGAAATGAACTCAAAGTCAAGACTCAAGTATTTGGGAGATGGGCTGTTCATCTCCCCTTTCTTCTTTGTTTTTACTATCATGAGATGGACCTAACTAAACTGCCCTGTTCATCTGACCGTGATCAACAGGGAGAATTGCATTATCATTTTAATACAAGCAGCCTTGTGTGTTTGAGTAGTTTTGAAACCTGCTCTGATTTTTAATGTTTATTTTTAGCAGTGTGCTTTCCTTAAGGGGTACATGTATGTTATTCCTTTCACCTCCTCTTTCTCTGTGGTGGATGGTCTCCCAGTGCTTTCCATTCATTTCTTCTCCTGTCCCAATGTGAACTGTGCAGGGAGGTGAAGAGAAGTATGCTTCTTACAGACTCGTAAACTAGAAGCAATGCAGACTGTGTAATGTCCCAGGGAAACCTATAAAAAAGGAACCTCCGTCATATGAGTCCATTTTTACTGGTCTGTGGCATCATTACTATTCAGAAGAAGGAAAAGAAAAAGACTAGAAATTGCATAGGCAATAGCATTCAGGTGAATTTAATGCTAAGACTTTGTTTTCTCTTGATATTTAAGTTTCCCAGCAGCCATTTATTTCGTTTGGGCTGTTTTGTCATTGTTTGTTTGTTTGATTGTTTTTTCATTCTTTCATGTATTTTTCTCAAATAAAAGGGAAGCCCTGTATGCCCTTCATCTCCTTCTGTAGTTCTTTCAAAATGTCTCCTGTCCAAAGAGAAAGTGGCTGCACCACTTCTGAAATCCACTAAGCTTGGACAAGTATCATCAGATAGCCACAGAAGGTGAAAATTAAATTTCTGCAATCCTACATGGAGAGGGGCTTTCCAGAGTGAGAAATGTCACTGAGCACCTTTTCGAAGGTGTTGCTTCCCATTGGAGTAAAGTGCTTTTAAAGCTCTTAACAGCAACTAATTGCTTCTAGCTCCTCTCTTTTGAAAGACCTCTGCGGCTACAGGCACCCCAAGAGAGAACAAGCTGTGTGGCAGTGACGCAGATGTAGGCTATCTAGCCTTTATTTGCAGTCGTATAGCAGAAGCCTTTTTATAGGTCTCGCTGTGGGTTCCCAGTAATTATTGCATGCAGGTAGATTGTACTTAGGGACTTGTGAAAGACACAGTTTCAAAGGACAAGATAACTGAGGAGAAAATACGTTTGGTTCAATGTACTGAGCAAGCCAGGATTCATTTTGTTTTGCACTAACCTCGGAATTTATTTAAGAAGAAACCCATTTCCAACCAGCCTGAGGAAAAGCTAATTTCACAGAGTAAGTTGCATCCCCAGCCATTAATGATTGCTGAGCAGCACCTCTGTACCTCTCTACCTCTGTAGATGAAAAGGCACTTTTCTCTCTCTGATAGCAGACTTGTTTGCAAGTAACTGATTTTCCCACACACACCCATCTGTGCTTGTGTTCCCTGGTGAAGGGACAAGCATGTTGCAGGGAGGAGTTTGTCAGTGCTCTTTATTTTGTACGGTTTGTGTCTTTTTTTTTTTTATTAAGGAAATCTCTGCTCACCAAAGACACCTGAATCTTTTGTCTCTTGGGTAATGCATTCTGTTTTTTCCAGATGTCATCATGAATCCTGGATGTAACTTGAATTCTTCAAACTGTGCAGCTGGTAGAGCTAGAAATACATGTTAGTATACAACAGTGTTCATGACAGTTTTGATTTCAGTAAGAAAACTGTGGAATGTTTTCCATATTTATGTCTCTCTGAAATGTTTCTTTGCTAATTTATGCCACCCACTGGGCAGCCTGGCTCTCTGCCATCTTTCCTGTTGCCCCGCACAACTATGTTGGTAGGATTGGATGGTGTAACCTAACAATTTAGTGTTTTCAAGTGTTCAAACTTCTCTCAGGGAAATTGTATATATTTGGGTTATTTTTCTCAGCTTTACCACATGCACAGCAGGGAAATACTGTGGGAAGGTGAGGTTTTCCATATTTCATAAGATAATTCCGTAATTATTTTACTTTTTAAAGTTTATTGGAAGGAACAGCTCTGAAAATGCATGTGGACCTGGCACTCCACATGTGCCTCTGGGTGGCTGTGACAAGAGGCAGTGTAACAGGGCTCCTGTCAGTGAAATCAATGGGCTGTAATTATTCCTTTACCAGCCTTCCACAGTCGCAGAGGAGACGTCTTCTGGGTTGAGGCCTGTCAGCTGCCAAGAAACCTGGCTCTGGTCCACCAAAACGCTTAAGCACGTACCTATCTTGAAACGGTTATGCTGAACTAAATTTTCAAAGAAATGGTCTGCATATTTAAGAGGTTTGTTGATTCAGCACCTAAATAATACAGCATCTTTCAAGAGGAAGCCCTCTATACCTCTATTTCATCCTGTGTCCTTTGTTCTGTCCTCTTAGAACACATGCCTGAGGCAGCAATCATTGGTCATCCCCTCCAAGTGTGTATCTAGCATTTAGTTAGTGTTTGAGGATTTTTATCTGAACTGAAGCTTTTAATTGTCTTCAGTAGTTGTAACTGCTGTTCTAAGAGGAGCAAAAGAGGGATTCTAAAATGAATGCACGCAAGATGTATTTCTTTCATGAAACGCTTGTTATGATTCTTACATCTTCCTCTTTTTTTCCTTTACCCTTGTTAAGCATTCCATTTTTGGCAAGCTTTCATATTTTAGGCTGCAGTTCAGAAACTCCCCTGTGATTTGTTTACATGTATATATACATTCATATGTATTTTTTAATTTTCAGTTTCAATATGAAAATGTTTCTAGAAGTTTCTAGAAGTTCTGTAAGGTACTTGTCCTCCTATTAAACTTTTTTACATGTCATCATATCAACCATCATTTTGCTCACTGGACTGTTTGCTGGATAAAGAACTGGCTGGATGGTCGCAGCCAAAGTGTTGTAGTCAATGGTTCTAAGTCCAGGTGGATGCTGGTCACGAGCGGTGTCCCCCAGGGGTCCATCTTGGGACCGGTGCTCTTCAACATCTTTACTGACGACTTAGACTGTGGGATTGAGTGCACCCTCAGCAAGTTTACTGATGACACCAAGGTGGGTGGTGCAGTTGATACCCCTGAAGGAAGGGATGCCATCCAGAGGGACCTGGACAGGCTGGAAAAGTGGGCCCATGAGAACCTGATGAGGTTCAACAAGGCCAAGTGCAAGGTGTTGCACTTGGGTTGGGGCAACCTCAGGTGTGTGTACAGACTGGGAGAAGAGCTCACTGATAGCAGGCCTGTGGAGAAGGGCTTGGGGGTTGTGATTGACAAAAAGCTGGACATGAGCCAGCAGTGCGCTCTTGCAGCCAGGAAGTCCAATGGCATGCTGGGCTGCATCAAGAGAGGGGTGGCCAGCAGGGAGAGGGAGGTGATCGTCCCCCTCTACTCTGCCCTTGGAAGGCCTCACCTGGAGTCCTGTGTCCAGGCCTGGGGCCCCCAGGACAGAGGGGATGTGGAGCTGTTGGAGCGGGTCCAGAGGAGGGCCACCAAAATGATCAGAGGGCTGGAGCACCTCTCCTGTGAGGAAAGGTTGAGGGAGTTGGGATTGTTCAGCTTGGAAAAGAGAAGGCTCCGGGGAGACCTCATTGTGGCCTTCCAGTACTTGAAAGGAGCTTACAGGCAGGAGGGGGACCGACTTTTTACACAGGTGGATAATGGTAGGACAAGGGGGAATGGGCTAAAACTGAAAGAGGGGAGGTTTAGGTTGGGCATCAGGAAGAAATTCTTCCCTGAGAGAGTGGTGAGGCGCTGTCACAGGCTGCCCAGAGAAGCCGTGGCTGCCCCATCCCTGGCTGTGTTCAAGGCCAGGCTGGATGGGTTCCTGGGCAGTTTGATCTAGTGAGCTAGTGGCTGGCAGCCCTGTCCACGGCAGGGGGGTTGGAACTAGATGATTTTTGAGGTCCCTTCCAACACAAGCCATTCTATGATTCTATGATCATAGGTTGTATGGTTGTGGTTGATCAAAGGAGGTGGCCTGGATCCTTCCACTATTATTAGTAGTAATTGCTAAGCATTGTATCTTTTTCTCCTGTGCGATCTTGATAAATCCCTTACAGTAGAAAAGCGAGATGTGCTTTTATGAGTGTAACCTTCCTGGTCCTGCAAACCTCAAGTATTTTTTTACCGTTGTTTTTGCTGGATGTTCCCTACACATTGAGTTAACAGTTTGAAAGGGGATGGGAAAAACTCTCCATTGCATTCAGGATAGAGGAGATGCTTGTTAACTCTGCTCAGAAAAACCTGGTGGTTTTACACTATAATACATTATTTTCTTGCATAAAATTCTCTCTTCACTCTTTTCTATGCCACTGTTTTAAATCTACAGTATGAGGTATGCCTTGTCCTTTTTCTACCTTTTAGCAATATCTGCTCTTCTTCTAGACATATTTTCTGTATTTTAGATTACTTGTATATTCTCTTTTTCCGTCTAATTTTTGTCTTAGTTTCCCTAAGACAACCTACAAACCTCAGAATGCTAAAATTTTATCTGAGCTTGGTAACAGTCAATGAAATCAAAATTATGGAAATTGAGTTTGATTTTGAGTCACTTATTTGTCATTTTTTACCTCTTTCAAATCTTACTTTTCTGTTAAAAAAAAAAAAAATTGAACTCCTTGGGCAGTGATCAGCTATAATCACAGAACCTATCTGAGCATTAGTGTGTGTAACGAGGTGGGACTACAACTGCTATTTTGGTTTCCAACATAATCCCATTTTACCTGCATGTACTCACCCTTGTTCTCTTTCAAGCTCCAGAGATCCTCTGTGTTTTCCTGACATCTGGCCTCCTTCTAACATCTTAATAATACTTCTTGTATTCTCTCTTCTTTCAACATCAGTCCTCCTCCCTCTACTCATCTCCGCCACCTTCAGAGGAGCCGCTCAATATTTGTACTGATTATAATCAGACTGAATTTGCTTAAGCCTGTGGTTACCTAGCCAGTATTCAACAGCACTATTAGTTTGAATTCTCTCTTTTTCTTTTCTGTATCAGTCAGTTATAATAACAATTCTTTAGAAAAACTTAAGAAGCAAACGTACCTTTGTGTTTTAAACACACTCATTTTAGAGATGATAAAGGTCATATCCTCTTCCTACAAGTAGTCACTGCCTGTTGTATCTGTAGCCTGATTGCCACTCTTTCTGCTCCAGCTGTATGGTGCAGATCAGTCTCTCCATGATGGCAGTCCCTTGTGGTTTGTTTTCTTCATGTACACCAACCCCTTACAGACCCTCTTTCTGTATTGCCCAATGGCTATTTGCATAAGGGAAGAGAAATCAAGACAGTCTGCAGATAGAAATAAATTACCCTTACGACTAAGCTAAGGGATTTTGGTATGTCCAGAAGTGAAAATGTAACGGGGAAGGATGTCATGGCCATACTGAGTAATAATCTGTTCATTTTGGTGTGCAGTTACTCCTCTGCTATAAATGAACATCCTTTTCATTAAGGTGTTAGAGGACTAGGACAGGTGAGCATCTTTTACTCAAAGGTTATTAGAGGTGAAGCATTAAAAGGCAGCTTTGCTATCTCTGTAATAATACACAATAGGATAATGAGGCTAGCTTACAATGAATAAAGCCTTGCTCTCCACTGTATTAAAATGAGTGGTTTTATATGTGACAAACACTTCAAATAGTTATACAGAACTAGATGGATAATTGGAAAATCACGTCACCTTTCAAGAGAAGGTCATCTCTTAAACTCTTGTGTCCCAGCTAGTTTAACTCCAGATTTGCTGTCATTTCAGCACTTCGATATTCTCAGTCAGCAGCTAAATTTGTCTTGTTTGATAGTGTCTTCCCCTTATGCTGTATCAATGAGGTGCAGTCCCACATGTGACTTCTCTATGATGTTCAACTTAAGCTAAGATTGTAACAAGCATACTACTTCATTTGTTCAGAACACGTATCTCAGCTCAGCATTTTCTTTTTTTTTGAAATGACTGTATCATTTTTATTGAAATGACTGTATCAATTGTGTGAATGTATGCTGAATCATCATGTCTTCTCGTTTGTCTTTAGCCCAAAATTCACTTTGATTTTTTATCCCCTATATGAAAATAGCCATAGATTAGAGATTTCTCTAATATTAATTGGAGAGATTACTGCAAGTGTTTATGGCCATTAGGGGCTAACTTTCCAGACAGAAAAGATACTACTGATAGCCTAGTGCCTAGATACGTAAATGCTGAATATTTTTACTAAATAAAATAAAGTGAAAGATTTTTCCCCTTTGATTTAAAAATAAAATTGTCTGAAACTTTCCTCCTGAGCCACCAGGTAACATTGAATGCAAACAAATATAAACCACTATATGCAGTTTGGAAGGGAGCCTCCCTTGTCCTCCCACTCTTCAGTAGTGCTTTCAAGTTGAAGAACAGATATATATTTGTGGGGAAAAAAAAAAAAAAAGTAATATATCAAAATACTTTTCCAGTAGTTTAGGGGTTTAATTATCCTATCAATCCAAGAATGATATTAGATAGAGGGAACATCAAACTAAGTGCCTATACTTTAGAAGGTAGTTCCACCGATCCCCGCCTCATACACTTCTCCAACTTCTACAGGCTTTTAACACATTTTGAGGGGCAGATTAGTTGTAAGATGAATTAACAGGAAAATGAGACAAAATGTGACAGTCTTGGTCACAGCTGAAGGGATGTGACAGAAGATTCTATCCCATACTATGTCCTGTATCTAGGAAATTAAACAATTAAACTGAAATGAGGGGGAGGGAAAAGCGTAAGGGAATAGCCACATAATGTGTCACACAACTCTGCAGACATATACTGAAACACTGCATTCATCAAGAGCACCCTAGATGCAAAAGCTGTAGACAGGTTTGTGTGATAGTTTTGCTTGTAAGTGTGTGTTTCATATGTTTCCTCCTATCTAGAATCTTAGATTTTGCACTTCAATACACCCTTTTGTTTCTTTCTCTGTCCAAAGATGATTGCTTTATTTGTTAGTTCAAATGAAAACAATTTAGATGTTTCCAAAAAAAAGAGAAAACTACATACTTTTCTTATTATTTTGTTAAAATACTCCTTCCTTCCCTTTTATTTTTGTTGATCAGTTCTGTTGCTGGGATTAAAAGTCGAAATTTAGTAAGAAGTCTTGTTCCAGAGAAAAATTATTTTGATTCATTAGTGTTTTAAAGTCTTGACACAATGCAAAGTGGACTGTACTCCTAGCATTGGTGAAGGACCAGTTTTCTATGCTGTGAAACATCATTAGTTCATTTGAAGGACACAGCTGTAAGCATGCACTTTGAGAAAAACCACCATGGTTACGTATGTAATTAACTGTGGTATCCTGCTCTCTACAAAATGTAAGAAAGTAAGGAAAACAAAGTAAGTCAAACATTAACTCTTTGTGAACAGTACTACTTGGACAGACTAGTGGCTTCTTAGGACAAGGAAATATTCCCAAACTGGACCTTGAAAATCTCATCAATGTATTTAAAGGTACCCAATTCTTAAGTTCTCTTTTACTTCTTCATTAATATTAGGGCTGTTGAGGGAGATAGATGCTCATTTTACTGGAGCAATTCTGTACATTTCCTTCATTTGCTGAATGACTCTGTGCTACCCTTATTTACAAAACAGTTTAGGAATTAAGAGATTCATTTAAAAACGCATCTTGAGCTCTGCATTCCCTGCCAAGGGTGTGTGGACAAGAGGCACACTTCACTGTATGGGAAAGAAGTGCCATGGTATCTATCAGGTAGTCACATGACATTAACTTCTTACAGAAGAGAAAGTGCAAACTAAGGTGCAAGCAAACGGATTGCTTGCCTGGCATGTTATCATGTGTTTGTGGCAGAACTTTTTGAGCAAAAATATTCTAATTTATATTTTTAGAAATAAAACTGCTCCTGCTTTCACTAAGTTTCATTGTGTGCTCTGACAAGGGCAGTTAAATCTGTGATTCTGTGATCAGTAAAATGAAAGGTGAAATCTCATCTACAGCAATAGAGTGGTGCATGAGAATTACTTGTGTATATAGTTTGTTTCTTTTGAGAACACAATTTTTACAGTAATTTTTCTGCGAACTGGAATAATAGAAGATTGGTGAGGTAGCTGGCTTACCCCCAGTAACAAAATGTGCTATGGAAACAGTATAGTCTTGCTTGCACTGAATTGAAGGTGATTTGATATATCCTGTTGGAATTAAGAAAACTCCACTCTGAGCCACCTTGCATGACCACACACCCAGGGCACAGCTTATCTGCAAATGGATTAACCTTCTTCTGAAAGAGAAGTTGTCTTCAGGTCTGCAATCACACAAATCAGAAAGCCTGAGAAGGGAAAGTCCTGTCTTGTGAAACATGGATGGCTCTGGCCAGTTCTAGTAAGACTGTGTAAACACAGAAACTATTGATAAGGTAACACAGATATTCTTTCAGACAAGACCTGCAAAAACAAAATAACCGTGGCTGTCCTCATCAGCTCTGGATAATTTCCTAGCCTCTAGTTTTCAATTACTTGCAACTTTCTGAAATGTGTACCTTCTTCATTATTCACTTCTGCCTGAATATAAATACTTTGTTTCCAGTGTTTGAGCTTAGAAATCAGTCATTTCTTTGTAAGCTGAAGAAAACTAGGAAGGAAAGTATATTCTGTAATAAAAAGAGTGTCTTTTAAATAAGGGAAATTGCTGAATTTTGAAAGCTGACTTTTCTTATAGAAATTATCCTTACTGAAGGGAATAGGAAGAAGATTGGTTTTAATTTGACCAATTTTTGTAGTTTAAAATTGATTTTTGAGAAAGTACAATAGATTTGTCTTCACCTTCCCATTTGCTGATCCAGCCAACAGGGCTGATCTTTATGACAAGCTGAAGTTTGCCATTTAACTACACAAGTACCTTGACCAGAGCTGACACAGGGGTTCCTCTGTCCTTGGAGAAGCTGGAAGCAACTAGTTTGCTGTAAGAATTCATGGATGTTACTCTCCATGAAGAAGAATGGGCAGCAGTTCATATTTTCTCTTCTATGATCTGTGAGATCTTTTTATTTCTTAAGTACAAAAGTACATGTGATGCCTGAGAGAAGATGGAATCTTGACACTTGCACCCAAGTGAACAAAAATTTCTTGTCAGAAATTTAGCTTAATCAAGTTCTCCTTTGCATTTTCTGGAATTAACTTTTGTGCTCTTGCTGCATTATGTTTTTGTGTTTATGTGGTGTAGAACAGACACAGGATTTCAGCAAAACATTTTTTTTTTTTAACCTGGAAAACTGCATTTCTGTATACCTCGGAGTTATGTTATGACCACTGTCTAAATACAGACTAGCTT
The DNA here is from genome assembly GCA_013399715.1 of Alectura lathami. Lineage (NCBI taxonomy): Eukaryota > Metazoa > Chordata > Aves > Galliformes > Megapodiidae > Alectura > Alectura lathami. The sequence goes on along the minus strand of VXAV01012288.1, from coordinate 116,837 downwards.
GTTTGTACAGCAGTAGCAGCAAAGAAGCTTCTTTAATAATTACTTTCCTCCAACCATCTGCTGCTTTCCTAGGGAAAACACAAAGATCAGTGAATCCATGCACAATGGTATGCTTATAAAAGACCCAAGTAGTTGCTACTAGTTTTAAGTTTTGAAGTACTATTCAGTACCAACACAGTCCCTTACGTTTGTGTAAGGAATTGTCAGCCATCTGATGTTGCTTCAAGGCCATACAAACAGCATTCTTAAGAATAACAGAAACACTTGCAACTGAACAACCCATGAGCAGTTCCCTTGGATACAGATGTGAATCTGAGCTCACACCTATGGTAAGCTGTGTACCAGTGGAGAAGAGGCCTTGGAGAGTCTCCTGTCCACTATGTGGTCTTGATGTTTTATTACAGCCTATTTATTTTTTAAACATTTCTGTTACTATTGTGGTAACATTGAGAGTAGAGCTAAATTTTGAAATGTACTTCCAGCATGAGCTCAGTTTTCAGTCTGCTGATGAGCTAAAACCAAATCAGCTTGATTTTTTACACTTTTTATTTGACAAGTAAATACAGTGTTTTCCTCCTAGTCATGGTACCTGATCAGTGGCTGTCTGATTTTACCATTTGGGCTACTGCGAAATAAAATTGGGAATATCTGATATTCTTACTGCCTTTGACTTCTCAGTCATGCACAATTTCCCTTGCCGTACCACTCACAATCTAGAATCTTAGCCAACAGATATTTTACCTTTGATCATAACCTTATCTGGAGTCTGAGTAGTTTAAACTATTATTAGGCTGTCTAACATCAGCCGGATGTTAAACATTATTTTTTTTTGTTGAAATAATTTTTAAGACACTTACTGTCTTAGTCCATGTTGCATTTTCCCTCTAACTTGGGGACAAAGGAAGGATTTCTGAGGATGCCAACAGAGTGTAATATGCGTAGTTAAAAAGATTGTTTTCCTGCTGTTTTTTTCCGTATATTTGTGAAGTTTATTCTTAACTTACACCTTGGAGCATAGTTTGAGTGGCACATCCTCTGGTATGTGGTTGGGATTAAGATTCCCATGATCTTTATCTAGCAATGTGTTCCAGTTTTGTTTTTGTTTTGTTTTGTTTTACCTATTTAATCTGTTAAATTCTGACCATCTTTGATTGATTGGGTGGAAAACAAGAATTAATATATTTGGATACAATATATGGACTTGGATAAAGGGTGCCTAAGCAGCTTTTTTAAAATTGAATTGTGATCTTGACAACACTTCATCAGTAATGTCCAGAAATTACTTTTGAAAATTGTAACTAGCCTTAGCACTTCTCTACACATTGTTTGATTCTGTCTGTTTGCCAGCATAAAAGGCACGAAAGATCTACATTTGCAAGTGTGCAAAGATGTATGAATCACCTGGGTAGCATTCGTCTTAAAAGGTCATGGCTAATCACAAAGAAAATGTTCTTTATACGGAATAGCTACATGAGGAGTGAAAAAGCCCTAATTAAATCACTGTTACTATTACTCACTTCATAATTTAGAATTGGTCAGATGCCCAATTGCTTTTTATCAGTGAACTATCTCAAAAATTATTATTTTTATAGAATTTTCAAGGGTCACACTTCAGGTGAACTTCTGTGCTCCACGTTCTAAGTGGGTTGATCTATTGATCAATGGGTCAGGAACATTGCACATCCTGCCCCAGGAAACCATGACCTCTCGATGTAGTCCACAGAGCTTTCAGGTGGGGGAGCTGGTTTTCCAGGGGCTAAAAGAGACCTTTAAAAAGCAATTGGAGTCTGCAGCCCTAGACATTCCTGTTCCTTGCCCAGCAATGCATCTGTGATGGTTAGTTTGGCATGTCTAGGGCAGTAATATGTATAACCTTCCTCCCTGCTTTGTGGCAACAGTGTGATCCATCCTCTGTAAAAGGTGATGGGCTAAAACCTGGTGCTTTATCCCGGTACCCCTTGGAGTGATACCTGCATCTCTGCTCTGAGTTCTCCCCACACGCAGCTGACTCTGCACTGCATTATTCTATAGTTAGAAATGCTGTGCTTAGAGAGAATAATGTAACTTGTAGCAATGTTGCCATTCTGGATGATATCAAAGATCTTACAGCACACGCAGGGAAGTACCAACCCTGCTGCTGAGACAGGGATTGCTTCTTAGCAAAATTTTTTTGTTAAAATCGAGAGTACGGCTTGAGCTGTGGGCAGCCTGGGCAGGGCAGGCTTCCAGCAGGTGGGATGGTGGTGGGAGGGCAGGGGCAGTGGAGAGTAGGCTGTTCGTAAGCTGCATCACCTATGCATGTGTGTATCTGCATGTAGATAAATGAGCAGATGAAAATTGTCTTATATCCCATTAGGATTTAAATGCATGATCTTTATTATCTTTATTTGCGCTGTCACTTCAGTCTCAACCTGCATGGAGGGTGAAAGGCTGAGCATAGGTTCTCAGCGTTGTTTGTTACTGTTATGTAACTGCATCATTGTCGTTATCTAGTGCATTTTTCAGAATACCTCAAATATTTTTTCTTTGTGGAATGAAATCTCAGCATGGTTTTTATCTCAGTCTCCAGTCTTTGACTCCATGTTCTTTTGTCAGCATTAAAACCCTGGAACATTGTGCTGGGTTTGTTTTGAAGTGCTTAGTTCCTTTGTGTGAACTGCTGAGCCTGCCTTTTTACCATGTAACTGCCAACATCACAATCCCAAGGGAGGCTGGCAAAACATCAGGTGGCAGTGTGCTCTTTATTTTAGCTGACATTGTCATGAGGATGCACTGTTAGTCACTTGCTCCCATAAAACGTTGGTGAGGGAGATAGCTGAAAATGTATGAAGCTGGAGGTTTATCGTGAGTTTTTGTGTTGATTCTAAAAGGGAAGGTTTCTTCCTTTCTTCCTTCAGGCTGGAAAAGTGGGCCCATGAGAACCTCATGAGGTTCAACAAGGCCAAGTGCAAGGTGTTGCACTTGGGTCGGGGCAACCTCAGGTGTGTGTACAGACTGGGAGAAGAACTCCTTGAGAGTAGCCCTGAGGAGAAGGGCTTGGGGGTTGTGATCGACAAAAAGCTGGCCATGAGCCAGCAGTGCGCTCTTGCAGCCAGGAAGGCCAATGGCATGCTGGGCTGCATCAAGAGAGGGGTGGCCAGCAGGGAGAGGGAGGTGATCGTCCCCCTCTACTCTGCCCTTGGAAGGCCTCACCTGGAGTCCTGTGTCCAGGGGCCCCCAGAACAGAGGGGATGTGGAGCTGTTGGAGCGGTTCCAGAGGAAGGCCACCAAAATGCTCAGAGGGCTGGAGCACCTCTCCTGTGAGGAAGGGTTGAGGGAGTTGGGATTGTTTAGCTTGGAAAAGAGAAGGCTCCGGGGAGACCTCATTGCGGCCTTCCAATACTTGAAAGGAGTTTACAACCAGGAGGGGGACCGACTTTTTACACAGGTGGATAATGGTAGGACAAGCGGGAGTGGGCTAAAACTGAAAGAGGGGAGGTTTAGGTTGGACATCAGGAAGAAATTCTTCCCTGAGAGAGTGGTGAGGCGCTGGCACAGGCTGCCCAGAGAAGCTGTGGCTGCCCCATCCCTGGACGTGTTCAAGGCCAGGCTGGATGGGTTCCTGGGCAGTTTGATCTAGTGAGCTAGTGGCTGGCAGCCCTGTCCACAGCAGGGGGGTTGGAACTAGATGATCTCTGAGGTCCCTTCCAACCCAAGCCATTCTATGATCCTATGATTCTGCCCTGTTTAAGGGGCAGGGCAGAGATCCTCTGTCTGGCCAAGTGCTCAAGTGCTACCTTGGTGGTGATGGGGGAAGGTCCTGCCTGTTTGTAACCCATCTTGTTTCATTATTCCATTAACCAATGTGAGAAAATAATTCAAAGCAAACTAAAACATGGCTCGAACCATAAAATTCCCTGACTGTACAAAGACTTTTGTTCAGCTGAAAGAGGTCCTGTTGGTTTTAGCAAAGAAAGAGTGTTTAGGAGGGATGTATGTTTTGATGCAAATTTCTGCAGGAATATCTGGATAAAATTTTATATATATATTTTATATATATATATAGTAATATTTATAGGAATGTATATGTAGTGAGTACGTAATATGATTTTGTTTTATTTCCAAAGTATTTCTTTCTCAAAACAAAAGTAGATCTGAAACCTTGACATGGAATTGCATTTCTCCACTTATGTCAACTCAGGCTCCTTGTCTCCAAGGGCTCTTGACACAAGCAGATTAGAAAATTAATGTTGTAGCTTTCTCAGAGTGACCTTTTACGGTGAAATTAACCCATTCTGCACACATTCGACAGATGTCAGTAACTGACAAAAATATATTACCACTCACATAATGAAAAGCTGATCACCTAACAGCCTCACAGAACTGAAAGTAGAAGCTCTTTGATGGAAGGATTTTCTTTTGACTGTCAAGGACTTGCAGTGATTTTCCTTAAAAAGAAAATAAGAGAAATAAAAGAAAATAGAGAGACTTAAGAATGTCTTTTTTTTTTCTTTAATATTTTACCAATGAGTGAAAAAGAAATCTTTATTGAGATGTCATATGGTGTGCAATGAGCGCATTGATTATGTGTGTAATACTGAGCGTATCATCAATAATGTCACACTGGAGCTGGGGGCTTGAGGAGGATGGTGCTGCTTCTCAGACCTTTGGTTATACTGGTTACTGGTCTGCCACTGATCCGTAGTGCTACATGCTGCCACTGCATTTGGTCCTTTCCTATGGGTGCCAGTACTTTCTCCTTCCTCTGCATTTCACATCTGTTTCAGTCCTTGCCTCCATCAGCAAGAGGAAAGCTAACCTATAAAGAACATAGGGAACAGCGCGAACAACCAACAGGAGAATCGCTTAAAGAAATGGATTTGTAAACCTCAATTGTTCTAAGCCTGTCCAAACCAGGACTACAATTTGAATTAAACATAAGGTGACTTCTTTCACTGAATTGATAAGTGCAAATAACATAGCTTGGAACCATGCTTTATTTCCCAGACAGAAATTGTTCTTAACAGCTTTCTGAAGGCTATGCTTCGGCCACCTGCTGCTATAGTTGTTTGCTTTTTCCTAGAAAATCTGAGATTCTACAGCATTTAAAGAGAAAGGTACGCATTCAGCCTGCTTGTGCACGCCTGGGGCTAGAATTTGTAGATGTTTGAGAGGCAGGTTTTCTAATGAACATTATAACTTTCTACTGACCTTCTTTAAGCAAGTATGAATAATAGGAATGGATGGTGGAGAGATGGTGCTTGTCAAAATTTTTTGCTCATCCTCACTTAACTTTAGCTGGGACTAGGAGACAAAGGAAATCCTTCCTGTTTTTGAGAAATGCCCATTTGTTGCTTAGCAATGAACCTCTTCTTTGCTTCCCTAATAACAGTTTTCACTGCAAGATCCTGTGCTTTTGCTGTCCTTCTCTTATATGTTTGCTCTGGTATTTGGCTTGCTACAAGGGAGCTTGAAGCAGGTATTTTACAGTTCTTGTTTCCATTTTACAAATCTGTTGAAGCACATTGTAATAGCAGCTGATTTTTACAGCTGGCATATGAATGTATTGTAGTCCCAACAGGAGAGTGATTGAAATACAGACACTGAGAACAGCTGCTTACAGTGAAATCCCGTTTCCCAGTTGGTTTGCTCTGAGCACAGAGGAGTTACCTAGAAAAAACAGATAACCTCTGCTTTTACTTTTGTTTAGAATATTCTCCTTCCTAAAGGTATAAGCTCTGGACTAAGCTTCCACATTTGCTATTTCCACAATATTCCTCCAGCAAAGCTAACTGTGATGCAAATTTCCTCCATTAGGAGGTTTTTGCTTTTCTGCTGTTGCTTTCCTTCTCTCCAGGCCACCAGGTAGTATGCTACCTCGTGCCCTTACCCTGCCTACCTCTGTTAGGTAGCAACAGCAAGATGTGATAACCTCCAATGTTAGAGATAGTTAGAATTATATGGGATTTTCTTTCTGTTCCAATACTTTCTGTTCCAATACACTCATAGATTATAGTTCACTCAGTTCACTCCCACTTTTCAGTCTATTTCTCTGCACACTTAATCAATACTTAAGTAGCTAACAGGTAAATGAAGGACCAAAGGAATTAAGAATCTTTTATTCTGAAATATCCTTCAGAGTCTAATATGCAGGATGGGAGTAAGAAAACCTTAATTCTTATGAATCAGCATGATCTTTGGATACTAATCTAAACCAGATGAGAATCTTGGGTCCCATATAATTTCTGATTTTTAAGTTTGTGTCTTAGAGAACCTCTGCAGTTATGTATTAAAGCTGTTATATGGACAGCAGGCAAACTGCATATATATTAACATGTTGTTGTTGTTAAATCTAAACCATTTTTTTTCTGTAGAAGTGCTTAAGGGGAGAGAAAACATCCAAAACCTAGTCCAAATTGAGTCTTTATGACACAACAGAAATAAAAAGTAAAAGCCAGACAAATTGAACGTGTTTTTTACTGTTATTAAAAAGAACACAGATTTGGGCTGACAGCTTGTAAACTAAGATGCAACTTGATCTGATTTCAAATGGCCGAAATGTAGTAGTATCCTCAAAACAGCCCATGGAAATCATAATGTTTTGTTAAATGGTTAAATACTCAGCAGCTTTATTCATCTTTTTACTAAAAGACTATGCCTCAGAAAAAAAAAAGAAAAAGTCCTATATTTTCATGTGGTTACCTTGTGAATTAACTATTAAAACCGAAAGAAAGCAAGCTGTATCTCAGCAGCCAAGCAAACACACACACTTTTGTGATCTAGCTCTACTTTGCTCCTCATGCTCTCCCCTGTTCCCTCCTGTTTTCCCCTGACAGAGCAGCTAACCCAGCCTTCTCTCCCACTCTGCCCTACCTGCTTTTGTGTCCCCATTTCGCTTTCTCTTCAGCCTCTGATGTGGTTAGTAGTAAGAAGACTTACCTGGGTACTGAGGAAGAGGTGCAATTTCTCAGAGATGCAACTGTGCTTTCTTTTAAACAACACACTTTTCATAAAAATCCTTTCCACCGTAGCTAGCAGTGGTTTAATCAACAATAAGGGCAATAAAACACCTCTTTATTTATGCTAGGCTGACACTTTCTTGAGCATAACAAGACAGACTTTGGCAGGTGCAACTTTACAGATAATTTATAAAAGCCCAGTGGACATTTATGACTCCCCTATTACTAATTATATGTGTTTATAAAATATATTTTAGTAGAGGTGGATACGTGTACACAAGTGATTGTAAAGCTAAATGAACAAGGCATAAACCAAAACTGACAGAATGATTTGATTGAGGAAGCATAACCAAGGGAAAGAAGGCTGATTATTTATAAATAAAAAACACGTCAATATGATATCTAGGTTGCCCTGGCAGAGGAGTGAACCAAGAGCTACTATTACTTCTCAGCAAATGATACCAGGCATGTCTGCTGGTTCCCAACCCTGTATACAAAGACTGGACAGATGCTTACGTGACAACTACTACCAAATGAGTGAACAAATGTATGGTGTAATAGAGTGCTTAATTTTTTTTTTTGACAGAAAAGCAACATCTCTTAAACACCATGTCTGTCATTCCACAGAAGTAAACACTATATTTCAGAAATATTATACTTTGCCAAAATGATATTTTGCAAGTAGTCTTTAGTACTCCCTAAGCAAAAAAAAAAAAAAATTGTTTGTGAAAGTATCAGTGGAAAAGATGCATCAATTAACTTTATCTGAAAAGTAAAAAGAGCTCTGCTGGTAGTTACAGAAGTAAAAAATAGCTGACAGTCACTACTTGTTCTTGGTGGATTTACTAAGCTATATTCTGTGATAGAAGGCAATATGCAACCATAAAGTCCTGGAAATTAAAAATAAGTCCATAGATAGATAATATGGAATTACCAATGTTCACCCAAATAAACATGGATGCATTCAGAAGGCTACAGCTAATAGGTAACAACGATTAATTGAGAGATCACCTGAGGGCGAAATTCACAATCCTGTGTGCAAAATATAAATGCCCACTCAGCAGCTACCCAGTTCATTCTTGGTGCTTGTTCCCTCAAGAAATGTCAATGTCTTTTAACTAGATGACAAAATCTTAAATTTTAAAATGTTAGGTGAAAGTAAAAATTTTCATTGTGATGCTGCTCCAGATTTAATGTATATATGTAAATCAACTCATAGAAGCTGGAGTATTTTAATCTGTGATTTTTTTGTTGTAGTGGACTCCCTTCCTTCACTTTGTCCTCTTCCTCCTTTAAGAACTTTGATTTCAAGAGAATAAGACTTAGGTCTAGTTTTTGCTGCATTCCTAACTGCTTTGTTTGAGGAATTTGCAATACACCTATTTCAAAACAATTCTTCAAATTTGCCCTAAGATTTCAACTAACATTCTTGCAATACACACAAATGTACCACTCTCAGGCAGGGACAGAAAAGAGAGGAAGAGCAGAAGGATTGTGAAGTTGAAATGGCAACAGGGTGCAAACTGTAGATGGTACTACAGAAAGTAAGGATGGGGTCAATACATGAACCCAGAACTGAAGTTCAGATTGGGAGCCAAATGGTTTGTCTGTGTTTGCTGGATTTGGGGAGAGAGAAAGGCGAGGAGAAGGGAACACCATCCTGTGAATCACATATTGTATGATTTTATTCTTATAAATCAGATATATGATACTAAGTGAGAAATTCTTAATCTATAACAAATCTAGAATCTGAACCTGAACAAATTTGGTAGACAATTTTAATCTTCCTAAGAACATAGGTTCTAACCATAATTATAACCAAAAAATTAATTAATCTCTGACTCTAAAAATATTACTATCTTTGAAACTATGAAGAAGGGTGATGGTGGAAAAAGAGGTGAAAACCTTTCACATTTGTATCTAATTTAGAATTAGAATAGTTTGATATTTTTGTGTGAAACTTTCACTTTAATATTGCTTCAAAAGATCCACAGGTACCAAAGCAATCCTTTGAAAACAGAATACACAACCCAAAGTGACAATATTTGAGTCTGATTCTAAAACTGGCCGAGCTTTGCAATCCTAAATTGCAGTTTAAACAAGAAAGAAAATAATGGATGTCTTGAGATGCTTTGTGCTGGAAATACCAATGCAGATTTAACTTGCCTCATGGTAGGGAAGAACAGCATATGTGAAAGACAGTCCCTTTTTGGGGTTCTGGTCGCAAAGCACAAAATAATGGTCTGCCTGATCTTTTACAGTCACCAAAAACCTGCTCTCACACTGTGCAAGTCTGTGAATTCAGCAACATAAGTATCCTGTGTTTGTGCTTAAATCTATGCTCTGAGCTTGTTTTTCAAAGGAAAAGTTAAGACAAAGTGAGCTCCTAAAGTAGGACATAAGGACAGCTCTTCACTGGAACATCTGTGGGCTACAAGAGCAAAGGACACTTTCTGGGAAGTACAAGACGGAAAACTAGTTCATCACGAATGAGAGATTATATTTTTCATCTCTTGCATGATGAAGAATTTGTAACGTACACATTCAGAGCATTTGGAGATCAGGAGGACTTCTGCAAATACAGTAGCATTCCCATCCCCTTGCATCGCCAAAACTAAGAGCAGGAGGAGAAAGGAACAGAAGGCAGAATGACCCTAACTATTGACTGATCTTGTCTGGAAGAAGTAAAAGACTTGTCAGTGGTCCCCCATTTATCTTTTTTCTTTTGAAATTTTTTTTCAGCAGTTTCAGACACAAGAGTGTCTGACTGGATTTGCCCAAATAATAGGTTAGAGCTGTGAACTGTTCCCTTTGTGTCATCTGTGAGGATACATCTCTGTGGCGTGGTGCAGGCAGTCATCCACTCTGACCTTGGGTTAAGTAGCTCCCAGAGCAGCACTGGCTCATGCTCTGCCAGTTCGGAGCACAGACAGCACTTGTGTGTGACTCCCTGTGCTGCTCTCGGTGGACATGCCCTCCAATATGAATGATACTTTAGATGTCAAAAACATGAAACAAATTGCCGTGCATCAGAGCGTGTAGGAATACTGAGTAGGCACCATCCCAAAAGCATGTAAATCATGGAGAGGCACTTAATGCCTTGTGGCAGAACTCCAGCTGGGTGTGATCCCATTACGTAAGGAACCAAGACAAGATTTCAGATTACCTGTGCCTGGCCTTTGTGTTTTTTCCTCTCCTGATGTGTCTTCTTTTGATCTTTTCAGCCCCTTCCTTCTTAAGAGAGTGAAAGCCTCTGTGCAGTTTTACTGTTGTCTGTTGGCTTTCCAGGAACCCTTCTTGTCTCAGTTTTATAGGTGAGCCAGTCACGGAGCAAAAATGTCACCCTATATTTTTAACGACCGACTGAGGTAACTCAGGAATGAACAACCCTCTGGTATAGTAACTCATAAACAGCTGCCTGGCTGAAACACCAAGCATCCATTTGCAATATTTGAATGGCAGATCAGTTCTTACATATCACATCATCTTCCTGTGGGCTATCCACAGTCAGGAGAATGGGCTAAATTCAAGGAATGGTCTGCAGTAGATAATTTGCCCTTCTGCAGAAGCTTTTCTTCTACATGCATTTTTCTCCTGGTTTCTGCTCAGCACTCCTAGGAGGGCTGTTTTCCCAGAGGACTTTGTCAAGTGCCATGGGCTGCTGTTGAAGTTCAGTCACAGTCTCCAGTGTAGTGTAGAAAGGGAAAGCATTAATTAAAAAAGAGGCAAACTAATACTTAGAACCCCGTGAACAGACCCCAGGCAGCACAGAGCTGGTTCTTCTGGTTCATTTCTCCTTTGCACTAGGGCATTTATGCTGAGTCAGATAGATGGAACTATGCCTAGAGCAACACTCTTTCAAACACTTGTTTTTTCTGATGTGCAGAACACCTGTCCCGGCTCTCTCTCATCGCATTTAAAACAGTGTAAGTCTCATAATGGCATTTCTGTCTCTTTGTCTGGAGAAATGCATTCTAATCCATTGATATTTAACAACAGTAATGGTTCTTTAGTGGAGATGATAATTGGCTATTGGCTAGATAGAGATACCTTTATGGTATTTAGTGGCTTTAAAGTTCTACCTTTCAGTCTGGTTCTACTTGCTTTTTTTAATAACAGCTCTCAGGCAGTGAACCAGCAAGATATGCTCTGATCCAATATAGAAATTCTTATTGTTCAGGTAACAGGAAAGTGGCCAAGAGTTTATATCTGAAGGGAAAGACAAGAAACAAATTCATGGACAATTTAGGAACAACTCATTCATCAGGAAATTCTTTCTTAACATTTGACATTTTTGTGGTTAGGTTATGTCCTGTGGTATATATTCTTGTACCTCCTTGTCAGAAATGCCGATGCTATTGCAAAAGGATCTTTTTAGCCATAGAGTCATGTCTAGCTTAAAAATATCCCAACAAATACTTTTCCTCAAAGACTTTTGCCCAAGTTCTCCATAAAAGAGATGAAACTGCAGTATTCTTTGCCGTTTCACACTTACGTTCTTCTGCCTAAGAAGAGATTTACCTGATTCATTTTATATAAGCCATCAGTTATTAGGTATATTACTTTGTTGCCTTTTTTTCTTCGTAAATGTACCATCTTTACTCTCTTCCAACAAGTTTTTATGCGTCTTTGGTACCCTTGTTACCACTTTTAATGTACCTTTTCTCAAGAATTTTCTTGGCATAGGGGGTCTATGCTGTGCACTGAGCAGTAGGTATTCTGTTTGTTGACCATTTTTTCTGACATTGTGTGGATCATCTTCCAGAAACAACACAATTAAATTAGGAGTCAACAACTTGCACAAGTAGGTCAAATTCTATGTCACAATTTCTTTTACCTTGTGTTTTATGTGTTGTTGTGTTCTCTATTCACCCAGCTTTATTGGATCCCACTGGAGTGCCATACAGTCTCTCTAGTCTTAATTATCCTGTATAATTTTGTGGATCTGCAGTTTTTGCCACCTTGCAATTCATTTTTAGATCTCTCATGGATCGTATGAATAAACCTACCTCACTGTGGGACTTTGGGGCAGCCACTGATGACTTTTGACACATTTTAATTTGACCTTTATTCCTTCCCTTTAATTTCTGCCTTGTGGACAATTTCTGTGCAATGACGGTCTTTAGTTTTGGTTTTGTGTTTCCCACTGTACCTGTAAGACATTGGGAGGTATTCATTCCTTTAATGCCTCCCTGTGTGGCAGCCAATTTTCCCTTGTCATATAACCTATGGATACCAGGCCACCCACAGCTTTTCCCGCCTCCTGCAAAGCAGTAAACTTGGCCTATTTTCAAAGGCAAAGTCTTCCCCTAAATTCCTAGGTCCCTCTAGGAAGCTGCATAAAAATTAACAAGAAGCTGCCCTTCCCAGTGAGGGAGAAAGGCTTCCCTCCAGTGCATCCCAAAACCTAGTGAAGAAAGCAGTGTTATCTCCAGCAGTGTCATCACTTGAGGGAGCGCAGTAGCATTGCTGTAATATCACCACACAAATAGAGATGTCTCACAGATCTAAACTCAGTCTAAATAAGGGCCATTCCTAATTCATTGCTGGCTGGTCTAACAGTAGTGGTCATCATGGTGAAGCATTCAGACAAAACCGGAATCACAGATAGCTGTAGTGACTTGATAAATATTAACAAGTTAGCATCACACAGGGCGTAAATCATGTTAGACACTTCTGTCAGCCCTAAAACACTGTCTGTGCCTGTCCTTGGATTTAGGAGCATGGCTAGCTGCACAGGCCTTAAAGTTTACTCCTAATTCAGAATGGCAAGGGTGATGGAAAGAACTCACGAGAGGGCTGAGCCTGATTCTTGAACTGTAGTTATTACTTAGCATATATTTAATTAATACTTAGTGTTCTTTGGATGACAGTGAGCTAGCTTACACACAGTCACTGCTCAGGAGCTCTCTGGATCAAGGCTGTGCTGTCTTGCAGCCAGAGGATTTTTCTTCTTTGTAGAAGCAATTTTTGACCAGTTTCGCTTTCACACTTTATCTCCAGCAGAGCACTAGGGCTGCAAACAGTGCAGAAAACATCTCTAAGACATAACCAGAAGTATTGCTTCCCTTCCTTCACCATTCTCCATTGGAATTAAAAATTTTTTTAAAAGGTGACATTCACTTCTACTGATGTAAGTATTTGCAAATCCATATATTTGTGAAACTTTAATTTCAGGCCTAAGTTGACCTGACATGCCTTTCTACAGAGCTTGCTCAAGGCCACACAGTGACTCTGTGTCAGCCAGAATTAGACCCCAGGAATTGTTGCCTTTCAGTCCACTAGACCAAGCTGCCTCTCACACTGCCATCGTGGCTCTCCAGGCCAGATCAGTCTGATTTGGTTTCTACGTGGAGTTGATCTTTAGTAACATGTATATCCCAATAGCTTTAGAAACCAAAATAATGCCTTTCTGTTTCCATAGAGGGCATTACATTTTGACTTTATTTTTCTGTGATAGAATTAAATCACACCTGTGTGATACGCTTTAAAAACTTTGAGGCATCTAAAGCTCCAGGACTGCTGGTCCACTGCATCTACTCATCAGTCATGTTGACGTTTTACAGGATTGCTCTTCGCTGTTCAGCTGACTCCACAGGTGATGTGACTGGAATTGAGTTAAAACTTGAACACTGTTTCGTCAACATCATTTCTGGCATTGCTGGCCTACAAACGTTATCCAGAGATTATATTCTCTCCTTTCTCCTTTATCAAGGGCTATACAAACCAGGTGGCGTCTGTGTTCCTGACTGTATCTTGTTCCTTAATGTGCAGTGGAAATCAGTTTCCAGCTAAGGTCCAGCTCCAGAATTTGGCTCTTTCCTTAGAAGAACAGAGGTTTTGAAACCATTTGTTGAAGGACAGACACTAACAAAATTTACAAAACAAGATAGATTATGGGGATTTCTCTGTGTCTGTGCTGGGAAACTGCTGCTTATAGAATTTTATCAAGACTTGAGCCCTTTAAAACCCTCAGTGTACAGATGTGGACTAAACAGAAGGCCATCACAGCTCCTTTTACTAAGTTATATGAACTTTGCCAGCCTTCTGAGTTTAGTGATATGCACACAGCAACTGTGGGACAATTTCTTACTATCTGTAGGTAATAACAGTAATGCCTTGCACTGTTACTGTGACTTTCATCTTGGATATCAAAAGGCTTTCTAAACATTACCTAGTTAAGTGACCCCACTCCGGTGAGATACACAGTTCTGAATGATATGGTTTGGGTGGCTGTTTTTAATCTAAGAACTCTGAAAAAGCTGTCAGCCTCCTTGTGCTTGTGAGGCAAAGATAATGATAGGCAAGAATATGTGGTGGTTTTGGAGCCCACAGATTAGGATAGTTTAGGCAGGGAGGAATACTTTTGTGCCATTTTTATACATTTTGACTGTGTTCTTAAAAATCCTTTATTGACCTAAAATCTGATAGCCATGGAAGAGGAGATAAGCATACACCTAAGAATGGCTGAAAGCAGTGATTTTTGTAAGGGAGGGAGTAAGAGAAAGTTCTAATGTTGTGTCAAGCTAAA
>VXAV01012288.1:80018-102311 GCA_013399715.1 Alectura lathami | reverse complement strand
AAAACTAACCTCTACCAGGGCTGAGAAAATGGACCCTCTCTCTTGATAATTCAGCCTTTGCTGAGGCCAGCCTTTACAGGAGAAGAAAGGAAAGCCTGAATCACCTCCAGGCTTGGTGTCCGGCAGATTCCAGCACAGATAGCTCTGAAGTGTCCAATCTGTACAACAGGAATGTTTACACACTGTGATGTAGCTTTTTCCTTTGCTGTAAACTGGTGATTCCTGGAGTTAAAGCCCACAGGACTTCATCAGTATTGCGGTACTAACTTGCAAAGGCAGGTATTTGATGTTCTCTGAAACCGTCATTTTTCAGTGAGCTCTGTATAGGCAGGAGCTTTTCTGCTCAGCTAGAAACTACACCCACGTCATAGACCAAGCAAGGTGAAGCTCGCTGTGGGATTGCAGCCTCAGTTTGTCTCCTTCCTGTAGCTGAGGAGGTACTGCCTAATCCGCGGCTGAGCTCTATAACGGCCAGCACCTTTGCAAATGTAGCCTGGAAGAGAGGCTAGCCAGTGCAACAACCTATCCTAGTGTAACTTTGTGTCAAATTCTTTTGCATTCTTTGCTCAAAAAGTTAATGATCTTGAGAAAGCACAAGATCAATAGCGGACATGATTTAGGACAGTCTCATTGGGTTTTAGGAGTGTTTAGGAGGTAGATAATACAAGATCTAGAAACTAAGAATTGTGAATGTGCATGAAGAGCAGTGTTAGAATCCAGTCATGCTCCACAGTGAAGTATCCTGATACTAAACCAGGTCACCTTAGTTTGAATCAATAGACTTCCTGTACTTCTGAGCATGCAAAGAATAGATGTGCCTTCAGCAGGACGGTCTGAATCCTATATGTTAAGGATGTTTGAACCTATGGAAGAAGGGAAAGTAAGTGGGTACTGCCTCACTTTCCCCATATCAGCACTGCTTTAAAGATGAAAGAAGCATCTTTAGTTGAAAGAAAGTGGATGCTACCCAGCTGCTGTGTGTCCCTAAGGCAGAAGTAGTTACAAGTCCTTTCTTAAAATATACATATATATATAAATCCATTATTCCTTTACTGTGTGAACCCATCACAAGAACACCTTTAACATAATAATAACCATCAAATGCCTAACATGAAGTGAACATGCATCCTAGCTGAAATGAGTGTATAATTATCAGTTCATTGTTTAGTTGTTATTGTGGTCCAAAGGCTTGTACCATTTCAGAGAAGAGACAGGTGATAGTCAAGGTAGATGCAAAATAAAATGCTTGTGTGTTGTGATTTTCTCACATAAATTTGTAAAAATGACATTAAATGTGTTTTGATATAGCCAAGTAATGCACGGATCTTATTTTAAAACACGCTCCACAGAACTGGTATCTGTTTCTGGCTGATCTTGCTGGGGCTGGAAGCTCTCTTTGTGTTCTCTGCCCCCATGCTAAACGAGGACTTATCACCAAGAGAGGCCTTATGCAGAGCCCTAGCGTTACCCCTCAGGAACCAGGAAAAGACTTTAAGGAGCACTGACCCCCTTGCTGTTCTCAGCTGACAGAGCTGTTCACCATTACTTCCAAAAGCAGAGAGCAGACGGTGGCCAACCATTGCAAAAGAGCAGAGCTAGTCAGTCACCTTCCATGGCTGGTGCCAGGTTTAGAAGAAGATGGTGCCTAAAGTTCTGGTTAACTTTCTTCCAAGCTCTACCTGTTATTGCCTTTGCCCCTTCATTTGCTTTATTAATTACCATCCTCAATATCATGACAACAAGATGGAGGGAAGGAGAAGAAATGTTGTATGTTGAGAGTTTGTTTTCTATTTCTTGTTTGTACATCCAGACACCTTTAACACGCATACAATGCTAATGCACATACAGTTCTTGCTGTAACAGCAACACAGTTCCTTTCTCATGAAAATGTATAGACTCTTTCAATCTTTCAAACAATCCCAACTGCAGCTTTAAATATGCCAGCAACATCACACTCTTTGAGTAGAGAGAGAGTCACAACAAATTTTTTGGTGCCACATTGCGCTTCATCCCGAGTTTTGGTTGGTATTTATTTTTTAATTTAGAAATGAAAGGAAATGTTTATCATTTGCATATCATCTGATAAACTCTAGTGTACTGTAGAGTAAGCCAGTCCTACTTCAGTGATGTAAACAGGTGCTGATACTCTTATAGAATTACTGATATTGAAGGTTGATGAATATTCTTTATAACCATTTTCTTATTTGTATAGTTTAGGAAAAAAAAAAAAAAGAGGAGCCATAATGAGAATAGATCAAGTATTTCTCTCCTCAAAATTCTTCTGCACATCTCTTATCCCACTCTGAACAGACGAAGAATTTGGGAAAAGATTTTGATGTAATTTTTGTCCAAAGCAAAAGACTCAGCTGTTGTAGGGCTCCTAGCATCACTCGTTACTCAGCGCATGAGAGGTTCCAAGACTGTGGACCAAGCATGTGCTTACAGGCAGGTGGTGTATGCACTCCACCAGTGCCACCCTGCAGGTGCTGCTGCAATGGGGTCGGGACAGCAGGGCACTGGCTCAGTGAAGCCCTAGGAAATGTACGTGAGAGAATCAGGCATGTGTGCAGCGGGTCCCAGAGCTGCTCTAGTTGTTCAAGGTGGTTTGCAGTCTACGTGGGTGTCTGTCAAATAATTCATTGCTGCTGTTTGTGGGTGGAAGGTTTAAAAAAAATGTATTTTCAGAGTAGACTTGAGGTCAAAGAATAACATGCCAGTGACTTTCTGCAAGATTTCTACAATGTTATCTATGCTGAGCAACTCTCCTTCTAGATACAGAAACAAACAAAAAATAAAGAAAATCCAACCCTGCCACATACACACCCACAAACCATGATTTTGTTTAATGAGAGCAGCATTTGCGGTAGAAACTCACTCTCAGCCACTCTCCTAAGTGCTGCCATCATGAAATGTAAATGGTTTCATAACAGCTTGGAACAAAAATGATTTCGAGTCAGAAATGTGTCATTCAGAGCAAATGCAGACAGAAGTTCAAGTGACTATCATTCGTGAATCACTTTGAATTTAGCTGACTGCAGCATGTAATTACCTCCATTTATTGTGTTGTGAACATTTCTTTGTGTGAAAAGGCGTACTTTTGGTGGATGCAGATTGAGATAAATTCCAACAGAATGGAAGAAATACCCATCTTACCACAGTTAATGCCATTAATTTTTTTGAGTAGCTCAGTACAATGAATCTATGTATTCCTACAGTTTGTGTCTTAAGTAAACGCCAAAGACAAGATAAAGGGACATGATTAACACAGATAAATAACAACGAACACCTTTTCTCTGATCTGTTTCAGCCATCTCATTTTCAGCCTGTTTTATGCCTTGTTAAACAAGGAGCACACTTTTAGATTATTGACTAAATAGCCTGTTTGGGCTAAGTTTTGTCTTTGGAAACGGAGGAAAAGGTAAATGTATCTCCTTATTATCTCATTGCTTAGTCCTTCTGCTTTCACTTCCCTCATGCCTAATGGCTCTGCTGGTAGAGAAAAACTTTGGTATTCCTCACTTTCCATCAGTGATGCTATTTCAAATGTTAAAGGAAGGGAGAAGATTTGCATAAAAGAACCCCTAAAAAAGCAATGGACAAAAGTGACTCACTTCCTTCCTCCGTATTCTTTTGCAATATTTACATTTGAGGAGAACTCAGAATGTGTTTTTCTGGCAGTGCAGCACAACACTTTGAGGAAACATGCAGTTTGCTGCAGACAAACATGGAGACAATAAAGCATATGAGCATCTGTCTGTTTCGTATAGTCCATTTGAGGAAACTTTTTTCAGCCCTAGGGTCTGCAGCTATAACAACAGGGGACTTCCCACATTATGTTACAAGTGGACAACATTTGCCTTTGGATACATGCTTGATGTTTGAAAACTGAAAACATTCCTGTTTTTCAAAAGGCTGGTGTGCTGAGTTGGCTTGGGACTGCTCCTGAGGCTCTGCACTGACAAGATAGGGGTACAAGATAATCTTTCCTTCCTGGGAATACAAAGATGGGCTGCCGTGGGGTGTAGCAGTCGGTTTTTGTTCTTCCAAGAGGAGGACTCTAAGATGGGACACCAAGTCAGATGCATGAAAGCTGTCTGCGAGTGTGTATAATTGTGGTGGTCAGAAGCTTAAAGTAAACCAATACTTTCCAATGAACTTTCATATTGATCCAGGGTAGTGAATGCTGGAGTCCATGCTTACTTAATCTCACACAGAGTCATTAACATTTTAAACATCTCCATTAACCAGGAACAGCCAGGAAGCCATGATTTCCAGATTGCTTGTGGGTAGCAGAGAGGCAAGCATGTTTGTGATTACCACATTTCTGGCTACGCTTCTCTCGCTTTCCATCAGAGGAAATGTGAGCAGAAATCACTTCTGCCAAAATTTGCCCTTACACCTGCCCCTATCCAGAATATGTCTCACTTCATGCACACAGGTTACAAATGAACAAATGCTGGGAGTCCTGGTGTTTCAGCAAATGAGGGTGAAGGGAAGTACTGCCATGCTGTGACATCCCTAGAGTCTGGCTTCCCAATTCCATCAGGCAGGATGAAGGTTATCTTCCAGTTACTGAGGTCCTCATTAATGGCTTCTGCACTGGGCAGCAGGAGACAGCGAGGAAGCTAAAGAGTAAGTGCTGGCTTTTACATTTTTGCTATGGAAGATGCAGTTTCTTAGACTAGCACCAGCCACTCAGACAGACCAGCACGCAGACACAGACAGCCTGTTTTTCTCCATTTTTTGAGTACTGTTCATCCCCCTTGAAAAACTCTCCCTTAGTGCACTGTGTGTATCTAGATACATTCAGCAGACAAGCCAGCAGTCCTCTGTGAGAAAACGAAACAGCATTGTGCTATTTCTGCCCCTGCAAGGTCTGGTTTCACAGATTCGTAGCAGAGAGAGGGTGCAGGGCTAAAGAGAAAGGAGGACAAGGAATACAGAGGACAATAGCATCTGCCCTGCCTGCATGAAAAGATTTGGCCAGGATGGGCTTGTGCTGGCTCCCAAAGGCCTAGCTCCCACACCATCTTCGCCACATGAGCCCTCCTTTTCAGTAAGATGGGGACAAGGCTGTGCAAGTGTTCTGCTTCCTCCTGGCAGTTTTCTGGATGCCACGTGCTGGCCAAGATATCTACTTATTGTGAGACAAGAAGCACAAGCGTTTTGGCTGCAAGCCTGACATTAAGTCCATGGCCCACCCCAGCTGAAGGATCCTCTTCTCTACTGGGGTCTGGTGCAGCACTTCTGCACCATCTAAGTTGTCTCCATTTCCTTGCGAAGGGGGGAACAGCCTGCAGCAATGCACACCAGACTTTTTCACACTGAACTGAGTTCACCTTGAGCTTTCACTCAAGTATTCTGCATTCAGTTAGCTCTCAAGCAGGCTGATTATCACACAGGCCTTTTGTGATAGATGTTGTTAATTCACAGGAATATGCTAATTAAATCATTTGCATTTTGTGCAGTTGATGGAGGAAAGGGGCTGAGCTGTGATGATTGTTGTTCTTGTGGAGATGTCCATCACACACCGGATTCATGGAACAGCACTTGGGGGAGATGCAGGTGAGCTGTGCAAGCCAGTTGCTAAATGCAGGGGACTATCCTGCCCATGGAAGTTTACGTAAGAAAATGTAAAGGATAACCTTTTTCTTCTCATTCACTTCTTTGCTATACA
This sequence comes from Alectura lathami, assembly GCA_013399715.1. Lineage (NCBI taxonomy): Eukaryota > Metazoa > Chordata > Aves > Galliformes > Megapodiidae > Alectura > Alectura lathami. The sequence goes on along the minus strand of VXAV01012288.1, from coordinate 96,634 downwards.
TTTTGTTAAGTTAAGCTTTAGCATTTATGTTCCTAATGAAGTTAACAAGTGAATTGTGTCATTTAATTCATCGTATGATATCTCATTGTGGTGCACGCACTTCGATGATAAAGCAGCATTACATAATTATTCTATTTTTTCAGTTTTTGAGTCTAGATCAAATAACATGATATCTTTGAAGATGTTTTTATTGCTGTTCTTAAAAAAGAAGAATAAGAGTGTAGCTTTCTTTGCATACTGGAAACCAACCACACTTGTTTGCTTTGTTTTGAGTTGGTATCATTCACTAGGAAGTGTATGTATAATTATCTCTCTCCCTTTTGTCTGTCATGTTTCCTGGAGCCCAAGCAGAGCATGCTTCTACACAAAGCAGGCAATAAAAATAATGGCACCTCTTGAAAGAGATTTTGCCTGTTGCTTAAAAGCAATGTCTGTTTCCAAAAAAAAAAATACGTTAAAGCAGGTTGACGGCTTTGAATATGTGGGAAACAGTCTAGATGACCTTTAGAGGTCCCTTACAACTCAAACAATTCTATGATTCTATGATTCATAACCTCAGTTAGAATGCCTTGATAACAACTTTTGTGAGATTAGGAACTGAATTAGCTATGTACAGATGTATTTGAAAGTAAGCTGAAAACAAAATTCATACTGGAAGTGCGAACTCTAAGTCTCTTCTATTCATCAAAAACCTGTCTGTTGTTGCATGATTTACTATATGTGGTGTAAATAAATCACATCAATATGAGAGGAGACAGGGAGCCAACTCAAAGCTCTTACAAAGCAATCTTTCACAACTTCCTTTCTGTTGGTTGCATATAATGTAATATGATATAAATTATAGATTATTTGAAATCTCCTTGCTCAAGGGACCAGAGGGTTTCAATCAGAAGAGTAAAAAGGGAAGAACAGTGTATACCACTTCTCAGAGTAAGGCAGCAGGGTCGGTGGAAGGTGTTGTTCAGATCTGGTTCATCTGTATCATGTATGGTGGGGTTAGGAGAATTTCACTTCCATTACCTGTGCTGTGCTTGGCACTTTATAAATGAAAGTGTGTTTTTACCACTGAAGGATTTACATTTACGTCAAGACTTTACTAGCCATTAAGTGAGCTTCTGTGAATTAGGGTTGGATTTGCTGATGACATCTGGAGGTACAGCTAGGCTGTAACAAGGCCACACATGAAAATTTGTAAAAGGAGCAGAAGTACAAAGTAACAGATGGGAACAGCATTTCTGTCACCAGCATTTGGCATCACTCTCTGCACACAGTTAGGACCGAATAGAAGAAAGTACAACTCTACTGGTGTCAGTGGTTTCAAATAAGTGCCCAGCTGTGTTGGTCTGTTGGAAAAGCCCAGAGCAACTACAAAAAGCTAGTGAATCTGACCCAATACTTCTGAGTGCCTTGCTTAACACCCTCACTTTCGGTATTTGCCTACCTGCCTTCCTTCCTTCATTCATTCATTCCTCTCCCTTTCCTCTCCCTTTCTCTCTCCCTTTCTCTCTTTCTTTCTCTCTTTCTTCTTTCCTTTTATCCTCCCTTCCTTTCATCCTTTCTTCCTTTCTTGTTCATCCTTTCTTCCATTCTTGGTAAATAAATCCCCATCTGGATTGGCAGTTTGTAGTATTTGACTTCAAGATGAATAAGTGTGAATATTAAAGGGTCTATTTCTTACTCAAATTTTTTTTGTTTTGTTTTGTTTCATTTTTGTTTGTTTGTTTTTGTTTCTAATGATAAATACTGCACAGCAAACCTTGTAATATTTTGCAACTCTGTTCTGATCAACAGAACCACTGAATTTCTGGATGGGCTCTCCTTCGGTCTGGAACAGTTTTCTCATTAACAGTATTAGGAATTAACCTGAAACAAATTAAAAGTTACATTAGATTATTATTCTCATCTGACATACCTCTAGTGTTTAAGCATCGCTTTTACTGCAAAGAGTAAACCTCAATGCTTTCAACTGATTAATGTCTTGTTCCTAATTCGCATGCAGGGATAGTATCTACCCAGAGGTCAGAGCAGAGGAGCGAGGTGAGCTACGTTAGTACTTCTTTCTCAATCACGGGTTTGGCAGCAAAGACAAAGAGACTGAGAAGGAAAGCATGTGACGATTCATGCCCAGGGGAAGAGATCAAAAAGGTCATTTTCAGCTCCATGATGTGCATGTTCCTTTTAATCAGTTATAATAACAATCAAACATACATAGCAACAAACATAATAGCTTGACTACTTCTGCTGATTCAGCATTTACCAGATTTAGCTCATCTCAAAAGATTGTTTTTTATTTTGTGATAGGGCTTTCTGAGACTGTTGTTCTCTAAGGCAGAGAAAGCAAGCACACAGCAAGGGTAACCTCAGGGAGTGATTCCCATAAGCATGGTGTGGTGTTAATAAGAATGAGAAAGGAAGGTAGGCAAGAAGTGGAAAAACTGAGGTAAATTGACCATAAGAGTCTGATATTCCCAGCTACTAATTAATGAAGGGGGTAATTGCATAGTTGAAACCTAATTTAGTATAATTAAGAAAGCCCATTTCTTGGAAATGATGGATGCAGAGAGGGCCACCAGTTGTTCAACTGACTTTAAAAGAACAAACCATGGAACAATTTCTAGAGTAACTTTGCTCCTGGAAAGGCAAAAAAAAAAAAAAAAATCAATCAGAGGATCTTTGCAGAGGACTGTCATGTGCACTATGTAACAGGGTAACAGGTCCCTCTTGCTCTGCAAGGTTTCCCCACTGCCCACCAGCCCCTCTCAGTGCCATCCTGGCACTGCTCAGGCCTGGCCCAGGAGCATGAGTCCTCCTGCCCTCACCCTCAGAGCAGCTGGGAAAGGGGCACCATGTGCAAGTGAAAACCCACACGCAAGGGGGAGCTGACAGCAGAATGCAATCTGTGGCTGCCCTTCGCTGCTTGATTTTAGGAAGTGTTTTATGCTGTTCAAGGCTTAGGTCCGAGTCCTGCAAGCACTTGCAGATTGTGGGAAGGACACCAACCAGATCCGTGGGGTCAAGTTCACTGTGCATCTTTGAAATGCTTGAGCAGCATGTTTTCTCTCAGAGGATTTGTACATAGGAACTACGGAAGAAAGAGAGGCTTATGTGGTATTTAATCTAATGGGAGGTCTGTCTAACGGCTGAGTGGGTAATGGGGTATTAGGAAAACTTGAGAGGTCACCTGCCTGTGCCCTACAAAAGAAATCTGGAAAGAAAATTATGAAACTACAGTTTGTTTGTCCTCAAATGCTAAATAGGATTCTTCAGTTTTTCAAACGACTAATCCAGTCCATTCGATGCTGGAGATGCTATATATTTTGTCTCTGTTTCGTGCTGGGGCCACTCCAAAGCTCAGCGTTAGGTCCTGTTGCCCAGCCACGTCCTTGGGCAGCCATGCTGGGGGCAGCTCAGAGGCAGTCACCTCAAGGACTGGGTGCTGGGGTCCTACTGCAGCAGGGGTGGCACAGGGGATGCATGCAGTTGTGGGAGGGTAGCGACTGTCCCAAAATGGTGGCTCCTTGGGCTGTGGCTTACACAGCTGATAACTGACTGTACCTGCCCTCATCTCTCCATTCGCTTTGGAAGGAGAAGCCTATTTGCAGCCTGGTCGCATCTTCTCATCATCCTATTGGCAACAAAATACTTTTGTTACATTACTGAGAAACTTTCAGCCAGCCCTGTCTGATATAATTGTATTTTGCATATTTAAAATACCTTGTTACATTCCTTATGAGTACTGACATCTCTAGATGTAATTTATTCAGGATCGATAAATACCATTAAGATCTTTGTGCATATTGCAGTTAAGAGATAGTGAGTGTTTGAACAAGTCCCAAGTTAAAGGAGCACATAAAGTTTACAAGCATTCATTTTAAGCTGGTTGTGAAGGCCAGATCTCAACAACGGCTTAGTTACTTGTTCATCTGAAACATCCATACTTCTACTCTCTGAATTATTTTTATTTATTAAAATATGAAAGAAAAACTTATTGGAAACAAGAAACATTGAATTTTTCTCACTTGAGGCTATTAAAAATTACCCCTTTTATGTTCAGTTAAAAATCCTGAGGGTGTATTTCATCACTTTCTCTGACTTTTTTTTGTTTTGTTTTTTTAAATCAGCATAACTCTTAAGATGTTTCCCAGGCTATTTGATTCTGCTCTCTAAAACAAACATCTAGTTTTAATAAATGATGTTTTGGTGCTCATTCAGATGGTGTGAGATTAAAAGGTAATTCTTAAGTAAATTAAAAAAAAAAAAAAAAAAAAAGGATGATTATAAAAAATTTTTAATTTAAAACTTCATTTTGGAAAAAAAAAAAAAAAANGATGATTATGATAACATTTTAACTTGAAACTTCATTTTGGAAAAAAAAAAAAAAATACAATTTTTTCTTCCAGAACATTTCAGAGCTGTGGAGGAGCAAAATTTGAGGGAGAACCCTAAATCATCACTACTGCTATTTCTGTGAAAGCAGCCAATATCTTTTAAAACAAAGCCAAAAGCAATTTTACCTCTCCCTTTGGCATGTGCTGTTGTTGCATGACAAGCCAGAAACACTTTCATCTGCAGTACTGGTATTCTTTCACTGCAGCAACTTGCCAGCCCACACACTGGAAAGGTCTCCATCAGCATCACTTGCAGCCCTCAAAATTTCAGAGAGTAACATATGTGACATTCTTCCCTTCATCCCTCTGCATCCACCCAGTCTGCAAGGAATTTATTTATTTATTTGTTTGTTTTCAGTGAGTATAACTCCCTTTTCCAGTGAAGATATTTTTAGATGTAGAGTTCAGTGGAAATGCACGTTAGTCAAGCCTCAAACATGTCTCCATCTCACTGTCACACAGCACATACTGGAATTGCCAACACTTGCATCTACCACTGTATTTCATCTCAACCTCCTTCTCCAGTTTGATGTCCATACCACTTGCATGCCACCTCTCATACCTTCAGTGCTTGTTGGAAGAAAAAAGGAGCTATTCCATTTTATTAAAGATGTGTCCCACAGTATGATTCATTAATTTAACGCTATGAAATTCTTGAAGCCACATTGGCTTTATGGTACCATAAAGTGTCCCAGCTAACACAGAATGTGAGCACCTTGCAGTACTTACCTAATACTGAACTGATAATTGCACCATTGCACTGTTTTATGAGGCAGTAATCCAGTTCCTGAACAGATAAACTACAAGGCTGAAGGCTGAGCAGTTTGTCTTGATGAGGGAACTGTGTTATTGCTGAGTAAAACAGCGTGATTGTACCATTGCTACTTTTCAGCTCCTGGGATAGGGGTGTTTTCTTTTATGTTTTGTCATTGTTATTTTAACTCTTTCAAAGTGCCCTTCTCCAGCTACTAAAACTAGATTAAAACTTCTATAGATTTGGTTTTAACTTCATTCTGTGTTTAGAATAGCTTATGAGGAAAAATACTTGCAGTCAATGCAATCATCTAATGTAAATGTGCTTTAATATTTTGTGTAGGTAAGCAGTATAGAACAATGAGTCCTGCAAAGCAGTGCACTGCTGGACTGAACTTCTTTTGCTTAATAGTGGTTTTATGCCAGGTTCTGATGTTAATATTAAAGAACAAAACTATTCCACCTGAGGTTTAGCATGGAATCAGCCAGCACAAAGATGCATATTTGGCCAGAGAGAAGTTGCACACCACACTCTGCATGGTGCAGGAAGGTGCTGGTGCTGGCACAGCCCTGGGGCATCTGCGGATCTGCTGTGGGAGGCAATGCTGACTGTGGTTATCTGGATCTTCCAGTCTGAGAGGAAGAGTCGAGAGGACAGTTGTCTATGAATTCCATCATTGCTAAGGACTAGGCAAAACTCCCACAAGCTGCCTAGCTGCCTGTCACATCACAGGGGGATTTCAGCTTCACAATGGTTGCTCACCCCTTCCACAGAAGCATACACATGTGTGCAAGGGTGTTTGTGTGTTCAGAAAAGTATTCCTCTTATAGTCAATATCCTTGACTATTCCTCAGGGAACTACAGGCTGGTGAGCCTCACATCTCTGCCTGGGAAGGTCATGGAACTGATGTCTCTGGAAGCCATGTTAAGGCACATGCGAGATGAGGAGGTGATCCGAGACAGCCAGCACAGCTTCACCAAGGGCAGGTCGTGCCTGACCAATCTGGTGGCTTTCTATGATGAAGTGACGGCATCCGTGGACCAAGGGAGGCTGACAGATGTCATCTACCTGGACTTGTGCAAGGCCTTTGACACGGTCCCACACCATATCCTTATCTCTAAACTGGAGAGAGATGGATTTGATGGGTGGACTGTTCGCTGGATAAAGAACTGGCTGGAGGGTCGCAGCCAAAGGGTTGTAGTCAATGGTTCTACGTCCAGGTGGAGGCCGGTCATGAGCGGTGTCCCCCAGGGGTCCGTCTTGGGACCGGTGCTCTTCAACATCTTTATTGACAACTTAGACTGTGGGATTGAGTGCACCCTCAGCAAGTTTGCTGATGACACCAAGCTGAGTGGTGCAGTTGATACCCCTGAAGGAAGGGATGCCATCCAGAGGGACCTGGACAGGCTGGAAAAGTGGGCCCACGAGAACCTGATGAGGTTCAACAAGGCCAAGTGCAAGGTGTTGCACTTGGGTCGGGGCAATCCCAGGTGTGTGTACAGACTGGGAGAAGAACTCCTTGAGAGCAGCCCTGCAGAGAAGGACTTGGGCGTTGTGATTGACGAAAAGCTGGCCATGAGCCGGCAGTGCGCTCTTGCAGCCAGGAAGGCCAATGGCATCCTGGGCTGCATCAAGAGAGGGGTGGCCAGCAGGGAGAGGGAGGTGATCGTCCCCCTCTACTCTGCCCTTGGAAGGCCTCACCTGGAGTACTGTGTCCAGGCCTGGGGCCCCCAGTACAGAGGGGATGTGGAGCTGTTGGAGAGGGTCCAGAGGAGGGCCACCAAAATGATCAGAGGGCTGGAGCACCTCTCCTATGAGGAAAGGTTGAGGGAGTTGGGATTGTTTAGCTTGGAAAAGAGAAGGCTCCAGGGAGACCTCATTGCGGCCTTCCAATACCTGAAAGGAGCTTACAGGCAGGAGGGGGACCGACTTTTTACACGGGTGGATAATGGTAGGACAAGGGGGAATGGGCTAAAACTGAAAGAGGGGAGGTTTAGGTTGGACATCAGGAAGAAATTCTTCCCTGAGAGAGTGTTGAAGCGCTGGAACAGGCTGCCCAGAGAAGCTGTGGCTGCCCCATCCCTGGATGTGTCCCCCTCTCCACGGCAGGGGGGCTGGAACTAGATGATTTTTGAGGTCCCTTCCAACCCAAGCCATTCTATGATTCTGTGATTCTATGATTGTGTAGGGTTTTTTTGTTTCAGCAGTTGTATGCCTAAGCAGCTGTTGATGACTTGGTCATCTTTCGTAAGCTGCTGTTTTGTTACATGAAGCTTTTACCCTGAGCTGTTCAAAATCAATAAATAACAATAAGAGGATAATTCATCTCCTTTTCCTGCATGCCTCTATTCCTTTTCACATTCGCAGGGAATGTTGAAACGAAAATTATTTCCAAATCAAATGATAAACAGTGCTCTTCGATAACTCTTGCTTATGTAGGAAATTCTGAAGAGGAAACAAAAATGTTTCTCTCTCTTCATCATAACTTCTTTCCTCAGGTTTAATACAAAAAGATAAAATGAGAACCATTACAATGGCACACACCAATTTGCACGCAGAATATATTGCAGGTGAGTAGGCATTCACCTTCAGAGATAAAACTGAGTCAGAGAGAAAGAGTCCACATTGCCCTTAGATGGAATGATCATTCACATCGCATGGGATTTTTTTATGCCAGCCATTTGTCAGTCAAGTAGCAGCCATCTTTTTGCTGCACTCTAGCCCCACAGTTCAAACAAAATGATGCTGTAATAGAGGAAGCTGTCCAAATCATGAGAGTTATTAAATGTCTCTTCCTCTATACCTAAACCTTTTTTTTCCCCTCACAGGATAAATGATATGGTCCCTTTAATATTAAATATATATATATAAAATAAAAATCACTATTATGTACTACTGAGGAAAAAGTAGGAATTCATGAGAAAAGGGCGATTTCAAATGAAGGGCTGCTTTTGCTGTGGTTTGCAAAATGGTACAAGAGAATACAGTGCCAGATCCTTCTCTTGTTCCTCTGTGTTACCTACTGCAGTCCTGGATGGTAGCCTGAAGAGGACAGCAATCTCCATGGGTCCCCCTTGTCACCTCCCTTCCCAGAGAGCTAGACAGGGCTGGGGAGGGGTTTCTGTCTGCTTTGCGGTCAGCACTGAGAACAGTGCAAGCACACACTGGCATTGTTCAACCATCATTGCAAGTCTGCAGACATATTGAGGCCCATATTTTTCCATAGACCCAAATTCAGAAGTGCCTGTTACTTCAGGATGCCCAGCTTGAGGTAAGATAAAAGGGCTGATATTCAGAATGTGCTGAACACATCATTCTTTTTGCCCTTGTTCCCTGCCTCCTCTTGAAGAGGACCTCCAGTGGCCAATTAGTTTTTAAACACTGTGGTTGCTGTACAGGCATTTCTGAAACACCATCCCTCTTATCTCTGGGCTACAGCTGGAAATGTCATGCAGCACATAATTGCACAAATGTCTGAGAAAATGGTGCAAATGCAAATTAAATTGTAGGATATTTCACACTGCTCATAACTCCTGATGCCTGTCCTACAGGTGGCACAGTTCAGCATCATGCTTTTTAAGATGTAGCACTACAGGTGATATTTAATGCAAGAAAAATAAATGTATGGTCTTTGCCACATTATGAGTTTTTTCCTTCCAGGAAAGAGAGTAAAGCATACCAAAATCAAGTTAATTTCATTTTTCTGGGAATAATGTCTACATAATAATACAAGAAAGGCAATCAAACACTTGAACAGCTAAGTTTGACTCAGCTTTTTAGAGTAAATATTTACCTTTTTGGTCTCAAGTAGAAGAAGTATTTACCATTCCCTCTGATCATCTGAGTGGCCCTCCTCCGGACCTGCTCCAAGAGCTCCACGTCTTCCTTGTGCTGGGGGTCCCAGACCTGAATACAGCACTGCAGGTGGGGCCTCACGAGGGCAGAGCAGAGGGGGACAATCGCCTCCCTCACCCTGCTGGCCATACCTCTTTTAAAGCAGCCCAGGATGCCGTTGGCCTTCCTGGCTGCAAGTGCACACACTGCTGGCTCATGTCAAGCCTCTCATCCACCAGAATGCCCAAGTCGTTCTCTCCAGGGCTGTTCTCAAGGAGTTCTTCTCCCAGTCTGTATTCATGTCTGAGATTGCCCCGACCCAAGTGCAACACCATGCACTTGGCCTTGTCAAACCTCATCAGATTCTCATGGGCCCACTTTTCCAGGTCCCTTTGGATGGCATCCCTTCCTTCTGTCATAAAAATACTTTATATCAGCCACGCGCTGGCCACATGCCAAGTACTGGCTCCGTGCGGGCTGCACGAGAGCCGAGAGCCATGTGCCATAAGCTACGTCATCTGCCACAAGCTGCAGGCCATGAGCCTTATAACGCGTTCTTTGAGCCACATACCACAAGCCATGTGCTACAAGCTACGTGACACAAGCTGTGTGCCACAAGCTATGAGCCACATGCCACACACCACATGTCACAAGCTGTGTGTCATGTGCCACAAGATCCCTCCTGCAAAGAAAGGCTGAGAGAGCTGAGCTTGTTCAGCCTGGAAAAGAGAAGGCTCTGGGGAGACCTCATTGCAGCCTTCCAGTACCTGAACGGGGCTTATAAACAGGAGGGAGACTGACTTTTACACAGTCTGACAGTGATAGGACATGGGGGTATGGTTTTAAACTAAAAGAGGGGAGATTTAGATTAGATATTGGGAGGATATTCCCTACTCAGAGGTGGTGAGGCCCTGGCACAGGCTGCCCAGAGGAGCTGTCAGTGCCCCATCCCTGGAGGCGTTCAAGGCCGGGCTGGATGGGCCCTGGGCAGCCTGATCCAGTGGGTGGCAACCAGCTCACGGCAGGGGGTTGGAACTGGGTGGGCTTTAAGCTGCCTGCCAGCCCAAGCCATTCTAGGATTCTATGACTCCCTGAGCCGTCTCCCCTACTGCACTCTCTCAGCTCATGTCCTTCTTTCAGAAGTTCACGCTGAAAAGCGTTCTCTTCACAAGTGCTCTTGCATCTCCTGCTTTAAGTCTGCCCCTCAACCACTGAGCCTTTAAGGACATGATGTCCAGCATTAACGCTGTCTTGCCTGTATTCTACCCTTCTTGGGAGCAAGAAGAACCCAAAACCAGATAATTACCAGCCGGTTCCTGGCATCTAACCACATGGTCAGCTTTGCTCAAGGGTCTCTCACAGCTACAGATCATGCTACATTCATGTAGACAAACAAATACTGACAACAAGCAGAAAAAAAAATAGTATTTAACCTCTATCGTCCTTTGCTTTCCCTCTTTAATTTTCTACACATGAAGAATGGGGATAAAAGAATGAATCTCCATTGCACCAGCTCACTCTACAGATCTGCTGTGGCTTAGAGGCAGAATTTTCTTGATTCTGCCCAAACAGATTTGGGCAATGACAGGATTGTGTTTCAGAGCACAGATGTCAGCAGACTGACTATTTGTTTAGTTAGATTTTTTCATGTGACCTAATCTCGGTCCAAGTAATGCCTCCCATCATCTTCGTTGATGCTGTTTCCTACATGTGCTGTTCACAGTAACACTTTCAGCGCTGACATTTCAATACTAAGGAAAGCTAAAGGCAGAGATTTCATTACAGAAGCTCCCTTTGGGCTTTTGGCAAGATGTAGTGAGATGCTAGTTGTTACATGTCATTTTCTGTGAATGAGAATGTACTGGAGCATTCAGTCAAGCAGAGTATATTCAACATAATTTCCTTCTGGTACATACACCTTATTTTGTCATAAGTCCTATGAAGATTTTCAGTTAATCATGCTATTTCTTATTAGGGTTTTCTAGCATCTTCCATACCAGCAGTTATTCAAAATGCAAGAAAGTTTTGAAGGCTGTCTGTTGTACTTTTTCCTACACAGTTGGGTGGAGAAACCCACCACCCAATTAACAGATAAAAACAGAAATTGAAAGGTATTCAAACCTATGTTAATTTTCAGAAAGGCTGGTACTCCCAGCTATATCTCCCAACTATATTCTTTTTTGGAGCATTTTGTCTGTTAATGTCTTGCTGCAGGTTGCAACTTTACCATATTACTATTTCCTGGGCATTTCTTCTATGATATTTAAGTATTTGGATGGATGATAAGAAATTGTATTTCAGCACTTACGAATACAGTAGGCCTATTATACCCTAGTCCTATTTGATTTTATTGTGAGACATTAGATGCAGTTTTCTTCCAGCATTTCCCAACCAGAGCACTGCACTCCACTGAGGAAGGGTTTGATTTTGTCCTGAACTCCCTAGTGAGGATATGGCAGTAAGCCTTCATTTGTTGCTTCCCGAGAACGATACAGAAATGTTGAAAGATGATTGATAAAGTTAGGAAAGGCTGGAAAACACGCAGGAGATTCTCACACTCCTGTTACACCAAGACATTCTACTTGTTCCTGCTTTCACTGCTGATGGTCCCGTTCTGCCTTCTTCCACACTGACCAGCACTGGTAGGTTGTTTGCTGATTCTGTGTGAGCTCACATCTGCTCACTGCCCATCACTGGGCCACAGTACCCGTGGAAGGCACTGGTGGTCCATCCACACTGAAATTAAAGGTATGGGGTTCTCATATTCCAGCACAGCTGAACAAGGTGTTGTCTTTGTTCTTGGCTCCAGCTAAGTGAAACCAGGGCACGGAAACACTGTCTCATGTATTGGGGTTTTCACTGTTGTGCCCAACAGCAAGTGCTTGAGTCTCTGCTGCCCTTGGCACACTGTCACAGGTACTCAAACCATCTAAACTGGTGTCCAAATGGACGTGCTGGTACATGCTACCATAGCCCCTCCTGCTACTTACACAAAGGAAAGAGGAGTACTTGCACAGACTAACTTTAGACACTCAGCTCAAGTATTGGAGGTGATTTAGTTTCCCAGTTGAGGTTAACTCCCCTCATGCAGCTCATGGGGAGAAGTCCCGCTGAAGAGCAGGAAAGTCACACAGTTGTCGGGGTGGCATCCCAGCAGAGGGATGGCATGCCCCGCACTGAGTCAGGGTGAGACTTCCCAGGGTCAATGGGCTTCAGGAGAGAAAGGTATCTCCTCTCCCAGCAGCAGGGGCATCTTTGGAGGCTAGCTGGGCAGTCCGAGGACTCCATTGCCACATCAGAAATGTGAAAGGTGGTTACAGACCAACAATATCTTCACATAATAGGTAGAAGTATGTGTCTTTACACTGCTCGCCTGTTCATCTTTATACTTTCTGCTCAAAATAAGCCAGTTTGTTTTCCAACAGCTGTTTTTTAGCCAGAATTATCTTTTTTCTGTTCCACATAAAGACAGTGCAGGCCTGTAAACGCTATGCTCAGAGGACTGGCCTGGTTTTGTGATTTCTGCATTGTTTATTTTTTTTTTCTCCTAGAAAATGCATCATTTGTTTCCCTCTGGTGTTGTTTGTTTTATCATGCTCTGATGGACACTGAGGTCGCAGCTCTTTACGTATTAGTTACTCAGTTACTCACAATGTTTCAGAGGGCTCATCTTGCCTGCTGTCTTTCTGCCAGCTCTGTGTTTGTTGGTAGATGCTTTAAAGGATTTCCATTTTAGTGGCCCACCCACATGTGTGAAGTCTAAATCATGGGTGGGTGGTGATTTAAACTGGGTGAAAGAAGAAAAAAATACCTGCAGCCTTTGGCCTGTCAGCTCTCCATTAATAAGCACAGAATTCACGCTCTGAGTTCTGTAAACCTCATTCAGATGTGTCAGCAAGAGCCAGAACTATATTAAAGGCCTGAAACTGGAAAAATAATTAAGAAGGCTCAATGCCAATTACTTTTCATCCTCAAACTGCTGCTTACAGTTAATTCCCAACAAATACTGAAAGGTCATAGCATTTTTTTTTCCTATGAGCAGGTTATTTAGTTTTCTTCTTGGTGTTCTCAGCACTGCATGGTGTGGTGCAGAAAATGATCCCAATGTACTACAAGCCAAACAGCTCATCTCTCACATTAAATGGAAGTCAGACAAGGACAGTCCATTTTTCTTTTTAATCACAGGTGGTATTCAGAGCACTTCCTCTATTTTCCTTTTCTTTTCCTATTCTCGTGGATAATGCAATGGAAATGTAATCATTTTTAATCAGGTTTAATTATATACTTTATTCTCATTCTCTGTCTCTCTCGCTTGCTAAAATGGTGAGTTTCTGTTTCATTCTGCTTCCTTTGTTGGAGTACTGAAAAGCTATCAAATAACAGTATGTGCCTGCACAGACACAGGCGCCTGCCCTAGGAGCCTGTCCTGATTTTGGCATCCTCGTCTGGGCTACTCTTGCCGTGAGGATTAATGTCAGAAGTGTCTTGAACTGCAGTGAGTTCATGCATTGCTGTGTGCCAGCGTGCCCTTGGAATTCTGCCACATCACAAATCCCGAAGCATCTCTCACGCTGATAATAGGTATTCATTGTACCTATCGTATTCATCTCAGGGGTTTGTTGCTTCAAAGACTATGTCAGGCTAAATCTCATAAATATTCCTCAGTTTATTAATGCTGAAAGGTGTCCCTCTCATCTTTTGGTATTTCAAAGTATGGTTCTGAGGAAAAAGTTACAGTCTTGGTTTTTAAAAGATCCTGTTGTTAAAATGTTCTTACTGATGTTACTATGAAAACCTTAGACAGCTCAAATAATTATAAGAATCCATTTAATTTCATTTGTGCTTTTTCTGTTTTGCTTATGTATCTTTGCTCTGTGTCAGCTAGTAAGAGCTGATGAATTTACTACATATTATTCCCATTTCTAACTCTGGGTTTTCATATACTGTCAGTGTTTGAATTGTAAGTGCTACACACAAGGGTGCAGCATATTTATTTATTCATTCAATCACCACCATAATAAAAAAGACTGTGCTGAGATATTTATATTTTATCAAGTCTTGTGTTTAAGTAAAAAAAAAAAAAAAAAAAAAAACACATGCTTGGAATATGGAGGACATCTTTGTCCCCACTCTTTCTTTAAACTGTCCTGCCTGGGTTGTTCCTCAGGCAAGGTTCAAGGAGTCACAGTGCAGGTCCTCATCCCTTTTGCGTCCTTTTCTGACTGCTGGTGTGCAGCGCATCATGCTGCTTCCATCTTTTTGTAACCTATTGCCACTCTAGTGACCTTTCCTTCTTTTCTCTAGTCTTCTCAGAAGTGAGCCACAGGCCAAAAAAATGGGGAAGGATGAAAATGGAAACAGAATTGGCACTCACAGTTTCATCCAGCACATTTTTTTCTGCTCAAAAGAGGAATCTTTGTAACCTTGTCCAAAATATCGACATATTTTTAAACAAATGTTGACAGGGGTGGGCAAACTTCAGCAAGAGTGTTTACTCTAGAGCTCAGTTTCTTACTCACTAAGACATCTACTGTCATGATATATGCTAAGAAGGGTATATAGGCAATTTCCAGGTTGCTGTAAGGTTTTAGACAGTCTGATAATTTGGCCATCATTCTCCCAGTCAAATCTGAGGGAAATGTGAACTTACTCCTAACGTTGGTTTCTAATAACCCAATAGAGACTAGCTGTGGGCAAGGTCATTTAACAGCCGAATGGCCATCATTGCTTTACGAGTGAGCAAAGTTATAACAGATGGGAGGTGGAGTGAGTCACCGCTATTGAAAGCATAAAGGGAAAAAGAGCTTTTAGGCAGCCATAGTATCAGGAGAGGAAAAAAACATACATCTTGAGCTGCTGTAGCACAGACCTACCGAGCCTGTTATTCATGGGCAGAAGGGCCGCAGCAGGCTGTGCCAGGTTATTTTCATTAAGACTGGAGAAATCTAATGAATGTAGAGGAAGCGAAGCTTGTTTGTCAGTGACAGAGATGCTCGCAATTGGAAATGGGAACTTCGACAATATGGGGATGGCATAAGCCAGAGGTGAAACCCTGGCTCTGTTCAAGATTTGAAGGATATGGGATTTTTGCCTTTGACTTCAAGGAAGCCAGGATTTCGTGCCAGAAAACTACTTCATCTAATGTTGTAAAATGTATCAGTCACACAGCCAAAGAATAGATTTAGCTGATGCAGAATTTGTCATATAGCTACGCTGTAGCATCTGTCACAGTGCCTGAAGATGAGAAAGTACTAGCAACAACAACTGAAATTGAATCTGTGTCTCTCTCATGACAAATGTCACCTGAGTTAGCTATACGTGTGATTTTGACTGAAAATCTGAAAGTGGAAATGGATAATGAAGTTGTTCATTGTTTGGCACTTGGTGAAAAGTGCAGAGGTAACTGCTGTACTTTAAATCAACAGTTGATATTTTTCGTATGATTAACAAGGATTTTAAGGTTCATGAGGAATGACTGAGGCTGTTATCCCTGCACAGCACTATAAAAAGGATTTTATTTTTAATCCTGTGAAGGGCACTCTGAATTGCTGTGGTGGCTTTGACAAAATAACAGCTGTGGTGACTGACGGTTTTCCAGCTGTGTGGGGGGGAGTCAACAGCTTTATTGGTTTACTTAAAAAGAAATATGGAGTGAACTTCCTACCTTTTCCGTGAATGAGGCTCCAAAAAGCCCCGTGCAAGTAGGTACTAGAACTGGCAAATGTCATGGAAGTTGTTAAAGTGATTAACCTTGTTAGAGCGAGAGTGAAGCTTTCAGCAGCTACCACTCTGTCTCTGACACAAAAGTTGCTGAGAACACAGTTTGGGGATTGGCTTCTTCAATGTAAAGTGTAAAAGGAGATATTTGGAGAAATGAGAAATATTTTGTCCTTAGAGAATTAAATGTTAATTTTCACGAAGTAGCCTTCTGGAGTCAATAAACTACTGCCAGACCTTATCAGCACAAATTGTTTGCTACCATTGTTTTGTGTGACTTGGCATTTTCTTATGAATTCTTACCTCAGGTTTATTTTAATAGAAATTTTAAAGATACTGGAAAATACAATGGGCAGAAGACAATCTTCTCTGCCCAGTAATCCAATATATTTCTGCTAGAATACCAGATGAAAAATGAATTATCCATAGAAATTGTTAATGTAATTTGTTTTTTGCTGTGGCAGGGTTAAAGTACTAACCACCACATTTTTTCATATCGCCACGTGAATTGGCGCATATTGTTCTGCGAGACAGGAATACTGTAAACCTTACACAGGCAAAAAATTTATTGATTCAGAAATTCTTCCAGTCAGTCCTGAAGGAGTCAAACATGGTGTGATACCCGGCATCCATGTTTCCAGAGTCTGGCTTACATCATGAAGTTTGAGTAGGCAGCCGCTGTTGGATATGAAGCTACATGTTTCAACCTGGAGATGGCTGAAATAAGGCATCACTTCCAGCCATGTGGATGGAGTATCAATACAGAGGGTAGCATTATCAGCCCTTACTGTCCATCTGCAAACCAACAGCCTCCTGAAGGTGAAAGGAAAATGTCATAAAAACGTGCAAGCTGCCTCCCAAATATTTCCCAAAACAAGAGGAGTTTGATTCAAAAAAAAAAAAAAAAAAAACAATTTAAAAA
>VXAV01012288.1:68864-80002 GCA_013399715.1 Alectura lathami | reverse complement strand
AAAAATACAATTTCAAGAAACCTCCTAAGTGGATGAACTTCCTGTGAGTTTTGAACTCAATAAAGCGAAGTAAAAAAAAAGCATAAATAGCCAAAATTTTATCCTTTTAGCTCATATGATCCCAGCAACCAGTATCAATACAGATGTAGGTAGCACAACAAAGAGAAAAGTCTTGAAGTAATTTTGTCACCAAAATTCTTCTCACCTTGTTGGAAATACGTGCTTCTGTTTTTTTATTGGTAACATAGTTTCTGGACTTTGGAGTACTAACCATCCTTCTAAATGGTTTCCTATAATAGGCTATTGTGGGAAGAAATTGAGAAATTAAACCAAACCAATATTCTTTCATTTTAATCCAATTGTATGTCAGTGATCTTGATCTTTTTCCAGTTTATTTTGGTTGCAGGCCATAGCAGTATTACAAAAAGATCATTTGGCTTTTCAGTGTAAGCAATTCCTGTTCTGAAGGAATTCCCTCCACCTGGAGGAAAAGTTGGTATAAATAAGACCAGACAAGTGATTGTGCCTCTCTTGAGAATTACTAGTGCTATAAATTTTAGCTAATCCCAGATCCGAGGAGTAAGCACTGTAAAGCTCCAGGCCTTTAAACACATGAATAGCTCCACTGAAAGCAGTGACTCTTTGCCTGTGTTCAGAGCTAAGTACCTGCATAAGTATTTACAAGACCAAGATATAAGACAGCATGTATTACCCAAGTAGCTCAAACACCAAATTTCAGACCTATAACACTGGTATTGTTTGACCTGGTATTTTCACACCTGGATTGCCCCACCAGTTCACAACAGTAGCTCTGCAAAAGCACAACACAGCTTTCATATCTTACCTGTTGACACTACAGGAAAGGGTATTTGTACTGTATTTCAATGAAGCCTTATTTTCTGCATATGAAGGAGACACCATGTTCATCTCCTCGTCATCCCCAAAAAAAGGTGGAGTTGCTTTTTAATAGCACAAACCATCTGCTGAAGTGTTATGGTCACTCTGTTAATTCCAGAAAGCTGGTACCTCACCATACCTCCTTACATTCCAGCAGCCCTTTTCTGCCAATGGTGGCGGGTTATTATCACAATCAAACTACACCTGCTTCTGTCATATGTTATTCCCGATGCTGTCGGCTCTAAGCAAGACTGATCGAGAGATACTGCAGACCTACTGTAACTGCTGTGAGTGTCAAGGAGTAGTATTTTTAAGGAAAGAAACAACACCTGTTGGTCTGGGGTTCTTCATGTTTGTCTAAGTTCTTCAAGTGAATTTGGATTTTGCTTGGTTTTGTAATTGTTTCTTTCTTACCGGGATATGTTTTCTGCTCAATGAGATGGCAGTCTGGAGAGGCTTTTTAATGAGCAATATATCCTGCCTTTTAGAAAAAAGTATACATGAAAGACCTTGTAAATGAGAAAAAGGGCAGATAAAAACAACTAATATGACAGAAGTCTTCCTCTCTTGAAGAAAGGAATGAGGTGGCAGAGAGGGTGCTTTTCTCCGTATGGGATGTATGCAACACTAACTGTATCTGCTGCATGGAGGGATATCTTTCAGTGGCTGCTCTGATGATGAAAGATGTCCTAATACAGTTGTTTGAAAGACATCTTTTGATGTATCTGAGAAAAGTCTGGGATGCTCTTTGTGCTAGAGGTTCATCTACCAAACCTGCTGGTATTTCCATATGAGTGAAGGATGGGCAGAGGCATGTTTTTTATGTGCAGCACATGGCTATGTTAGACTGCGCCACATAAAAGCCCCTGCAGTTCCCAGCAAAGCGCTAAATGTAGAACAGGCTCAGTGAGCTACTGTGGCCTTGGAGGTCTAGCTGAAGTTGAAACTGATAACCTGTTCAGCTTGATCTTTCAGGAGTATGAACTGGAGAAAAGCTTGTTGTCTGTTAAGTGGCATGTGGAAACTCTGTTTTTAGACGCCTCTGGATGTAACCCATTTTATTCTATCAAACCGTATTTGATTTACCCTAAATAATCTGGTGCAATAACATTTATGCAGTGTTGATGTTACCTGGGCATTACCAGGTATTCATTTCTACGTCTGAACGCTGTTTTTGTAAAGGCATTCATAGATTATCTCAAAGAGCTTGTCAGTAGCATCTGCCATTTTTCCAATGGGAGTGAGACTGGCGCTCAGGACTGTGTAATCCTTTCGAAACCCTCTGATTTAGCAGCAAGTAGAAAAAAAAAGCTGGTGAGGAGTCTGGGTGCAGAATGCATTTCTGCAAATATGGACACAGCCACTGCAGGACAGAGGGAGATGGGTTAGCAGGCAGGGACGTTTGGGTAGCAGAGTTCTTGGAAGCAGTGGCTTGGAGTGGGGGGACCTGAGGACAAACAGTAACAGGCAGCTGAAGAACCAGCTGTGATTTCATTTGATGTTTGGTCCTGACCACACTCTGGTGTCTGTGGCACAGCCTTGCTGATTATAGCCTCTCAACAGAAAAAAAATCTGAAAGAACTGGTGATTTTAGCTACTTCAAATCACCCAGCTTGAGTCGAACGAGTGGCCTGAATCTTCCCAAAGTCTCAAGCATACAGCCCCTGAAAATTGGAATTCAATTTTTAGTGTCTCAGTTCGGTTCTTCAGGTTGGGGGGGGAGTGTTGGGTTTTGGTTTTTTCCTTTAATGGAAGCTTTTGAAATCTTGGCCTTTAATCTTAGTAACTCCTGAACCATCTTCTACGTGAAGAGAGAAGATAAATTATTGTGGACTCATCTGAGGATTTACAGCACTTTAACTGCTCACTGTCTGACACACAGCATTTGCCTTGAAATACCAGGGCTGATTTGAAGCTTTCTTATATAGAAGGTGTTGAGTTGCTATCTGGAGCAATCACTGTGTGCAGCAGGGGGAAATATTCTTTGTCTGTGCATTAGAGTATCTGGATTTATGACTGCTGATGTCTTCAATGCTTTTGAGCAAACATTTGAATGATTTGATTTACTAGTAGTGCTGTACATAAGAATAGGATTTCAGAACTGGAAGGGCTTGTTTAGGGTGCTTTAAATCAATATATAACAAAATAACTCGTGGCCTTGCCTGGTACTCCTTACAAGTCCCTTGTCCTTATTTTCATCCTAGCCTTCCTCTGCTTCCCTCTTTCAAGTGCCTCCCTTGTGCCCATTCAGACTAAGAGCTCTGTTCAAACACTGTATTTTAATGTTTCTGTCTTGGAAAAAAAAAAATCAGTGATGAGGAAAAGTAGAGCAGCAGGGAACTGACCTGGCTATACTTTAAACCAATGATGTCCATGATGAGAATCTGTAGAACTATGTTTTAATCTAACTTAAGAACTGAAAAAATGATGAATTGATTAATTGAAAATGATTAATTATAGTGTGTCCTGTTGGACTCCATCTTATCCAAAGCACTTAGGCAGGACAAAGGCACCATATGAAGGGTACATACCACCATATCCAAGTGCGTAAGTCTTCACAGTAATCACATACATAATGCAGTGGCAACACATATATGCAAATATTTGGTTAGAATTTAAAATTGTTGCAGTAAAACTAGCTCCTGTGAGCAGAATTGCTAAAATATTGAAGCTTGTAAAACAGGGGTGATAGACATGTAGAAGCACATATGCTTGAGTAGCTGTTAGTGTATGGGTCGTGTTAATCATTTGGGATGTTAGAATAGAAGTCTCCCTGTAGACATTATCCTGTAATTCATATGGATGTTGAACCGATTAACTGCTGTACTTGTCTCTATACAAATTCCTATATAAGCAACTAAGGTCTTGTTGCTAAAGCAGGCAGTAATTTTGTGGGAGGCTAAGGCTTAGCTCCCTGCTTGGACCCAGACAAGCACATTGAGCTTATTGCTTTGTCTCTGTGCAGTCCACCTGAAAGTGATGATGAAAAGGATGAAAGTCCACCTGGAAGGAACCAGAGAAACCAGAAATGTTCCCACAGAACCTCTAGTGGTCCCTTCTCTCAGTGGTCTTTCCTTGTTGGAAGCTTGATCCAAAGAACATTTCTTCTCCCCCTCCCCAGTGAATTAATATTTTCGAATGACAAGAGAATTCTAGTGCCATAAAGCACCTCTTTGATCATGAATCAAAAGCAACAGCATTAAAATAGACATTTAAATTATAACATGGTGTGTCATAACTGGGCTGGACAAGACACAGATCTGAATGATCTGAATTTCCTCTTGCCTTCATTTATCCATGGAGATTGTTTTAATACATACAGCTGCTGAAAAATCTGTAAGTTACTATCTTATTTTTGGGGCATCAGTCTTTCAAAGATTGCAGAGGAAGGCACAATGGTTTTCCTATGCAGATGTCAGGCTTGCAAACACTCATTCCTCACGGCTGTAGAGGACCTGAAATGGTACAGTATGATGCTCCGATTCCCACATCTCCAAACGGGGCTGACAAATTGCTGGAAATCCTACAGGCAGTAGCTATACATCCAGTCACCAACTTGATGACAGGCCCGTGAAGTTGCTGCTTTCAGAGATCCTGTGGCCTTTGAGATGGAAACCTCTGTGTTTCACTCCGTAGAGGCTATTTTGCTACCCTTTCTGGAAAGGAGCCACATGATTTTGCATTGGATTTTTAGGTGGTGAAGCGAAACCCCGAAGCTGTGACTTGGCATAACTCTTTCAGCTGACAGATAAGAATGCTGCACTGTCAAGTTTATAGTTGTAAATGACACCTCACTGTTGAGGGAGGCAAAATTTGTATTTCACCTCAACAATTTTCTACTGTTTCCTTGTGAACGATACCAACACGATCTTCTGAAGATGGCGGAAGTGTTAACAGTTACTGCGATGAATTGGGGTTTGTCTGCTCTCTGTGCACTTTGCATTACATCTCCGTGTTTCACTTTGGGTGGCAGGCTTTTTTGTTTTCCAGAAGAATACTTAGGCTGGGTCAGTTCAAATTACTGGGATTACAGTTCCAAGGATTCTGTCCATATTCTGCATTAAAAGCAAAACAAAAAAAAGCAATCTTCATACAAAGGCACTTGTTGCTGGATGCTCTCTTTACTTCACCCCCTTTCTAGCTGTTTAAAAGGAATTAATGAGGCACAGATCACAAGCTGATGTTTGTCGTTGTTCAAGGGCTTTTTTCTTTTCTTAACTCCGCTAAATAAGGACCGTTAAATCTCTGCTAATTTCTAAACATTAAAACTGCACTTAAAAGTATTTTTTCATTAATCTGTGACTAACCATAAAATGTAGTATTTTCACCATGACTGTGGTAAAAATGCCCGTGAAACTTGTCAGCTTTGTCCTAGGCATATACAGCATTGTAATAATGAATGTTATCCTCCTGAAATACTTCTGTTTTCTATTTAATTTGCATGCATGAATTATTATACCAATTTTGGTTATCAGTAAATTACTAGTTTTATACGGGAGTGATGCACACCAGAGCTGAGGCCCTCTGCATCCTTTGACCTAAAAGTCATTCTGCCAGAGATGCTTAACTGTTTTATAACTGCCTCATTTTTAAGTGCAAATGACCTTTATAAAAGGTGCTGAAATGGCAGTGCTGAAGAATGGAGCCCCACTAATCTTTCCAGGAGACTTTAGCATAGGCTAGAGATAGCAGCGCTACACGAGCTTGCTGTGCCTTTGCTATGGCAGAACGTGTAAATGTACCACTGGCAGAGTGTGCAAGAGGCAAATATCAGCTTGACAGCACTTTCAGCTTTAGATTTATTCAAAATTTATGTTTTGTGTGAAGCCAAAATACCTTCAAGTGTTTTCCAGACCAGCAGCAAAGGGATTTAAATGGGAGTGAGAGCTTTCAAGTACTGTTCCCAGTGTAGTGATGCATCAGGTCCTTAAAATCATTTGCTCCAGGTGCTCCTGGAAAGTTCTTCATGCACTGCTTTCATGATGGAAACTAAGATCCACCCACAGGTTGCACATCAGTTTGGATTTCTGGCAGGTGGAACATCTGGTTCTCCTTTCCACATGTTTCTGGTTTGGATACCGCCAGCACGGCAGAAATTTCCTAAAGGGGCACGGCTGGCTGGTATCTCCAGCACAAAGTCTGTGTTTCTCAGAAAGAAAATGCCTAGGCATAAAAGTATTCAGTGTGAAACTGAAAATGTTAAATGAAATAGTCTTTTATCACAAAGATCTCTGATCACTAGGAAATATGGATGTCAGTCAAAAGTTCAGTGCTGGGCACATTGTTCTTTCACGCTGTTTCTTCCCTCAAATGTTCATCTCACTGAAGTGCAGTAAGGTCTGATACTTCGTGGCATTTTTTTTCTACCTCGTGACTCAACCCACTAGACTTAGATGGGCTGCAGGAAGCTGCCTGTTTTCCATCTGAATGGAGGTTTAGGAAGATGGAGATCAACCCTGATGGGCGAATGTTTGTATATGCTATCAGGCATAGAGAAATCATACTAAAGTGGCAGGGAAATCAACTGCAGAGATGTAACTTAAGGAAAAAAGGTTCCAACAATATAGCTTTAATGACATGTTGACTGAACTGGAAATTCAAAAAGAAATGCTTTTCTTCCTCCCTCTAGTTCTGGCATCTTCATGACTGAGGAAGTAAAAAGTTATTTGATGAGAATGTTTCTGATTTAAAACCTCTAGCCAAAGTAGCAGCATGGAGTTTGAATAATTGCAGAGGAAGGGAGACGAGGGCTTGCTAGGGAGTGCCTGCTGCCACTGACTTGAGGGCAGACAGGTTTAGCCAGTGCTAACACTGAGCAGCACCTGGGGTGCTTTTGAAGACCTATCTTCCAGGATTCCCTCACTGCTGGCACTTCATACACAGATGAGGGAAAGGCTGTGGATGTAGTCTGCCTAGACTTCAGTAAAGACTTTGACACCATCTCCCACAGCATTCTCCTGGAGAAGCTGGCTGCCCATGGCTTGGACAGGTGTACTCCTCGATGGGTAAAAAACTGGCTGGATCACCGGGCCCAGAGAGTGGTGGTGAATGGAGTCGAATCCAGCTGGCGATCTGTTACGAGCGGTGTTCCCCAAGGGTCAGTACCAGGCCTGGTCCTCTTTAATATCTTTATTGATGATCTGGATGAAGGCACTGAGTGCACCCTCAGTAAATTTGCAGGCAGCACCAAGTTGGGAGGAGGCATTGATCTGCCTGAGGTTAGGAAGGCACCACAGAGGGATCTGGACAGGCTAGATAGATGGGCTGAGGCTAACTGCGTGAGGTTCAGCAAGACTAAGCGTCGGGTCCTGCACTTTGATCACAATAACCCCAAATAATGCTACAGGCTTGGGGCACAGTGGCTGGAAAGCTGTGAAGAGGAAACAGACCTGGGCATGCTGTTTGACAGCTGGCTGAATATGAGCCAGCAGCGTGACCAGGTGGCCAAGAAGGCCAACAGCATCCTGGCTTGCATTAGGAACAGTGTGGCCAGCAGGAACAGGGAGGTGATCGTCTCCCTGTACTTGGCACTGGTGAGGCCGCACCTCAAGCACTGTGTTCAGTTTTGGGCCCCTCACTACAGGAAGGGCATTGAAGCCCTGGAGCGTGCCCAAAGAAGGGCAACAAAGTTGGTGAAGGGCCTGGAGCACAAGGCTGATGGGGAGCCGCTGAGGGAACTGGGGCTGTTCAGTCTGGAGCAGAGGAGGCTCAGGGGAGACCTTACTGCTCCCTACAGCTACCTGACAGGAGGCTGCAGTGAGGTGGGGGTCGGCCTCTTCTCCCAGGTAACAGTGATAGGACGAGAGGTAATGGCCTGAAGATGTGCCAGGGGAGGTTCAGGCTGGATGTTAGGAAAAACTTCTTCTCTGAGAGTGGTCAGGCATTGGGACAGGCTGCCCAGGGAGGTGGACCACCTTCTTCCCTGGAGGTGCTCAAGAAACATCTAAATATGACACCCAGGGACATGGTTTAGTGGGCATGGTGGTGCTGGGTTGGTGATTGGACTAGATGATCCTAGAGGTCTTTTCCAACCTTTATGATTCTATGATTCTAGATATACACTTATTTGTATACACATATATATATACTTAGATGGGCTTCTGTACAACACTGGAAGATCATGTAGCACTTATAGCACCTATATAGCACCTATATTTTTCCCCCACATTTTGAAATGAGAAATACAGTACCACTGCAACATTATTTTTCAAGTAGTTTTTGCACTTCTCAAAAGGAATTTTGATATGTACAGTAGCCTTTGTCTGCTTCCAGGTATTTTCTTGCTGGGTACTTACATTGCTGTATGCTTCTGCCTCATAACCTTAGACCAATATCTTTCCGAAAAAAAAAAAGCAATGCCTTCTGGTTTCTCCTGGTTTCTTATGTTTATCACATACCATGTGCAGGTAGGTGGATATGCAATGGAGAACTGATGGACAGCAGAATGTTAGACTGGCAATGGTGAAATTGCTGCAAGAAGAGCTTTCATGATTAGCCTTGTTCTATTTCCTCCTTCTGTGTTCATTTGCTTGTTTAAATATTTTATTCCACTTCTAGTTGAAACAGCAGGATAGGAAGTACCTTGAGGGAGATGCAAAGGTATTACCTTGTTTTATGGTTCATTGTTCTGCAGGGGGAAGTTGAAAGTATAAAGCTGTGCATAAGCCATGAATTGAAAGCCACAGCCTACAAAGCTATGTTAGGGTTTTGTTGCTTGTTTCCATCTGCAGGGAAGAGGGGAGGAAGATGGAGAGGCTGAGAGTGATGCATAAGAAAGAAAACAAAGAACTATGATAAATGTATGGTGTCTCAAGTACTCTCAGAAATAGGTTTGGCATTCTCTGCTGAAGAAGATATTGTTATTGGACAAGGCTAATAATTTTGTCCTAAACCTCTTTTTGACTGTCTTCAGCTCTCTGACAGGTGTACATGCAATGCCTATCCTGCAAAAATCATGTCTACTAATGTCTTAGCTGATCTTTAGACTAAAGAAAGAGAACTGGTACAAGTCTAGGCCAGAAGACATTCTGATACATCATCTGTATTAAAAAATAAAAAATAAAAAAAATAAAAAAAATAAAAAGCTTTAGAAGCATGCCTTCACTTTGTTTTCATGCTTAATGCTTGGAACAGATCCATGGCAGATAAGCTTCTCAAATGCTTTGCATTAAATGTTATGCAAGACCCTCTTTGTTTATGATTAAACATTTCTGTACAGGAGGTGTTTTTACTATGCTTCTGACAGTTGCACTTCATCCACTGCTTTGTCTTCTTTACAAAATTGAAGACAACTCCATTTCTGATATACCTTAAAATGTGCTAAAAAACTATTCTTTGGGGATTCTTTGCAAAATTCTAACCAAAACCTTGTCACTACAAAGTTTTACCCAAAAACTAAATGTCAAATTTACTAAATTCCCCAGAGGAAAATATTTTTATCCTAAATAAGTCGATATTTCTCACGTAAATCTGGAATGTATCACACGATTTGAAGATGTACGCACAGACTCAAACTAGTCTAAAAGAAATGAATCCTAACAATCAGCGATGTCAATAGCACAATTATTTCGAAATTTCCTTTGGCTGTGGAGTAAAAATGTCTACTTTATTTCCTTGATCCTTGGCTGCGGTGAGATAAAGCAACAAATGGAGAACTGAGCTGTACACTAATGCTGGAAGCAATGTCTTTATCCTGGGAAATGCTTTCAGGATTTACAAAACATTTCCTTAAATTCTTCACAGAGAGAGGAGGAGTACTCATGCCATCTTCTCCTCCTTATTCTTACCCCCAGCAACACCAATAGCAAGGTAATCAAAGCACCTATTCGGAGTGCAGGGAACCACAGGCCATTTAAATCAAGTAGGCCATCTGGATTTTGGTGGGAAATCAGCCCTTCTGTTGCCAGTCTCCCACACCCCATCCATTTGTCATCTGTCTCCTTTGGCTAGCTCTGTTATTCAGGCTAAAAAACCTTGCCATTCTGCCTTCAAAAAATAAACGAACTTCTGTTGCTATAAAGAGAACCCAGTGTTACATTGAATAGGTTCTCTGTGAGGGTCTTAGGCTTCAATTCATGGTTTTTTCACTTGAGCACTTAGTTTTGCAATGTAGGGGCACTGTCACATAAAATGGCACTTCAGTGGCACTGAGAAAGATGCTTCTCAAAGGTAATCATCTCTGAGGTCTCCAGCATATTTTTTCCTTTCTAATTGGATGATTAGATACTTGATGATAGGCTTGGAAGGAGTATTTATTCCTTGTTTGCTGGTGGGCACAAGACGCTAATACCTGGCATGGGTGCTCAATGCCTCACTGCGGAATTTATGAAGTAAGAGGCTAGTTTTTTTATTATTATTTTGGTTTGCTTTGTTGGTTTTCTTGTGTGTTTGTTTAGTTAGGTAATGTAGAGAGTAAGGTGCAGTAATCAATAAACAAAATCTTAAGTTCTTCCTATCTGCACAGCAATTACACAGAGGATATTAATTTGTTCAGTTATAATGTTCTTTAGGCAATAAGTCTTGGATAACTTTAATTTTTCTTCATTTTTCTTCTCAGAAGTATATGCACACCTACCCTTTCGCCATCTTCTGTAAGTCTCTCGCCACTGGAAATAAAATTCTTCCAAGTAATGGTTATCGTAACAGAGTTAACAAATCTGTGCTCTGTAGGCACACCCTGGAGTACCATAAGCACCGTTGAGGTTTTGTGGCTCATAATGGCCCGAGGTGTGATGTTTCATTATGGCCAAACATGCATCTTATGGTTTACTTTAAGACCTTTGTTACTGGGGACAGGGACTGAATTTCTTCCAAATTAGTCTTTTCTTGCAGTATCTCCCCCAAACTATTTAGCAGTTTGGACTGTTACATTCATTGAAGATACAATTACGATCACTTTTGCAAAATATTCCATAAAGGAACATCAAAGACTCAATTTCTGTGTCCCAGTTTTAGGGACTTGTTCTGCATGTGTGTGCACTGAAATTTAATAGACTAAAATAAAAAAGATTTATATTTTTTTGACAGCACCTTGGTTGAAGTAGGCAAGGAATTGGAAGCTTTCCTGACATTCATCAATCAATGACCTAGTAAAATTGATTTAGGGGCAGAAAGGCTAGGAGAATGTTGTTACTACACCATGTTACAATGGCATGAAGATCTCCCCCTTGGATACTTGATTTCTTAAGCTTTTTTCTTTTTTTCTTTCTTTCTCTCTCTCTTTTTTTTTTTTTTTTTTTTTT
>VXAV01012288.1:38941-57043 GCA_013399715.1 Alectura lathami | reverse complement strand
GAGAGCAAAGTAAGGTAAAGATAGGAAAGGAAAGGAAAGGAAAGGAAAGGAAAGGAAAGGAAAGGAAAGGAAAGGAAAGGAAAGGAAAGGAAAGGAAAGGAAAAGGAAGATACTAATTTTATCTTTTAACATGTCCAAGATGCACATTTACTAGATCATAGTAATCAAATAGTGTACACCCTTTAAAAAGATAAAATAAAATAAAAAGAGAAGAAGAAAAATCAGGTCTGTCTACCAAAAATGCTTGTGTAGGATGTTGTGCACTAGACACTTTCCTCCCCAAAACCTTGTCATCTTTTACACCAGTTGACACACTGTTGGTGCTAAGATTTGATTAACGTGCAAGAAAACGGTTAGAAAATAGTAGCAGACTGAAAATCTGCACCCAGGTTAGGGTTTTTTTATTCTTTTTTTAGCCAAAGATAGAGAGAGGATTTCAAAATGGAATGAATATTAATATGACTGCTTGTGCTTGTTCACTTCCAGAGCGTGTAGCTAAAGCAGTACTGATCAAACTTATTTTTCAGAAGCTAGCTAAATAAAACTAATGGATTTGATATAGATCAACATCTTTAGGATACACGATGCCTAGATATTTAATAACTTTTTGGCTTTGCCATAATGCGAGCCCAGTTTTTTCTTTTGCTGAGACTTCTGCCCGATTTTTTTCATATGTCATTACTATTGCAATGCAAAATTTCTCTTCAGATAAGTTAAGCATTCTGAATAATCATCTTGGCTTCTTTGCTTCCATTAATTTCAAACCAAGATCAAGAAAATGCTAGTTGCTATTTTCTTTGTATCTGTGACATGATGTTTGTGTTTATATAAAATAGTTTCTGGAGCATCATGTGGCAATTGGTGGCTACATCTTCACCAGAGAGAGAAGGAATGGCTTGGCTGGCGGGACTCTGTAGGTGTGCATCACGCAGCACTGTCTGCTGAAGGGAAGAAGTTAGGGAGATCAAACACATTTTAAAACATGCAAATATTTATGTCATTGGGACTTCAGTCTGCATGCTCATGCAAGGTCATGAAATATAAACTTTATGAGCCTGATTCTGCCATAATTTATGGCACTACACCAATTCTGACATCTTAGGGGAAAAACAGATCCACACTGGCATGAATAAGGACAGAATCAGTTCCTGTGTCTTTTCCCAAAGCACTTGCTATTTTATTTCTTAAAACTTTCCTAATGAACTAAGCCTTACTTGGCCTCTTTGTATGTACTTTTTCTGTTTAAAGTGTAAAAATATTTTTGTTCAGAAACTCTCCCTCTGTCACACAATGAGGTATTCACCTGGGCTGGAAACTCCGAACACTTAGGGTGGTATTCAACTCTCCTGACCTTTACCATTTAAAATTTAGACAACAAACAACTGAGGCTTCCACTGTGATGAAAAGCACAGAGCGGCTTCCACACAAGGAAATAGTTACTTAGGATTCTTCAGCCTGGAAAATAGGACAGCTAGTTCAGCCAGAGACAGCTGATTGATGTAAGAGTAAATGTATAAAAATTGCAGATTGGGTGAGTATGTGTGATTACTCAGTGTCTGCCAACACATGATCTAGGAGGCATCAAATGAAAATGGAATGAAATGTGGCTGGTTCAAAACACAAGAAGGTGGGTCTTCTCAACATGTGACATTAACTGTGCAATTCTTTGTAACAGCAGTCATCCTAGCTAAAAGTCAGCATGAGTTCAAGAAGAGGATAAATTTAACAGAGGGGAAACACTATGTGTATATAGGACTAGATTTTTCTTAGTAGATCTCTGGTTGCAAAGTTGCTGAAGGCTGAAACAATATTTCAGAGAGCAGCATATATAAGTTCTTTGTGTTTTATACTCAGAGGGCTTGCTTTTGGCTACTGTGGCAAACAAAGTGGGCTGGGTGGCATGTTGGTCCAATGTAGTATGGCTGTTCTTGTGTTCTTGACAGTCACAGGAGAAAGAAGTTCCACCCAATTTAAATACCAGCCTCAGGCAGGGTTGAGTCAGCCTTTAGCAGTGCTTTGCAACTCCAACAAGACCTGGATGATTAGCCTAGGTTGATTAAAACTGTCATTTTTTTATTTTTTATTTTTTCCTGGTAATACACAGGAAAGATGTTGGAAAAAGTGCTGCTGCTGCTCAGGCAAAAAAAAAAAAAAAAAAAAAAAAAAAAAAAAAAAAAAAAAAGACATGAAGAACAACTTAGATCAGAAAACCAGCTTGACTTTAGGAGGCTAAGATTTGATCTGTGACAATGACTGTAGCCTGTTGTGTTTACTGCATATGTTCTGGTAGCCTTGTTACGAAGACAGTGAGTCAAAGCTATCATATCCTTCTCATCAGGTAAAGCAGATGGCATGTAGGCAAACTAGCAACTGAATTCTCCTCTCCAGATATATTCTAAAGGGATATATTCTAGAGGGATAACTAAACAAATAAATGACTAACCTATCAATGCATTGAATCCACTATTAAATAAATTTTAATATAAAGGCTGAGCATGTTTGAAAAAGATGTTGCTACTCAACTGGAAGTTAGATATTTGATGCAGCTTTTTAAATGCAGACTTCCTTGTGTGATTGCAAGAGATTCTTTGACTTCCATCAGATGTTTCTTTGCCTTTAAAAATCTATGGAATTAATAATAAGAACTTCACAGTGATAGACAGTTAAACTCCACTACAGACTACTCTCTCACACCCCCTCCTCAAAGAAAGGAGAAAATACAATGGAAAAGAGGGCTCAAGGGTTGAGATAATGAGAGGGAAACCGCTCACCAGTTACAAAACAGATGTAAGGTAGGAAGATTAATATAATTTATCACCTGTTACCAACAGACTAAAGCAGTGAGAAACTAAAAGTAAACTAAAAACACCTTTCCCCATCATCCACCATCTTCTACCTCCGCCCAAGCAGCACAGAGGAGTGGGGAATGGGGGCTGTGGTCAGTCTCTAATGCTTCCTCTCTGCCCCTGCACCACGTTGGTTCCCGCCCATGGGTGCTGTCCTTCCCAAACTTAACCTGCACTGGCTGCAGCTCTCCAAGCCCTGCTCCAGCACAGCTCCATACCACAGCTCTCACCCTTCAGGAGCTGCTCTAGCACGGGGCCCACAGGCAGCAGCTCCTCCAGGCCTCCTCCCTCCCCACGGGCTGCAGCTCTGGCCCAGGTCCTGCTCCTGCGGGAGCTCCCCATGTGCTGCGGCCTCCTTCAGGCCACATCCCCCTGCTGCACCGTGGGCTTCTTCACAGAGAAACTTCTGCTCCATACCTGGAGCACCTCCTGCCCTCCTGCTGCACTGGCCTTGGTGCCTGCAGGGCTGCTTATCTCTACGTTTTCTCATTCCTCTCTCCTAGCTGCTGTTGTGCAGCAGTTTTCTCCTTCTTAAATCTGCTCTCCCAGAGCACACCCAGTGTCACTCATGACTCAGCTCTGGCCAGCTGTGAGTCCCTTTTAGAGCTTAATGGTGCTGGCTGTGATCTGACATGGGGCAGTGCTGGCCTCTCCTTACAGAGGCTGCTCCAACAGCCCCCATTACCAATACCTTGCCATATAAACCCAACACAACTAGTTTCAATTCTCAGGAAGGAGATGGAGGCACAAGAAGTTCAAGTGATGGATCCAAGGTTGTTCTGGGATGGAGACTATCCCTCCTGGTAGCCAACTTACTGCTTTGATGGCTAGAATACGTATCCAGTTGTGAAGAGCTTTACAGTACTCTAGGTAGCTCTACAGTAAATACTTGACAAAAAAAAAATACCCTTATACTCAGCTCCTCAGGGAGTGTAAGCAGGCATAACTGTCTTCAGCGGAAATGCACAGATTTGTATGAATCAAAGAGCCAATTTACAAAATCTGTCAAGGACGGCGTGAAAAAAAGGAGGCATACTTTCAAATCTTTTAATTGTTTCTTGTGTTAATTTGTAAGAAAGAGATGCACACAAGTAATCAAGCACTCAGCTGAGACAGCATTATCTGAGATTTTGTTAGCTAATCTCCCATCTGTAAAGCGTGCTTTGTTTGGATTATCTACAGGGCACACATTTCTCTGTGAATTTGTTTTCTTTGGGTAATGAGAATATATTCAAGGAAATTAATTTGCAAACACATACAGTCACTACTGGATGAATGGGTTCTCTTTGGCACTCGAGGTGTAGTGCTGCTGGTATCTGCTGGCATGTGCAGGAGTCTTCAGATTGCTTGCCAGAAATCTTCGTATGATGTTCAGAGGAAATGTATGTGGCAATATTGTAGTTTAGAGGGTGGATAGGAAACTTCTGCCAGCCACTTCAGAGCTTAACCTGTTTGAGTTAGAGGGGAGGGAGGAAAAGCTACACACTAACTTGTCTCTTTTAATGCAACAGCAGGCAGTAGCATCCATGTGACTGCCAGCAATGATTTGTCCCCATCATACTTCTCCTATTTAAAATCTTTATTTGGTCCTGCTGTGGAAATGCACAGTAGAGATGGTTTTGACTCGGTTTTACTTATTTGACAGTATCAACTCCAGTATGCTTTGTTTCATGTTTGTACTCTAGTCAAACTGGAGACTGTGCATCCCTCACCATCTGGGGCTTAACACAGTCATCAGGCATTTTTCTGCCTGTAGGAAGGAGTAAAACACCAACTCAGGATCCCTGATATTTACAGGGCTTTGACTTGTCCACAACATCGAAATAGAAATCAGAGAAGAAATGGGAAAGTGGTGAAAGGTGCAGTCCATCACGCTGGTAGCACGTAATACAAAGAATCTGATTTAAAACTATCTTAAAGAACGTGAAGAATTTGATACATTTATGACTGGAAAAGTGACTCTCTAAATACACGGCCTCTTGAAAATCCTGTTGTTTATTTCTTCATGCTCTAGCTGTTCATTTTACTGACCTGTCTTTTAGGTAGTTGCTGCATTGGCAGAGAGGAAAAGATTGGGAAGTTCATTCCTATTTTTAGCTCTGCAGAAGTATTCTTGATACAAAACAAATGGCATCAAGGCTCTGGCTTCTGTTAGAAGGCTCTTGTTCCTGTTTAGGTCTCAGCTTTTAATGGTGATATGCTTGAGAAAAGCTGTGCCCAGTTACAGATTTGGGGCAGGATTCCTGTTGCTTAGGTGAAGTGCCTTTAAAAAGGTACCTTGTGTAAAGTAGCTAACCAAGCTCCTTGTGTAGTTGCTTTGAAAAGAATGGGTCTCCAAAAGACATTTTCACCACCTTAAGGTGAGTGTCTCAGTGAGATGACTAAGTTCCAGAAAGTGCCTGTATCTGACTTTTGGCAGTAACAGGAAGCCTGACACCTAGATTAAGCTAAATGTCGAGTTTCTAGATGGCTAAGCTTAAATGAGATGAATCCTGTCTTTAGCCAGAAGCATAACTCAATTTATAGCTCCTGGATTTATTTATTTTTTTTTTCTTTTGGGTAAGCAGCATTAAAAAGGTTTTTATGAAAGAGTGAACACTTTTGAAATAGACATGTGGGCAGTCCTTTAATTTTTGTTTCAGTACCTTTTGTGAAGACCCTTGATTCTATTTCTCAGCAGGATCAGATGCTAAGGTGGTAGATGCAATGGAGAGGTCCTGTGAGAGAGAGAGACTTCAAGTTGAGGTCCAGAGGCATCAGGAAGATTCCGCTATACCAATGAGCAAAAATCTAAGGTGGGAAGGCCATCTGGAGCTGCTATGAAAATCTGAACAAAATTATTAAATCTGATTCTTTAGGAGTCTAAAGATGATAAGTCCTCTGTCCTGGGAACTCACAGAGCTAGGATATAGCCTAAGTTAAACTTTCTGCTTTTGTAAATATATACATAAGTAAATATGTCAGGTTTTTTTGTTTTTGTTTTTTTTTTCCTGCGTAGTTGTCCAAAAGTAAAGGACAAACATTTATCTTAAAGCTTAAGGAAAAATGA
The DNA here is from genome assembly GCA_013399715.1 of Alectura lathami. Taxonomy (NCBI): domain Eukaryota; kingdom Metazoa; phylum Chordata; class Aves; order Galliformes; family Megapodiidae; genus Alectura; species Alectura lathami. The sequence goes on along the minus strand of VXAV01012288.1, from coordinate 51,148 downwards.
CTTCACTGAAAAGCATGTTTTTTCTGTTTGTTTGGATCAAATGACCTTACCATCTCTTGCAGGGTCAAATTTTCAACTTGTATAAATCAACATACTTCTGTTGAAGTCATTCTTGTCCTTTCCTCTTCATTTTTCACAATCCTTTAGTCTCCCACCTTTACTGAAAAAGGTAGAATGCCATCTCATGTCCTTGAGAGATTTAAGGCCTTACCTTTAGCTATATCTAAAGAAAACTATATTCCAATCACAGTATCTTTATCCCTGCAATACAATTAAAGCATGACTATTTCTGTGGTGTAGGAGGGACGTAAATTCTGTCTTCAGCCATGCTAAAGCCTCCTTATTCAAGGTTATGGCATGGTTTGGGAATATGATTGAGGCTTTTTGCACAGTACAAAGGATTGTCCTTCAGCTTATTCAGGTCATGTTTGAAGATGCCCACACAACAGAGTCTGTGACCTTCATGGGAGCTCAGTGGTGGGCTAGAGACCTCCTTTGACAAAAATGTTTTGTAATGTCATGGTTTAATTGCAAGGGTCATGTTTGCCAATAAACGTGAAGGCAGATGAGGAAACAATGATGTTGTATTGTATGTGAGGTGAAAATGAGTATAGTTCCTTGAACTGAGTTTATTATAAAGGTCTTATAGTGTAATGTGGATGATGAAATCCAGGGACAAGGAAAAAGCTTGTAAAGGTGTATCTAATTAAATAGCAGTTAAAAATGTTCATACACTCTGAGCTCCTCTGCAGAGGAAATTGATGTGGGTTAGACCATCCAGAGGAAAATGCACTCTTCTGTCTTGTAAGAGGCAGACCTTAGGAAATATGTTCTTACAAAAGAGTTTGAGGGCACAACAATGCAGATTTTGTGATGCTGAACCTTTAATGAAGCTGTATGAGTCCGTGTTTTTTATTGTTCGGCAGGGTGAAGAATACTTCAAGTATGGCAGAAAATGAAAAAACACTTTGTTCTGGCATTTTCAAAACAAATAGTTTCATATTTTAAAAAGCTTTTTTTTTTTTTTTTTTAATGTTCTCCTTCAGTTCCATTAGAAAACTTCCAGGTGCATTTTTAATGGTAAATGTAAAAGAGTGAAAGGAATTTACTACATCAGAATGAAATCTTTCATTTCATCTGAATATCTTTGAGCTCTTCTATTTAACAGAAATGAAGTTAAATTGTAAAATTCCCAATCATATGCTAAAGAAAGTTATTTAAATTAAAGCAATATTATTTCAGTAAATTGCTGTAGCTCTTGCTTGAAGCATTCCTAGGCATGTTGACTGATCCCTCAGATTACATGCCTAATTCTATGGAATGTTGCACCAGTTTCTGTTTCTGAAAAAGGTAGACCCTACAGAAGTTAGCTTCTTATAAAAGGAGTGCCACAGAAAATGGATTAATTTGCTTGGAACTCTAGCTTTCTAGCATATTTCTTGGGACTTTCCTAGCCCAAACAGCACAAGGTTCTGGAGGATGAGAAGGCACTTTAGGATTCCCTAGGTCTTTCCACCTTGCTGTTGGCACGTATATGTATGCTTGTTTGTATATCACAGGTACAAACATAAATTATCATTTCACTGACCAGAGAAGAAAAGGCCAATACTCTTCCGCCCTTTCCACGCACTACTTATATCCTCCCATGTCTTTATTCTTAAGCAAAGAAAAAGCAAAATGAAATGTACAATGCTACATCACTAAGATCATCTTAATGATATCTGACAACCTGCCAAAAGGCAAGGAAGAGGGACAGGACAACATAATGCAAAACTGCACAATAGCTAGTGCTGCTCTGCCAAAAATATGTTCGGCCCTTCTGGGAAATGGCTTGGATTAGCACAAAAGTGATGCTGTTGTTCTTTCCATGGGTTGTCTCCAGAGGGATGGTGGGATTTCATGTGATGAGAAATAGCCTCTGATTATTCAGCCAGAGAATGAAAAAGGGGTAGAAGGCTTGGCTGAGGTACTGGAAATTTAAAAATGTCCCTGTAAAAATTGTTCAGTCCTACCTCTTTGTTCTGTCCCCTAATATGACAAATAAACTACATTTTACTGAACTGCAGTACTGCATATATTGGAGGCCAGTTAGAGCTGAACAGTATTTAAGCTGCATATGTCAGTCACCAAATACCATGACAGAAAATCTTGCCATGTTATATCTAATGGGAAAGGAGTTTTAGTAGAACAGCTTCATTAATTTCATAGTAAATATTTCTGCCAGTGCAAGCCAAATCAGCATGAACAGTCACCCAGTCCCTTACTCTGCAACGTGCCAGGCTGACCAAAGACAGGGCCCTGCTGGACAAAGAAGCCCCTAGTTGTTGGTTTCGCCCATCTGAAGTTGGTCACCCCTGACAATGGTGGTCCCCACAGCCCTGTGCTCTGTCTCTTGCCTCAGCTGCCCTCTCAATTTGCACTCACTGCCCAGGAGTCAAGAGAATCTGTGAGAGTGCCCTGACAGTCACAGACATCTCTCCTTTCCCTAGTTTCCAGCTTCCCCTGGAAGAACATGAAGCAAATAAGAAGAGACTTGTGCAGTGTCAGAGATTTCACCACAGTGGATGCATGTACTCCTGCTTCCAGGAAGCAGAACGCCAAATGGAGCAGGCTCCTTTCAGGGTGAATGCAAAACATTTCTACAAAACATTTATTCACTGTCAGTCTTCCTCTAGAAGCATACGCTTATGCTCACATACTAACTGTTAAACTAGATCTAAAAAAAAAAAAAAGCAACCCACAAACTAGACTAATCAAGATATTCTCTAGGCTTTAATAGTAAGAAAGAAGAAAGGGGATTTAGGTTGGTGGGATTTTTACTTTTTCTTTTTTTTTTCTTTTTTTTTTTTTTATGGAAGTACTGGGAACAGCAAAGAATGAAGATATTTATAATCTTAAAAAAATGAGCAACTGTGTATATTAGTAATTGCTAAGACAGGAGACTATAAAGGGTAACAAGTGGTGGGGGAAGAGAGCCTGGAGTATTGTGAGTGGAGAGTGATGGTTTGGGAGCCTGTTGGAACACTGAAATAAGGAAGAGGAATAGTAGTGGGAAGCAGAGAGAGAGAAAGACAATGAGAATATGGGAAGGAGGAAGGTAGTTAAACCTACTCAGGGCAGCAAGAAGTAGAAGAGAGTGAGAATGGGAAATGAGACTGAAAAACTGTCTCTAATGTACGGCAGAGAGTGTGTGTAAAAGCCTGAGAGGATTCAAATGAGGAAAACAAGATGATTACATGTATTTCTGATACAGCTGAATGGCAAACATAAATCATTTTTCTTATATGCATGCTTCTGTTAAATAAAATAAGGCATGCCTTATCATTGAAAGACTTCCTTTATAATTATAGTCTCCCTTTTAGGGCTAGAAATGTTGATAAGGAAAACTATACCCAATAGGCACTTCATGGCTGACTCCATCTCTTTACCTCGTCCTGCTGTTGAAAGTATTTCATATCTGATGATAATTTAGGCAATTGCATGACCATTTGAATGTCTGGATTTCAAATGCATGCACCCCAGTGCAAATCACTCCATACTGCATAGGGTTAACTGGCTCTGAGAGCCTAGAGGGAGGGTTTCTTCTCCCTGCATAGCCTCAATATGCAAAACAGTTCACTGCTAGATGGCTACAGATGGTGTGCAGTTGAGGTAGATTACTTATGGACAAACAGTTCCTGCTTGGAACTATCACCAACTTCTTGGCACTTTCCAGAACATAGGGACTTTGGAAAAAATAGCATCCAAACTGAGATCATCTTTCATTTTGATTCTTTGATTCAAGGGAAAAAAAAAAAAAAAGAAAAAAAAAAACCTACAAGAAAATCCTACTGACAAAACCAGTCCTAGTTTACTCAATCTGTATTTATAGGGTTCTGAAAGTGGTTGAAGCATTCAGAGCTCTCCCATGTGCTAGCAGCAGGCAAAGTTCATTCACATCGGATTTTTACTTCCTCTTCTCCCTTTTGGGCAGTATAATGTAAAAGCCATGTCAACAGAAATAAAATTAAAAAACAACAACCGCACCCTGCAAAAGTCCCCAGCAATATTTCAGCAACCTTCATATAACTCTCAAATCAGAAAAATAAACAGAAGGAAAAACCAAAACATGTATCCCGCCTCAGTGGCAAAGACCTTCCAATAAAGATGTTTAAAATGCTAGAATAAAGGAAAGTTATTCTGTTGCATTTGAAAGATTAAAAATCCTAGAGGATGGTGACTAGTTTTATTACTAGCTGTAAAATTAGCATGGCACTATGCTCACTCATTTTATCCTCACCTGCAAAGGATTCACACTTTTTACACATTAAGGATTCTCTTGGACAATATGCATGGTACCAGCTGGAGGGGAAAGTCAGACTGCTCCTTAGCATGTTCTTTCCTTGCATTTGTCCACACTTCTAATGATTTGCAGATTTGCAAAAAGATAGAGGAAAACTTTATTCTGTAGTGGTTGTTTAAAATCCAAGTACAAAGCACAGCAATCGCAGTGCTGTTCAGCATAAACATTCTAGAAACACAGTTTCATTTTGGATGATGGAAGAGCAGAACCCTCATGCTTTTGAGGTGGAGTCTCTGTGGACTGACTTTTTCATCCACAATGCAACAGCTGCAAATCAGAAGGACTCTGCACAGCACTGCCCATCTCCTAAACACTTTCAATTGCAGAGCAGGCCCAAGCTCTTCTCTCAGACTGTGCATTTTTTTTTCCTTGGTGTTAAGAGAAACCTTTTTATCATACCTTTCTTTTGCAGTCCCCTCTCCGCAAGGTGAACCTGTAAGCCCATTTCTCAAATTCGAAAGAGTTGCAAATATGGCGATAAATTCCAAGTGAGTTGACCTTTAGCCTACAGCTGTGTATGAAGCTGCCTTTACAAGGCTACGCTTCATGCAGTGTATGGGTGAGTGTTAATGGCGAATCTAAACTCTGTTTAAGTCCTTGGTAAAATGCCCCTTGGTTGATGGAGACAAGATTTTATTGCTGATTTCTGCTAATCACAAATTCCATAGCTTGCTTACTCATCGTTGGAGACTTGAGGGTGCCTGTAAGTCACTCATTTAGCACCTGTCCTAAGCACTCAAGGAGTATTTCTGAGTGCTACAACCAACTTCTAATTGAGGAAAAAAAAAAAAAAAATTATATCTTGGAAAAAGTTGATGAAGAAGATTCAGAATCTTCTTAGTAAGTCAGTGATATTTTGGGCTATATGATCAACTCTTCTCTTCAGAGTTTGAATATGAGATGCATATTATCATTACATCAGAAATCTAGTCCACTTATCCCTGCTGCTGCAACCTTTGAATCATGAAGTATGTCTGCTCCTTTGTGCATTCAGACAATGTCTCAACTTGATAACCTGATTTCCCTTACCTTACTTTACTCTTATATATTTATATTTTATATACTTTACTCTGTTTAAAACCCTTGGCCTCATAGTTTATTCATAAGTGTTCATGTTTTTTAACAGAATAAATTGGAACTGGTTTGACAAATGCTTCTTACAAAGTCACACACCAATACAAAACATTTTACAGGCATAAAATTACGCTAAAGAAGTCTTACTGCTGCAAAGTCATGTACCCAGAATTGTGGAGGTACCAAAGTTAACGTTCCCCTCGTCTTCACTTAGTCTCGCAAATTAACTGTTACATGTAGTGATATTCTTTCAAAGCATTGTCACCAAGCAGAGTTTCCATAGAACTCCTGCTTCTCTTGTGTACATTCTGCAATGTGCCTTGGAAATGAGCTGGAACTGCAGAGTGGAATTGTCTCTTTTCTCTCAGCGTCCTTGCTCATTTGTTGTGGGAAATCAGAGTTATGAGCTGAATGAAATAGGGGACCAAGAAGAGGAGATAGTCTTGTGATTAAGGAAGCTGAAGGGCACCTAGAGATTTGAATATGGTCCTACTTCTTCCCAGAGTCCCAGCATGATATTTGGCAAGTCACCAGGGTTATTTGTCTCTCTTGATATGTTTCTCATTTTTTTGGGGATGGTGTTGTTTTAAATTTCAGTCCTGAAATCTTATCAGTAGAAGAGATAATCATTTATAGCTGCTATCTAGCTAAATAGGAGTTAGCCAGCATAACGCTGGCATGCTTCTTACTTTGATCTTGTTGAATCTCATTTTCCCACTTATAAAATACTACTCTGTGCTCACTAAAGTGTTGACAATGAGTATCTCTGAAACTCTTACAAAAAAAAAAAAAAAAAGCTGTAGCAAAGCTGACATAGAAAAAAAAAAAAAAAGCTGTAGCAAAGCTGACATAGAAAAAAAAAAAAAAAGCTGTAGCAAAGCTGACATAGAAAAAAAAAAAAAAAGCTGTAGCAAAGCTGACATAGAAAAAAAAAAAAAAAGCCTAAAGAATTCATTGTTCAATTAAAATTTGGGTCTTATATTAAATATGAGTTGCTCATTCATGATCTTGAAAAAAAAAATGCAGCATCTGCAGAATCAATGTTCTCTATGAGAAAATATCCATTACTTCAACATTTTTCAATTGTTTCTCAGGGAAAACCTAAACAATATATCCCTTCAGCTTTAAATTGCAGATTGTGGAATCCTGTCTTAAAGGAACCATAATTTGGGGCTGCATAAGGCCCTATGCTAATAAATTAAGCAGTGCCTAGGAATGTTCTCAGACACTAAAAAGCTATTGTCTGTACCATAAAATTGTAAAAATATATCTTGGCATGACTTCATGACTTTGGCTTGAGCCAATTAGCATCTTTCTTGATCACTTGCATAGGCCACGGGCCACCCTGTAGGCAGTTTGTACGTGGCTATCTTATTTTGAAGGACAAGAGAGTTTAGCCGTGTGCTTGTATGCCACTCTGTGTCTGCTGGTCTCAGTGACTGACAGCAACCTTAGCCCAGTTAAATGACAAGTGTAGCCATGAGAACACAGGTCTCAGGCCAGATCACCTGTCCCATAATATTGCTCAGCTTTCCTTTTACCTAAGCATTTTGTTGCATCATGAGATCCAATAGAATACAGATGTTTTGAGTATACCATGGGAAGTAATACTTATTCAGGGGATGTGGAACTTAAGTAGGACTCTCATGGCACAGCAAACCACTGCAGGGTAATATAGCTTAATATAAGTAATTTATTATTATTATTATTATTTTCTGAGGGGTGAGGAAAAAGGAAAGGAACACAAGTTTTTGAAAGCAGATCACACTGAAATGTTTTGCTGCAAAAATACAAATGATTCATCAGCTGAAAATATTTGAAATTTCTGATTTGCAAAGAATTATGCCATTTAAACATTTAATTATTACATAGGATTGAAAATATTTTTGAAATATCAGCATTTGCAGTTGTTCTCCTGTAAAGACTAACCTGCACGAATGCATGGAGAAGGTTACATCCAGTGCAATTTGGACTCCATAAAGACCTCCCACCCTACTTCTGTTTCCCATTATAGCTGCAAGTCAGGCATTGTTCAAGAATGGGTAGGGGATCTGTAACTACCTCTCTGCACATAGCAAAGGGCAGTGATGTTCAGGGTCATGGAGATGTTTTTCTACATGCAGCCTCTGGATTAATGAAATGAAATGCGTGGAATAAGTTTTACCAACTGAGGAAAAAAAACCTAATTTTATTAAACTTAGCAAGAGAGTTGCCTGTGAAATCACAGCTGAAAGAGGAATTTTTCAGTGCAATTTTTTTTTTGGAGTAAAACAGCAGAGAAGTCTTTCCACTAGTTCAAAGTAATGCACTAGGCTAGCAAGTGAAGAACACAGGAAAGCATCCCTGGCTTCTACACAAAGAAATGGTCATTACTCCCCCCAGCTGTGACATCCATGATGAGGAAAATGGAGAATAAGCTTTCATCTTTGAAAGATGAAACTTTGAAACTTTCATCTGAAGTACTTTGCTTCATCTGATACACAAAGCAGAAGAAAGTCATATGTACCTCTTGGGCAGGTCAGCTCAGTAAAACTGTAGTCACTTTTTGGACATCTCAACCTTATCTTCACTATACCTGCTTAGTCATTCTCATCCCTTGATGGGGGATGAGTCATTCTCATCCCTGCCTTATCTTCTGTCTTGTAACTTCACGTTCCTCCTTAATTTGCTCTTCATGAGGAAGCCTTCCCTTGAAGGAACCTTTCAAGTTAATTTACCTTGTGGGTGTTCACCATAATAGCTGTCCTCTTCCCTTCTCTGTTCCCTCAGTGTTGCTCCCAGTGGCTATTCTCTTGGGCAGTAACATCCCTTCAATATTGTCTTCCCTCCGTATCTTTACTTGGGCAGTATTTATTCACAGCTGTCACCCACTCCTCATGCTCATGGTCCCCTTCACTCACGCTTTATGCAGGTCCTCACTGTTTTCCTTGCTGACGACCATCCTTGGCTGTCAGCTTTTCTCCTGCCCTCCTCAGCGCTGACCACACATAGCGCTCATTATATCTTGTTTCCTGTGGCCTCCTTCTCTGCCATCAGGTTCATATTTCTCTGCAAATCTTTCCCTGCAGACTCCGATGCCATTTTCAAACAAGCTTATGCAAGCTCTTATCAAGTTCACCTGCCTTTTCTGGTCTGTGACAGCATGATGGCAATGTGACGTAACATGATGCAGCTGGGCATGAGCAGCTGTTATCAGACCACTGTGGGGTCATCTGCCCTGATGAAATACGTCAAGGGAGAGAAGCTGATCCTCACCTAGTGGGTACTGGTGGCTTCTTCCCTGGTTCTGTTACCTCAACCAGTGCAAAGCAGCAAATGGGACTAATCGAGTGAACAACTGCTACGTGCTCATTTCTGTCCTGAGCTTTCAAATGCTATGGACAGAAACCAAATAGATTATAAGGTATGACTCAGGCTTTGTTTTCTGAGAGCTGTACAGCCCAGACCTGGATGTTTGTAAACGCTGTAAAACATTATGGTCTTTCCCTCTTTTTTTTTTTTTTTTTTTCTTTTTTGCCTTCCCTATGCAGCTAAAGGAGAGACTGCAGGCACTAAGACATTTGCAGGACACATTCATCAGTTGTTTTTATTCTTATGGCTTCTGTGGGAGATGTAGCATGGGCATGTATAGAATCAAGAAACTTCACCAGAAGAATTTCAGTATTGAGAAAAGGACACATCTTCCCCCAAGCATGAATAGGTGCATTAACTTTTCAATTACTGTTTCTAAACGTGTGAAAATGAGTATTCTTTTAATACATATTACTTGAAATTAGAGTTTGTCCTACCATTCTGATCAAAAACCTGTAAATGTCATATACTTGTTTGAAACCCACACCATGCTCTCACATTTTGTGCTCACTCCTCTAGATAGGTTGGTACCTCCCACACTGCAGTGTAACATCAGAGCCTGTTTCTGGCTGGGCACCCTGGAATGCCCACTGTAACATGATGGCCCAGCTTTATTTGGTCCCCCATCTGGCTGAGCTTGGCAGACGTGGCCACATGGTAGGAGGCAGACCCTCTTTGGGGAAGGGTGCCACTGAGGGAGGCCTTCACCAACCGCAGCCAGTTGCTGTCCTGCCAGGTAACTGGACTTGCCAGGCTAATCCCTGGCATATAATACTGTCTCACAGGTGGAGTCTGAAGAACTTCACAAGTCTGAAGTTAATCATCTCCAGACTGGAGGAAAGGCAAGGTGCTACTCTCTCAGACTTGAACTACAACACAAAGTTATCTGCTAGCATTAACAGGACACTGCTCAGCAGTGACTGCATGCTGCTATCAGTCAGGTGACATGAGCTCAAACCACCATTGGTGGGTCTCCATTAGTACTTCACCACAGAACATTATTGTTCATTAAAATTATCCCTTTTTCCTCTGGAGGAATAAAAGCTCTCACCCCCACCCCCCAGAGTTATGTTTGTTAGGAACTAATATAGGGGAACTCTTGCCTTTGCTAAGCCAGCCTGAGGTCTTCTCAAAGCACTGAGCCACAGAAGAAAGTTGCTTGGTTTACAAGGCACGAAGTCCTGCATCCATGCAAAGGTGACATGATGAGAGAGGAAATACAGCTTGCTGAGCAGAGGAAGACTTTTTGCTTGGTTTTGGGACAAAGAACAGGCCTGCACATTAGCAGAGCATCTGATACAGTCTGTGGTGTTTATTTATGATGTAGAAAAGGAGTAGTCTTGTGAACGTGTGTAGGTTTGTAGGTATCAGCAATTTATGCTGTCTTATGAATATTAGAGTATTAATGTCTGTGCTGCTTTTACTAGTCTGTATCCCGGGGCTTTCGTAACTAGGGCTGTAGAAAGAAAAGATACCTTTTTTTATTCTAACTGGTATGCTTAGACAGGTTTTCAGATATGAAAACCTTTTTGTGTTACACTCTTTTCATCTTCATGTAATGAAGAAAACAAGAAGAAAGGCAATGTGTTAAAAAGCACCATCTACCATCTGAGCTGAAGTTGCTGGGCCATCCGCACAAATCAGGAAGTTCCACAACAGTTTGCACACAACCCTTTATTTCAACTCAGCTGTGTATGGGGACTGTGAGATGATCTTTCATCGCAGGACCACATGCTGTTTTTCCTGCAGAACCCTGCTCATCCAAATCAGACAATGTAGATCCCCCCTGGGCCAGCAGCTGGTGATCTTATTTCTGGTATACTGAAACTGTTTTTAGTGTTTCACTTTTCCCTTTCACAACATTTTAACGTAATGCTCTTGCATGTTAGAGCAATTTGTCACCTCTTCTCACAGAGTACTGTCACTCCAAGTTGGAGGAACATCAAAACCCTGTCCTCCAAATGGTCTTAAAAATGTAACCTGAAGTCTAATTTACTGTTTCTACCCAAGATCCTAGAACACTGTACTTTGGCTGCAGTCACACCTCTGTGGGAATGCCAGTTTCAATCCATTTCAGAGAGGGCTTTGGAACGCTTTCCAAGCCCCAAAACTACTTTGCCAGCTGTTTCCCAGTGCTGAAGAGCCCAGCCATCTCTCACGTGTAATTCTCTTGAAGTTCTCTGCTGCTCTTGACACGGGGGCTGAGCACCTTCTCTCCGATCCGTCAGTGAGTCATACAGATCTGGTGCTGCTGCTACTGACAGGTTTTGAATGTCAACCTTAATCACAGAATCATAGAATCATAGAATCATAGAATCATAGGATGGCTTGGGTTGGAAGGGACCTCAGAGATCATCTAGTTCCAACCCCCCTGCCGTGGACAGGGCTGCCAGCCACTAGCTCACTAGATCAAACTGCCCAGGAACCCATCCAGCCTGGCCTTGAACACAGCCAGGGATGGGGCAGCCACAGCTTCTCTGGGCAGCCTGTACCAGCGCCTCACCACTCTCTCAGGGAAGAATTTCTTCCTGATGTCCAACCTAAACCTCCCCTCTTTCAGTTTTAGCCCATTCCCCCTTGTCCTACCATTATCCACCCATGTAAAAAGTCAGTCCCCCTCCTGCCTGTAAGCTCCTTTTAAGTATTGGAAGGCGGCAATGAGGTCCCTGAGCCTTCTCAGCCACATTTTTGTCTGTGTTTGCACTTTGGGAAGTGTGGTTGCTGTAGGTGTTCAGACTCTTTGGGGTGAACATTATTCATGGGCCCCATGCTGTTTAATAGCTTTAAATATGCTGCTTTGGGGGGACGGTTATCAATTGCTGCACTTTCTCATGTCAGTGCTGCATAGCTGCAGCTCAGGTATTCTGCCTGGACTGACAATGACAGTACAACCTCAGCGAGAGACAGTGGCCTGGGAGCCCTCAGCTGAGACCTTGCAGGGGACACATGCATCAACAAAACCCAAGCTGCCACTCTGAGCCCCAGTAAGTACTCATCCTGATCATGCATTATCACCAACTCTATCCTCACCAAGGGACGTGAGTGTATTTTCAAGCATTTATCAATTAAGTCTCAAAACATCTCATTGAGGTACAGCAAATTAGGTGATAAAAGGATCAATTTACCTAACGCTGATACGCGCCTACCTCAGAAATTAAATAGCACATCACAGGTATTGAACAACGTGCATTTAAATTCTTGAATGATGGACTACAGCCACAAATGAGGAAATTAACTCCTGCGTGGCGGTGCTGTCTGGGTCCTTCAGCAACAGCTCCAGCGAGGAGTTCTTGTAAGTGAACAAAGAGAGAACAAATGGTTTTCCTTATAGAGCAAGGAGCAAATTTTTTTTAAAACCATTTCTGCAGAAAGGGGCAATTACATTTACTTGAGAAAATGTCAAAATTTAACAGTCTGTCAGCCAGAGCTAATAGGATCTT
>VXAV01012288.1:13970-27870 GCA_013399715.1 Alectura lathami | reverse complement strand
GTAGAAAAAAAAAAAAAAAAAAAAAAATCCTGTCTGGAAAACGTCAAGATCTTGATGGCCTTTGACTTCTGGACAGCTCTTCAATTCATTCACTCCCTGGTCCCCTACATCCTGCTTCCCCCTCACTGCCCTTTCCTATAGCTCTGCTGTCCATGCTCCCACAGCAGCACATTTTGAGTGTGTTCGAAAATTGCACCATCTTCCCTGAAGTTTGATCCTGCATCTGATCCTTCAAATCCTTCAGGAAGGGACCAGCTGTGCATCAAAGGTCTGCATGGTGGTGCTGGTGTTGAACAGCTTGGCCCCAGTGCTAATTTCTGCAATAGCAACAGTGAGCTTGTTAGTCTTCATTGTATTCTTCTGTGAGCACGTACAACCAACTCCCAAACTGCTCTACTTCACTGAATTGTCACCTCTGTTTTCTTTTTATACTTTTCCTCCCTTTTCTTTGTTTCAGAGCATTTTTGCAAAAAAAACCCATAAGCATAACTGTAGTCTCCTGCAGGGTGATTCAACCCCATCACCCTTCTGGTAAACAGGACTCTGATCTCTTTGTAAACCAGAGTTCCTGTAAATATTGCAGTTACCATATAATTAAGCCAAATTAATATATTCAGTTGAAATTCCATTAATCTTTGCAATGAACAGCTACATTTCCCTCTGCTCTTTTCCATTTGCCTGCTGTAATGAATGTGTGTAACCCCTGACTCAAGCTTAGCATTCGGAGAAGTACTCAAGCCAGAGGGACCAACACATAGAACAGGACTTGTGATTTAGGAATCAGTCCTTGCAAAAAGCTTTATGAGGATTCAGAGGAGTAAAGTTAAGTTGTCACTCCATGCAGAAACAGAATTCTTTGACATATTTAAATGGAAAAAAAAAAAAAAAAAAAAAATTGCAGTGTTCCTCACTTCCATTTTTAGTCTCTGTTTTGACATTGCAGTGCAATTCAGGATGGAAGCTGTCCAAGCACCGGAATGGCCTGCAGGAAGGGCTCACACTGCAGCCTCCCTGTTGCCTGGCATTATCCCACGGAGCGCTGGAACAGATGCAGCACGGGCAATGAGTAGCCCAGGGTGCTAATAACCAAGCCCTTTCTCGCTTAACTGAACGTCTGCAAGTGATAATTCACCAGCTCCAGTTAATTACTTTGCTACATTATATTTGCTCTTGAAGAGGGTTTAAAAGAAGATTAACGATGTATTCTGCACATGCATTATTGTTAGTAAAGGTATGTGACGCGTTAGTAGTACTGTTCGAGGCTGTTGTCACATTCCAACTTGCTTCAGCAGGTGTTGTCAGAGCTGTGTGAATGCTAGCAGGCAGGTTGTCGAGCAAAGGGTTTACTTCTAGACCTTGTTTTTTTATTTTCATTTGTGGTTCTTCATTTTTGAAAGAGCAGTATTTCTCTAAGATTCCTTATTGGATTTTGATGAGATCAAACTTTCTTCAGAGCCCTTAAATTGGTTGTCAAGGCAGTGTGTTCTTCAGAAATATGCAAATGCACAAATTCAGTCTTGCTTTCAATGTGTGTGTGTATAAAATTCTTCTTTTTCAAGCATCTATATAATAATACAGCAAAAAGGGTCACCAAATCTTATCAGAGAAATTAATTCAGTAACCTATCTAGAACACTTCAAGCATTAAAAATCGAGTCACACTCAAAGTCTCACACATGAAGTTAGTTTGCTGACTTTGGTGGGAAGAAAACTGATCCCACCTGTGTCAAGGAATAAAACATTTACTATTGTGTTTCCAAGTCAGAATAAAAGGGACTTTTTTAAAACAGAGCCAAGTAAACAGAGTTGGAGCTCACCAGCTCACAGTACAGGACCTAGAATGGTATTGATGAAGTTAATGGGTTTTCAATAGCCGCTCAGAGACTATCCTGTGGAGTTCACCAGGTGAATTGCTAAAATTGTGTGACTGACAGTACTTTTGAAGTGAAAATGCAATGTAGTTAGATGCAGCAAAATAGTTTTAAATAGTGCTTATATATCAATACAGTACCAGGATGGAAACAGGAGAGAAAAACACAGTGGTGCTCACATCCTGAAGAATGCAGCCTTATGGTTTCATCTGGGAGATATTCAAGTCAAGACTCAAAAGGTTTGGTCTTTTTTGGACCTGCTGTAATGACTTATTTACAAAAGGTGTTTCTGATGGTAGTGGCTAACCTGCATCTGGGCATAGATTTGGCTAAGAGTTTCATAGTTTGCATGAGGTCATGGTGATGATTAGCTGATGTAAGGCTTGGTGGGAAATTTCTCTGGAGGTTCATGAGAAAGGTACAGAGGGGAAAACCTTGGGTATAGAAAGGGACCACAAGAAAGGCATGTAAGTGGTGTGGTGTGGAAGACCAGAGGCACTGAAACAAATCACGGTAAATCTGGCAATGTTGCATTCAGCATTGTTAGCAGTTACAGGAACCGAAGGGCAGAAATTAATTAGGTATTGAGTTCCTCCAATTTCCGTTCAGGGAACTCATTGATTTTTGCTCTGTTCTTTACTGACAGCAACATTGTAGTGAAGATAAGAGAGGGCTATGGCACTTGCTTTCCTTCTGCTCCTGCTCTCACCAGCCAAATAAATCCAGGTTGTATTCGCCCACCATCCCGGGCAGGGCTGTGCTGCAGGTGGAGGTGGGGTGGGAGCTGGAGAGCCCAGCCTGAGTGAGCGAAGACGGGAAGAGCAAGGCCCTGTAGCACAGCTAAGCATCACTGACAGAGCTTGCTGGAGGGGAAAATTAAGCACTGGTCTGGGAACAAGCTGTAATTTTCAAAGCCTGCTCTACCGAATCTAACTTACTACCCCAGCACAGATCTGTGCATTGCAGGCGCAGAGCTCATTCCATACTTCCTCTAGGAGGCATATGCAGTTTCAAAATTAAGATATTAAAATCTGGCACTGTGTTTTCTGCACTGAACTAGCTAACCCACATAAAATCTACACGAGGCAATGCAAGGGAGTGGACATACAAACTCATATTCCATCCCTGTGTTATGCTGTGAAGTTGCTGTAAGGAGGAAACTATTTACTGTTTGATTTACTGCTTTGAGAATGGTAAGGGGAGTCCTGAACATGGTAATCCTGCTATGAGGGGGAAATCCTGCAAAAAGTAAAGAAAAGGGTGTAGAGGAATTCACTAGTAGGGGTTGGTTTAGAGATTAAATTAAAATCACAACTTTCTGGTAATTTCAAATGCAAAGATGAACTTAATATATATATATATATGTATATATATTTGAGATCTCAGTTCTCTTAGGGAAACTACCTTAGTATCACATAAAATACATATGTCCTGCTAGTCTAGATTCTGATGAACTGCTTCCTGCTAGTAAATGTTCATATGCACTTTGTTCACTGAGAAACACACAAAAGCTTCATATATATATATATATATACACACATAGATTCATAAAATGTCAGAATCCAGCTCACCTCATCCCTCCTTGTACATGAGGCACCAACGCTTGCAGTGTGTTCCAGCAGAACCCATATGAAACACTATTCTGAAGCCAGTTTGTTAACTAGATAATCAAGACTGAAAGCATAGTTTCTACAGATCTGAGGGCACTGAGCTCAGTTCCCAATATTTTTCTCAGCTGGTTTCAGTTTGTGGGCTTTAACGACTGAATCAATGTGTTGCAGGAAGGACATCAAGATTTTAAAATATTGCTGTATCACGTTTAATTCGCAACGCTTTTCCTTTTCTGTCAGCACAGTTAAGATGACATCTTGCAGTGATTTAGTCAGGAACAAGATGTTTCCAGGCATTTCCCTATGGTTTTTTATGTAAGGAATAATAAAAGTTGGCTCATAATTTTTTATGTATAAATACAGCTACTTCTCATAGTGAAGAAAGGTCTGTAAAGGGCTCCGGTATTTGGATTTCTTCTATTTTTTACAAAAGAAAACATATCTTTAATTAAGCTTATAGCATAAAGGATTTTCTTCTTGAATTTTTCTTTTGACATGATTGATTTCTGTATTGACTCTAGGAAATGGAAACTAGTAAGTGGAATCTGACACAAAAGAAATATTTGGGCACTACGGTAATGTCATTTACTACAATAAGAGCTAAACTAGAATACAAATTGCCACCAGCTTCTTCTGCATATGCAAATGCATTTTTTTCCTCAGGGTCACAGTTACATCCTGCTTGAGGAGGGCAAATATACACCAGCAAGCAAATTCCCTGTCACTGCAGAGGGAGTGAGTGGGAGGGAATTTGTACATAATTAGAGCACCTGGCACAGAATTTTAGCCTGGAAAACATTAGCATACAATGTGTCAGAAGAGCTAAAGTGTCCCTCTGCTCTTTCACATGGAATAAACATGAGAATAACCTGCAGGTGAGTGTATTTCTGTGCCAGCCTGAAACAAGCTTTGGCTCTGCTCCTGTTGCTATTATTCACTGCTCCAGATGACCAGTGATACTGATGTTGTTGTTAATCTGTGTTGAGCAGCAGTACTACTGTATGTCAGATGTGCTATCGGTCATAACACTGCAAAGTGATGATGTTGATGTTCCAAGTGAATTTTTACCTACTGCATAATTTCATAAAACAATAAACACAAATCTCCTGCATTCATCCAGTAGCATAGTTAATTTGCAGATCATCAGGTAAAAAATCGCTGCAACTTTCTCACATAGTAATAATAATGGTCAGCCAGAATTGCTAATAAATCAGGCTTAGACACTCTAAGACATTCCATCTAGATTATTTATTCTTTCATTAGAAGGCTTGCTTTTGCAATTTGTTATTCCTTCTATTATTTACGTTCCACTGATACCCGCATTTTGCTCTGTTACGGCCCAAACCCCGGCGAAGGCGGAGCCCCTGCCCCAGGGATGCCACACCAGCCACTGCAATCCACTCCCTGCTTCATTTGGTGGCAAACTCAGCACAGGGATGGTGGCAGCAGGCACCTTCCCTGAGCTTCTCCATGTCTGTTGCCACGAGAGCCTGGCACAGGGACCAAACACAGGTGCAGGGTCTGGAGGAGTGGGTCCAGAGGCAGAGATGTGCGTGGGGCTGCTGCAGGCGAGGCAGGGGTTTGACTCATGGGCACTTCTCAAATACCCCTCTGCTGGCAGGCGGATGATGCTGGGTTAGAGCAGGCATTTGTAAGCTGAGAAAATCAAGACAAGATGTGGAACGAAATGCCAGTCATTTCTATATCTGTGAATTCATAATGTGCGGAATAAAATGCTAGCATGTAACATTTGACTGTTAGAAAAGATGAAAAGAGGTTATTTTCAAATCCCCCAAATGACATGAGTTCTGCAATTAGAAGTAAAGGAACTTCAAAGTCTCCCAAAAATGCTGCAATAAGTGTTGTAATGCCTCCAGGGGAGAAAAGCAATAAAGCTGTCATGAGATGGGGATCTTGCTTCGCCTTCCATTTTGTTTCTGGTCTGAGCAGTCTTCCATTCCACGAATAAATGCAAATACAGCTCCAGCCTGCCCAGACCTTGGACATTTCGGAGACTTTCCCTCTCTGTCTTTTATCTACCACTCCTGGAAAAAAAAAAAGAAAAAAAAACGTAACCGAGTTGCCTGAACTGATGGCCTGAGGTTGGAACAGCAAGTTGGGACAGGCAGGGAAGGGCACTGTTGATGAAGTGCCTTCAGAGATATTTAGGGAAAACCATGCACAACTCCCCAGCCGATTTTCAAAATGTTCTTAAGCTCATCTATACTTGCCTTTCCATGCAGATGGAGTGAATGGAAATAATTGAGCTGAGAGGAAAGGCTTTAGTTTCACTACACCAGGACATTTGCAGTAAGAATATTAGCACACTTATTAAAACGTCTTGCTTGTTCATGCCCTGAGTTTTAGACAGAGGTATTGCATTTTCTTCAAGAAAATAAATAAATAAATAAATAAAAAGCTAATAGCCAATCTATGGCTATGACTGACTAGATGGAAGTTTGGTAGCATTAAAATATTCTCAGTAGAGAAGTTTTATTGTGCTTCAGTCAATAGAGAAGACGTGGCCACAAATAACCATGAGATTAAACCAGGACCAGCTCCAGCAGCTGTTTCCCACTGCATGGCCAGCAGCTCCTGCTGAGAACGCCCTTTCACCAGGCCCATATGAAGCACAGGAGCCAAGGGCTCATTCTCATGCTGTCCTCATCCTCAGGTCCCTGGGCAGCGCAGCCGCCTTTTACAGCCTTGCTCTTTGTAGCATCATCGTGTGACTGGAATGTGACTGGAACATTTACCACTGCATGGTAAAAATTGAATCAAAAGGTGCCAGCCTGGCTTGCAGCTAAGCCCAGGACCCTATCGGATATTAATGGGTTTCCACTTGACATGTAATGCTGAGGTCCATGGCACCACGGCACTGCAACCCAGGTGATACATCACGCCCTTGCAACAGGTGATAGCTAATAGTTGGGTAAACCCTCCTCAAGCAGGAGACAGCTGCAGAGATGCAAGCCCTGAAGTCAGAGCAGTTTTTCCACAGTTAGCAGAGATTATGTAAACCCTGAGCCAAAGCCCCCGACATCTATTTTATTTCAAACAGAAGGCTAAAATCCAAACGATGAAATGCTCCAGATTCAGCAACTATAAATACAAGGATGACACAAATTGCAAAATTAATAGCAGGACTTCCTTTGTGCAAGTGTTGCTACCTTGTAAAACAGCACCAAAATATGAAATACGGCTACACCACATACACACTTCAAAGTAAACTGCCTAGAAAAGAAAGAAGAAAGGCAATACAGGTTGCCCAAGCCATAGTAAGGCACTTGGGCACTTGAACCTCGGCTTTCATCGGCTGGCTGTGCCATGGGCTTTGGGATGCCCTGCGTGGTGGAGGGAAGGGCACAGCTGTGCTTGGTGCTCGGGGCATCAGTTGGGTGCTCCATGCAGCAGCCCCTTTCCACACCTCTGCCATGGCCCTGCTTGAGAGGAGGGCCCTGACAGTTCGTTAGGAAGTTATTTAGGTCTCTGCTCAAAGTGAAGTATGTGAGTGGTTGCTGCAGAGACAGGAAACTCTGACAGTTTGGTGTACAGATAATAACACGATAGCTTTATGCATCGCATGGCCTCTAAGCACTTCCACACTTCCATAACTAAAATGAATATGCAGACATTTTTACAGGAAACATGTTGAAAACCTGCAAAGTAAAAAATAAAACAACAGTGAGCCTAACATGCTGCACAGTTTGGAAATATATCCCTTCATGTCAAAGTGTAAATCAAAGCATCTATGCAGGATGCAAAGAATGTTGGCAACTCTGAGCAATCATGTTCAGATGCATCTGAACAGCTGTTTAAATTATATTATTTACAGGAAGTTTTTCCCCTAGCAACAAGAAAACAAATGTAAACCCATCACAGAAACTATAAATATTTCAAGTTTGCATCTAGTAAATCATGACAGAGCTGAAATATTATAGCAGTTTCTCATGTCGGATAATTTACTTTATTGGGGACAAAATAACTTTTCCTGAGCTGTTTATGCTGTGTAGCTGTTTAAACAAGTCGCCAAGAGCGCAAAGGTTGCATTATCTTTCACTTGCCCTACAGTTTGACGAGGAGTTTTATTTAAAATAGCCTTTCTGTCTAGTGACTGTATTCAGTATGGGAGTGCAAAATCAGAAAAGACAGAGGAAAAACTTAGAGAAGTTCTGCAAACTGCAGAGTCAAGAGCTTCCAGGAGATAATCACAAATATCTGCAGAAAACCCTTGCAGATGTTTATTACCCTTTTGTATGGGACTGCAATGCCTCTGTGCACTGTGCATTTGGGTGTAACACTTCATTTGCTCAGTCTGCAGTGCCTCAGCTGCCATTATTCAGCAGGCTTCATTTAACTCCGCGGAGCTAAGCCAGGTTACATCAAACTGGTAACATTGCTGGCATGCATTCTCAGAGTGGTTTAAGAAATGCGTAGCCCTTTTCTGAGGGATTAGTAGAAGAAAAAAGCTTCCCTTAAGATGTAATGTTATGCACTCCTGTTAGCAAACAACCATGTAAGAATATAAGTGACTCCTGGCATAATATACTAATTTTTTAAAAAAATGCAAACAACAACAAATATATATATATATATAGGCATAGGCACAGATGTACTGATTCAAAAAAGAATGGAAATATAAATTATATAACAACTGGGTATACAGATGCATGAGTGAAGCACCCATCCTCCAAAGTGACAGGTAAGAGTGACTTTAACCCGTGGTACTAGGAGTGTAATGAGCACTGGGTTTTAAACAGAAAATGTTTCAGACACGGGGAAGATGTGCACTTCCCTCTCCCCCAACTTTTGACACGTGAATTTTTGTGGTAGTTCTTTCTTTTCTTTCTACTGCTGGGTTGTGAAAGCCAGCAAAGCAAGGGGAAAAAAAGTGCTGATGCCGTTGATGAAGACTTATTAAAAGAAAAAAAGAAAAAAAAAAAGGAGCATATTAACATTTCAAACACATTAAACAACAGGAAAACAAAGCCACAAAGATCTCTGGGTAAATCCACAGCTGGTGTTAAGTGGCAGAGTGTCAGAGAGGTGTGTGACGTCTTCTTCTAGTTCAAAGAGAAATTAATTCAGTGAAGCTCTGTAGTTTTATGTCATGTAGGTCAGGCTGGAGGCACACTGTTGTCCCCTGTGGTTTTATATAGACTGCAGAGAGTGGCTGAGCTTGTGTCCTTTTCTCTAAATAGCACCATGCAGTCCCACGGCTGGATTAGAATCCTGGGCTAAATGGACCATTGATCTGACTCAGTAAGGCATTTCCTATGTCTTCATGATCTTATCTATAAATCTCCACCAGCTGATAGCAGGAGCAGTTTCAGCCTACGGTTATGTTATGAAATATTTATCTCTCTATCTATCTATCTAGACTGTATCCTTCCCCTTGTATTCCACCTCTTCCTTTATCCGTATTTATTTTTTCTGCTCTTCAGAGTTGTAAGCTACCCAAGGAAGGGTGTATCTTCCACATGCTTCCTGCGGTGTGACTAATATACTCCTGGGCAATNAAATATATTATATATTTATATATTATATAAGGATTATTCCCATAATCCTTAGGAAAGTAATCCAGAAGATGCCTGTCTCCAGTTGATGGAAAACATTATAACCAAAACTTCTTTATGGCTTCCAAGTGGTTGAAACCTGCTTAGCAGACAGTCTATGTGCAATAGCCAGTGGGAGAAAATTCCAGTGTAGACCACTGGTAGAGAGCAGCCAAATACTGCACGTGGATCTCTGTCGATGGCATTACCAGTACTCATTGTTCAGTGAATGAACTCAGTGTTCATTACCACAAACAGAGGCTAAAATATGTAAAATAGAGAAGGAATGGAATATCCAATTAACAAGGCGGAAGTGATGTATATAAGACCTAGATTTTCTAGATTAAAATAAATAAGTAAATAAATAAGAGCAGCAAGGGGTTGCAACTTGCACATGTGAGAGATACAACTGGATCAGGTAATGTGGGGCCCAAGAACTGGGCTGTGAAAACAGGATATGGTGGAGACAGCACTGGCTGTTGGGTGAGCAGGGTACAACATTTCATGGCTATTCCTGTTCTGGTCTTACTGTTCCTTGGCACAGTGCATCCGTGAGCACAGTTGTTCCCCGCAGCTGTATGCCATACAGGCAATGCAGTGGCCTGTCTTTTGCTTTGATGTTGTGACTTGCAGACTTTCATGATCATCTGAAATTGGATTGTTGAACTGGGATCTCCCTTGTTACGCTTGCACTGAGTTACAAAAGCTGAAGAGTTCCCACAGATGAGCTCCAAGGGGTAGCGTGAGATGTTACCCTCTCATTTCCCACCCTCCTCCCACAACACGTTGCACGCCTGGTAAAGGCATCAGCAGAATGCTCCACATCACAGTCTAGCCTAATAGCTCAAAAGGCTGGGGTTTTGTTAGTGAGGTTCACACTGAGAAATCAGCCAGTGAAGGGAGGTGTAGCTGGCACACCAGTATGTGTGCATCCATTGCAGCTGGAAGGCAGGAACCCTCAGCAGAGTCTGAGTAATAATCCTGCAAGCCACCGCAGCTCCATTTGCCAGAGATCGCCTGACAGAATCCCCAACACCATTTACTTTCTGCTGTGCTTAATATTTGCTGCACCAAGTCAACTATTTGCAATAGAGTTCTGCCAGCCAGATTTTCCCCTGAGTTTTTAACAATTGATAATCCAATATTAGATAGGATAACATTAAATTAGGGAAATACAGTCTCATGCTTCAGGGCATGTGCCAACTTCAAGCTGACACAGGTAGGTAGGAAGCAAGCCAGGCTGTGAGCATGTGAGCCACAAATATCACACACCTTCTCCTGAAAATCCTAGTACTGGGCATTGTCCAACACAAGAGATTGGATGGGAGAGATTCAGTCTGGTCTGATAGCTATATTTATTGTGTTCATAGACTAGTCTTAAGACGAGTATGTTTGTGTCTTTTTCCTGTTCCTTGATTTCTTATGGGTTATGTAGAATTGAGCAAACAATTGTACTGTACCTCGATAAAAACACAGAAGAACAAAAAAACATATATGCAGTTTCAAGAAAAATCATGTAGTGATGTGCTGATGAACTACCGTGTATTTACAGAGTGCTCCCACAGTAAACACAGCTCTTGGCACTTGGAGCTATCGCAGCACCACTCTGCATCCTTAAGCAATTAGGATATGCCTGAAAAGGTCCTGTACAAAATCAGTTTAATCCCCATTCATCATTAATGCCCAAGTAGCTTTGTGTGTGAAAGTAGCATGAAGAAAGATGAACAAAGGACTGCCAAATAAGTATGAATTAGGAGCTTTATACGTCATTCCCTAGTTACTTGGAAGGGCCTTGCCATGTAATAATACATTGGATTTCTCCTACAGCTTAGGCTGTAATAATGCACGTGAGCTGTGTGCATTTACATATGTATATAAATCAGGCAATATTCCTTGAATGTGATGTGCTTTTGCCCCTTGTTGATATAAAAATGAGATTTACAATGTTAAAAAAAAAAAAAAAACAGCTAAAAGGCTGTGTAACACATATTCTCTGTCTTGTTTTCTATGGAATACTAATTCCAGAAAAAATTAGGGGAACCAATTTCTTTTTCCCTGGAGTAACTTCTAAAATTACTGGGCATTTTTCCCAATGTTCATTTTTCCCCTCTAAATTTTGAGATGAACAGATAAATAAAAATTAAAATGTGCCCGAGCATACTGGTTTTCTGCAAACGTGGCAGTAAAGTAACTAGTCACCTCAGCAAGTGTACAAAAATTGTGACATAATCTATGTACCGCAGAAAGACATCTCCAAAAATTTACATATATAAAAGTAGCACAGCAAAAACTTTAATTCAGAATATTCCCTGCTGTTTCAGAGATTTCCATGCACAGCTGAGACAGAAACCCCAAGCAGGGCAATTGCACACACAGATTTTAACTGAGAACACCTCTCTTCTGCCCACTTTCAGTATGCATTGATCTCCCTGCAGGAGATCGTTGCCCTCTTAGGGCATCTCCGTGCACCAAGAGCTGACCTGGCATTTGCCACAGAAGCAGGTGGGCATCTCCCCTGGCACAAAATGGGCTAGGTGCAGAAGGGCAGCTGGAAGCACCGCCAGTGGGAGGGGGACTGCCCATAGTCGAGCTGTAGCAAAGGAGAGAGCATGATGACCTTTAGGAAGGTCATGCCACCTTCCCTCCCTCTTCTTACCCCTTCCATCTCACTCCTTTAGTTGTGACTAACATCACGTAACTGTTTATGTGCATGAGCAGGTTGTGGGCAGAGCATGAGCTCTGAGAGACAGAGTAATCTGCGCAGGGACTGCCAGAAGGAACACAAAGCCTTGAATAAAGCGCTGTAATAAGCCAGTTAGCAAGTCCTAAATACAAGTTAGGTCTGTACTCAGTACTGGAAATACAAAGGTAGTCAAGTGCTTTTTTGTTTTTTTCAATTTTTCCAAAGTGTTATCCAACTAAGGCAAAAAAAAAAAAAAAAAAAAAAAAGTCCAAAATAAGTTCTTCAAACTCCATCTTCCCCATATGAGGAAGCAAGCACAGACAAAAGATAGACAGATTTCTGCTGAACTTCATAACTTTAATACGCAAATCTTCCTTTAAATGCTACACACAGCCAATGAAGCAATATGACTTTAGTATTACAGTTTAATATGATAGCTGAAATACTATCAGCCTCTGCCTTCCTTGACACCAGGCGTCACATTTATGAAAGATTTTACTCCCACTCTCCTGTTACCTGATCCACATTCCTCAATTCTGCTTTGAAAGTCTTGGAGAAAATGTATTACAAGGAAGTCCTAACATCTAGGTTCAGATTAGATTATTTTTGTCTCCAAATATAAAGGGTTAGCTAATAAAATCTGCTCTCACATCCCTCAAGAACTGTGTTCCATTATTCATTTGGAAAAGAAAAAGTGTCAAACTACCTAACGGCCACAAGAAACAGAAGCCCACTTTTCCCATTTTCCTGCAGGTTGAACTGAGGCAGTTCTTCTGCTCTGAGAAATGTTTACTCTCGTGAATCCTGATAAAGTGTCAAAAAATGACAACATCTATAACTAATAATTCCCATAAACATTTTTAAGGTAAGTTAAAATGATTTGTTTTAGTGTTGTGAAATATTTGGGTTGGTTTTGACCATTTTGAAGTTTTTTTTATGTTTGGTTGATATTTAACATAAATTATCTTGCATTTTAAATTGAGGGCATTTTGAATGAACAACTAGAATGTATCATTGAGAAAATGTCGAAACAGATATTACTATAAATGATCGATTCCCTCATTCATTCACATATGCTTTGGCTCTCAGAAGTTGGAAATGAGTCAACAAACTTTCCATTGCAAAGCAATTTTTTCATAGTATTGAAAGGCTCTAGGTAGGGTAACTTAAGTGTTTGAAGTGTTTGAAATTAAGTTTGAAATTCCAATTCAGATACCAATTGACCTGTTCATAGCTGCTGAAGACTCTGAAATGCAAAATGAAGTTTCACTGGGAGCATTAAGTAGCATTGGGACATCAGCCTTGTATTGAAAAAAGACATTTAAAAACAGAAGTTTTCTAATTCCTCTATCTTACTTGTCCCACTAAGAACATGATGTCGTGATCCAATTAAATACAAAAGCAGCATAAGTGAGCTGCAGATACTTATTTTCTTCATTTCACTAAAACCTGATGAAACTTGCATCTTTATGTTACTGTTACTGTCATCTTTTTTCCATGGATCCCAGAATCAAGTACACTCTAAACTCAAATATTCAAATATTATCTGGTGTTTATTCAGGCATTAGTCCCTTGGCCAGTGGGTCTACTCACATAGTAGAAACACCTCTCTAAATCCTTTGCAGGATCAAGGTCTCAGCCTATAAATAAGTAGTGTCGATGTAGTATTAGTGTCCTAGGTTGTATAGTACTCAGTAAAATTAAGTTGTTGTCCTTTGGGAAGTGTCTGAGACTTCAACATATCAATCCATAAAACAAAAAAAGAACACTAAGAAAGCAATCCAAAGAACACAAAATAAATTCCAGTACTTCAAAAGGTAGGCTTAGTTTCCTTGGAGAAGGTCATAGCTAACATCTTTTACTTGACGAGTCTCATTCCAGCACTCAGAATGGAGCTTACCATAATTTCATCTTGGGTTTGTCTCTATTAAAGTCCATACTCCTTCTGACAGACAGTCCAGGAGCATTTCAGAACAATGTATACTTTGTTGCTACGGATCTGATATTTTTAGCAGCCTTCATAATGTATGATCTTATTCTTTGCAGCAATCTTTTCCCCATTTACGCACCTAATATTTTCTTTGATTCTTTCACTATTGCCACATCTTTAAATTAGGGTTTATGACCTATCTCAAAAAAAAAAAAAAAAAAAAAAAAAAAATTCATTGTGGATTCAATCTGA
>VXAV01012288.1:1487-13948 GCA_013399715.1 Alectura lathami | reverse complement strand
AAAAAAAAAAAAAAAAAAAAAAAAAAATTCCTTGCTGACTTCATCTGAGAAATCTGGCCTTTATTGCTACAGACAGGGAAGACAACTAATTAATATATATTAGCATTTTCTGCTTTTTAGGACAGAAACTTTTTCTGTTCTCCAACAATACCAGGGTACTTCTGAACACTCTAAACTGTTTTATTCCTTGTACTTGCAATAGTCAACAATTTGAAGTGTGTGTGTGTAATTAATAGTGTCAGAAACAGGAAAAGACATATGGTTGATTTTTTCTTCCTATGGAAATCAAAGCTTTAATATTTCATTTCTGAAAGAAGATGCCAGACCAAAGGAATGCCCTCTGCTTGTTGCCTTGATAGTCAGGAGACATGAATAATATTATTGATGTGCAAACACAAAGAGCTGGAGGCTTGTAACTCTGTTTCTGTGTGATTAAAAACCTGCAGGAGGTACTTGGTGCCAATAGGCACAGGATGTTTATGATATAAGGGAGTAGAAATGACAACTGACCTTTCCTGGAGACATAAATGAGCCTGCAACAACTTTGGGGCTCAATTTCCCTGCAAGTGCCTCTCTCCTCTTCCCACCCCACATGACATTATCCTTCCGGATCCCACCCTCAGGCCTCCTTTGCTTCATATTACTGCCTCATAGTCAGAGCGTTCATTTTAATCAATATTTAGTCCCTTGTGAGAAACCTTATCTTTTCTTTCTACCAGCATTCCTCCTCCTATTCTTCCTCTCCTCCTGCCTTTCCTTTCCCCAGATATCAGTGCAATTCTAGGGAGCTTACTTAAGGCAGACTGGCAGGCTCAGACCTGGCATCCTTCCCCCTGCTTCCAGACTGGACTTCCAAAGAGGCTGGAAGTGATGCACTTGGAAGCCATGGATATTTGCCTTTTGCGTGGGTGAGTTCCTCTTTCACCAAAGCAGCCCTGCAACATCTGGCAGAGCACTGGGTGTGAATCGCTCTCGAGCTGGTTAGAGCAGCCTGTTGTCACCTGAAGCATCCCAGGTACCACTGGGTCCTCATTCACACCTAGTCACTAAAAGTTGCTGCCACAAGGCCAGAGGGAGAGAAACCCAAAATTAAAGATTTGGCTGCAATTTAAAACATAAAAATCTGCCTGTCCACTTTCTAAGCTTAAGCAAAGTAGACCAGCACTTGTGTTCTCTGCACAAAATAATTGGTAGATAATGATTGCATTAGACAGAGGTGCTGTGATAAAGACATGATGATATGATGCAAAAAGTCTATTTTTTCCTGTGGCATTCTGCTTTCACTTGTCCTTGTTCCTTTTGCTCTTTAAAAATTGTACCAAATGGAAACAGTAACACTTCTTCGTAAAGCATTCAGAGCATTAACAGTGCTGGGTATTGCCCTCAATTAATAAGGGGACAGGCCAGGCTATGTCAGCTATGATACAGCACAGTAATTGTGCCACAGGCACCTTTAAAGTCCCCTACCTTTAGTCTGCATTATGTTCCTAACCTTAAAAATGCAATTCTTTGACTTTGGAGTCACCCAGTCTCTACTTCATTTAATTCCATTGCTCAATGCATAAATAACTCCATCAAATCAGAAATCCTGGTATAATTTCCCTACTGGAGTAATTTAACCTTTCTCTTAGACAAATATATTAAAATGCCAGTAAAACTGCCCTCTTTCCTAAGCCCTTAACCACGTCTCTTTTTTCCTTTTGATCTTCTTGTTATGGTAAGGTTGGCATCAAAAACCTTCCACTTATGAAGCCTAGTCAGAATTGCTTCATGGTTATCTTGATAAAGCTGCTGGGTCACTGTTTTGGTCACTTCATTTGTTCCAAGAAGTGAAAGCCCCATAAATCTTTGGTAACATAATCACTGTCTTGGAGCACCTGACAGCCACGGATTGAACCCTGCTTAATTGTCTCTGAATTTCACCATTGGTAATTGTGAAGGAAGATAACAAATTTATTTAAAAAAAAAAATCACTAAAGTAAAGAATCACAAATTGAAACTTCTAAATTCTGTTCCTGCTTTACTGCAAAGGCAGCAACATTCCCTGAGATGAATAGCAGAAGACAGTGTAACAAATTAATACAAATGAAGTCATTCCTGAGTGACTCCATCTGCTTTGGAAATGAGGCTCGGACTTTCCAAAATGTGGCCATGATCCAGATAATTAGGCCTGACTCCAAATGAAGCCACACAGGTAACTTATAGCTTCATTAACTCTCTTCAGGAAGGCAGGCATCCAAAAACTAACCTTAATAGAGCAGCATATGATCCATTGACAATCTGTTTGATATTAAAAAATGAACTTTGTTTTTACTGTGTTACATGAGTATTAGGCCAATAACATATGCAGAACAAAATGTGGGGGACAGGACATGTTCTTGTATCTCGCATTACACGTCAGTCACTACATCCAGAGAACTGGGATTGTCATTTTTGTTTACAAAGTTTAATCAAAATACATTAATAATCTACAAAACCAAAGCAAGGCACATAAGGTGTCTTCAAGTGTCTTTCTTCTGTAATCAACAGGAGGATTATTAGGTAATAACAAATGTTATTCATCTTCATAATGGCTAAATGACAGCCTGCTTAAAAATAACAAATGACTGCTCTTCATCATGTATTACAGGGTGAATATGACCTTCACGTACTTTAAGCAAACAAGTCCTCTTTTCAAAGACTTCCCTAGTTCTTTAATTGATAATGATGAGATGCTTTATCTTCGCTGAGGAAAAAAAAAAAAAAAAAAGCACTAGTTTTACCATTTATTTTAGGCTTGGAGGTATTTTATACAGCCCTCTGTCAGAAAAGATGCTCAGATATATTACTGATTTTTTCATCAATAATAAATTAATGCATAATTAAAGTGGTTAGTGAGGTGCATAATGAATTTCTGTGAGATGGTTCCCCTTAATGTTTATCAGCCTTATGTGTGATTTTTTTTCTGTTGACATGGTGCTGCTTTAATGTAAAAGAATTGGAGAAAATTGGGCTGAAAGAAACCCCAAGAAGTTCTCTCATACTTCTGTCCATCCTGAGACAAGAGCAGCGATGCCTCATTCACGCCTGGCAGAAGTCTGTCTGATGTCCTCCTGACAACCTCTAGGGTTGATGATACCTCCCCCATAAAAATTAGTTCAAATCCTTGCAGCTGGAACTGTTTTCATTGCATTTAACTTTAGCCTCCCTTGTTGCTATTTAAGCCCATGTGTCTTGCAGAGTAGGCCCTGGAGTTTTGGGACTAAAGCTTTTCTGTAGATTTAATCTTACCTTCTAAGCAAGCTTGTTTGAGCTTGAATGACTAAAGCATGTGCGAGCAGCTTACACGTATCAGCAGTCAGACTGATGAGGATGGAAGCCTAAACAAGTGCTGTCTGATACAGTAAAAATTGTCATTCTTCCTAGCAGTACTTCTGCAGTAAGACTTTTTTTTTTTTTTTTTTAATGTTAGCCCATTTTAGCAATCCAGGTTGCTCTGGTCCCTGCAAATAATGGTTTATGGAAGATTTGTCCTTTACCAAATAAATACAGCCAGAAAGGTATCTGTGCCTTCTGCTACAGTAGAGTACAGTTGTTGCACCTTCTACTAAGGTAGATTAAGGCAATTATTTGTGAACATTGCCTATAGATGGAAAAAAAAAAAAAAAAAAAAGAAGATTAATTACTATTCTCGCTTCTGCAATTTGAAAGATACTACTGCATTTGCCAAGTCACAGCCATATTTGACTCATTTACCATGCAATTTACACCCACAGGATTTGAGAGGAGGTAGAATTAAAGCTATCTCCTACCTCTTGTTTCTCTCATGGTAGGATGGGTGTTGCAAACAAAATGTCATTTGCCAGAAGTACTCAAAACAGAGAAAAAGTGATGCAAGTATCAATGGAGATCATCCTACTATCTTAGACAATCATTTGGAGTGAAGAGTGCTGTGCATTAGAAGGAACCTTTTAATCATGCTCCACAAAAAGCAATCCAATATTGAAACGAGTGCAATATTGGCTTTGCTTAGTCTCATATTAATTATAGCATAGCACAATGCTCTGTGCTACATATTTTGTTGTACATTCTAAGAGAAAACAGTGATCTGGATCATTACAACTTAGCCTGCTTTTCTCCTTTATCTTGGGTTTTGGTTTTTTGTGGTTTGTTAGTTGTTTTGTTTTTTTTTTTGTTTTTTTCCACTGTAAATCAGTTTGTGATTATGTGTCACTGTCTTCTCTTTATTCAGGCACAAAATGCACGCATTGATTTTTACTTTTTTTAACATGCTTATTCAATTATTTCCATAAATCAGTCAACAGTTGAGTAAATACCATTGCAAACAAAAATACATTGTATCTTTTTCAGTTTCCTCTTTCACTTCCTCAGCTACAAGTATGCCAAAATTCAACCTTGTTTCAGAAACGCATGCACACACGCACACACGCACACTATCGCACACATGCATAGAATGCTCTTACAAGGGCATACATTATAAATTTATCATGACCATCTTCCCTTCTGACAGATATGACAAAAATTAACTGAAAGCCATTCATTAGATGTTATTAGTAACTTTTGGGCTATCTGGTTCAAGTTAAGTAGGCACGGTAAAGGCAGGCAGATGGTCTGATGTTCTCCAGCAACACTTGGCTGAAAGCTAACTGCTATTTGCTCTTAAAGAAAGAAAACAATTATGCCTTCAAAAGATGATTTCTTAAAATTACCAGCATCACCTCCTGAATGACAGTATTTTCCTGTTTGTAGGAAACTGAGAAGATCTGAGGAAGAACATGATGAAGGCAAGTGCTGTCTGAAACCCTCCTGAGGTTTCCTTTTCCAATTCACCCTCCTTCCCAGGAATATTTGCCATTCAACCTCTTTGTGTTTTCTATGCTTCCTGCTTGTGTCGTGATTTTATACCCATTTGTCTCCTATCTGAAATTACAGAATTATCAATGTGTTTTTAATGTGAAAGCTCTGCCTTTCTCACCAGAATGGTGAATTACAGAGTGACAGGTAATGCTGAGCAGGAGCCTGTTTTCCTAAACTTTCTCCACAGCAGAATTTCAATCATTCACTAAATAAACTGATAACAGTATAAAATTAATGCTAATCCCCTCTCCACATATTATTTATTGGATGCAAGATGACTATAGGAGAAAGCCTGCAGCAGTATTAGTAACTGAAAGGTCACAGGCTTCATTTCATTTCATTCTGCTAAGGAAGAGAAGGGGCAAGGCAGCTTCGGCAAGCGGGGGAGCATCGGCTTCCCTCGACAGCCCCCAGGAGGAGGTGCACAGGGCTGGGAGATGTGCTGGAACGCAGCAGTGGGTTCTGGGCACAACGAGCTCAGGGTCTGCCTCTGTGTGACTCAACTTTACTCCAGTTTGTTGCTGTTTTCTCAGGACTGGTGACAGCCACACTTGACCTCCCTATTGACAAACAATCTTGCTCCCTCGTATCCCCTCCATCTTCCTGCCCCGGCATCTTCTGGTGCTCTGCAGACCAGTTTTCTCTCCAGAGAAGGCTGCATTTTTGGTAAAGAATGCAGTGTGTGATGTAATCAGAAATCAATGAAGCACTCGGAAGCAAGGAAATGGCACTACATAAATCAGACAACTATCAATATTATGCTTGTTGCTCAATAGCATAATTTAAAAAAAAAAAAAAAAAAAAAAAATAACTTTTTTGTTCAAAAACAAAAATTAAAAAAAAAAAAAAAAAAAAAAAAAAAAGTTGTCTGTGGATATTTCCCTTTAGTAACTGGGTAATTCTTTAAAACAGAAAGTTGTATGAGGCCATCGGTTTTTCCAAGTTTAGCTGAGTACCCTTCAGCATTTTGGGGAGCTGGAATTCATCCAAGTTTTTGTATTAGGGAAGAGTGTCTCTCCATATTCTAAGGGTAGCTAGATTGCAGATCATATTTGGACCTCATGTGAAAGAAAAAATAGGTACATATACAACCAATCACAAGATTCTGAGCAAAGTTTGATGAGTAACTTCTATATGGAAAACTATGCATACTATTATAATGCAAGCATCATGAATTGCAGTTTTTAACAGGAGTGATTAAATGAGCACAGAAAGCTGCTAAAAAGCCTCCTAGTCTCATTGAACCAAATCCTGTTGATTACAGGTAGTCTTTATTCTGTCTTCTGGGAAAGATCTTGAGATGGGCCTCACAAATACAGGTCTGTGTGCAGCTTTCCTTCAGTCAATATCTACAAAAGCCATAGATATTATTCCCAGAGATACCTGACATTTTAAAAAGGAAGAATACACGAGTGTTTGCCAATACTGCTGCAAGTTATAAGACCCTAAACGTCAGGATTTTGTTTATTAGCAGCCTTCCTAGAGCTGATCAGTCCAAAATAACTATTATGTAGGACCCATTTAAAGATAGGTCTATTGAAAAGTATTTTTTAAATGAGAAAATAAGTATTACAATAACTTTCTGATGTACCTTCATTATTACCATACTTCTTGAAGCAGATTTTTAAATGGACCTCAGTTACGCACGCACAGTGAGTTGTAGAAGCAAATAGGATTTAAATGTCTGATCTGTCAATGCAGTTCTTGTTTGCATCCCCAAATCAGATAGAAATCTATTATCCTTATTTATGCCTACCATTTAAAGACCTTTTGCAAAACTAAGCCCATCTGCAAGTTTTCTCTATGCTTATGTGCTTTAAAGTCTTCCCCTATGTTGTTCCATCAGTATGGGACCGGTGCAACGAGCTAAAATTAAATATATATATATCGTAAAATCAGCCTCAAGAGGTGAGAGGAAAGGTAGAACTTATTGTTATATTGACCCATGCTGACTGGCAGTAATAGCTGTCCTAAAAATCTTCGATAAACTTCCACATTGACAGATTTGGAGTTGTTGTCTAGAGATATCAAAAAAATTTCTCTCTTACCAATACCAATGAATTCTGTTAATTAGGTAAGGAGAGATTCACACTGCGGATAGTCTATGCTCCAAGCTCTATGACCCCTAGCTGTCTCCACCCATGCCAGGTTGTGTCTGGAAGTAATATTAGGCAGACTAAGCGAAATAACGTGCTCAAGGCTATTGCTAGCCTAGAGCTATGCTCCACAGCAGCAATGTCACTATACTATCTTGTTTCTCTTATTATTTCACCATATACCTCTGAAACTTTGCTTACACTTAAGGTGCGTGGGATTTTGCTTTATCCAAGTTACCATTCTACCATTTTTCCTCCCACATAAGACTGGATAACAAAGAGTTACCACAGATGTCTTCAGATACCACAGAAAGACCACCAGGTTCTGGTCATTATTTGGGCAAATCAGGGGCTGTTTCCTCCAGGGCAAAGATGAAACACCCCACTGTAACATCAGTTTGGAACAACTTCTCTGTTTATTCTGGAAAATAAAGCACACAATATTGAAACAATAGTTACCTTGTGTTTACTTAGATCTGGTAGCAGAACAGTAACTTTGGAAGTTCAAGACCAAGCAGCACAAAAAAGCAACATCTCAATTTGCTTTATGCCTCTCTTCCAAGGAAACAACTCCCTTGATGTCCTCCTCTCTTCCCTTTCCTCACCACTGCAATCAGTATTTTCTTATTCTGTGACCAGAACGTGACAGTCCTCTGTGACAGTCCCTCATACTGGGCAACCTGACCTAGTGAAAGATGTCCCTGCCCGCAGCAGGGGGTTTGGAACTAGTGATCTGTAAGGTCCCTTCCAACCCAAACCATTCTATGATCTATGATTCTGTATCTTCCCCCATCAATTCTGTATCTCTACCCAACACACAGGAAATGTACCACTACAAATACTGCACTGGTTCTGGCTGTGCCTATAGCCCGTTCAGCTGTGTGCATGGACAAGTGACTGTGGAAGAGCATTTTGAGCTTCCTCAGGGCTAGGCCACAGAGCCTGAAGGACAATTCTCTCCATATGCACATCAGTCGTCTGGGCCATGCCTCATCTATCAAAATGGCGCTAAAGGAAATGGCTTCGTCTGATTCCTTCCACCCAGTCATGCCTCAAACAGCCTTGGTGAACTTACAGCTATACGCGGTTTAAAATTAGACTTGTTTAATTTGCCTGTAAGATGTTTTTTTTTTTTTTTTTTTTTTTCCACCCTGCTGGAGAATGACCCAGCAGACCTTAATAAAGATGCCCTAGTCAGGTATGTAGTCAGTGCAAGTTGTCCGCAGCTCAAATGAGGCAATTGTCTTCGATTCTCGATGACAAAGGTCAATTTTTGCTCATGGCTGTGTAGCCTTTCCTATCCAGGAATGAGAAGATTCTTGTTAGGATAGGACAGGTGGCCAAAGAGGATGTGAGGAGGAAGTCTACAAAAATGTAATATTCCAGGGAAGCCAGCAAGGCAGTGAGCAGGTGCAATGGTTAGCGCATATGGACCCAACGCACGGAACACTCTGCTCATCTGCATTAATGCAGGTTTGCACAGTTAGCGTTATCTTCTGATATCTTTTAAAAGTTACCTAGCAAAGAAAAAAACTGTGGGCAATATCTGATTTCCTGTTACATCGCTGCCTGTCACAAAACTTTGCCTCCTGTCTAGTGACTGTGTCACCACATGTGCTCAACCCAAAAGATAACTAATCCATTTGCAGAAGAAAAATTCATCCCAGGGAACCCTGCATGAGATACTGGAATGTATTACTTGGTGCTGTGTTATTTCTCATTAAAAAATTAAGAAGCTGGGCGTTCAGGTAGCTTGCCTAAAATAATTACTTTTAAATACAACATTATGAAAGTCAGTAATGGGCTGGAAAAAAAAGGCAAGGCTAATTAAATTAAATTGCAGCACTTTTTTTTCTCGAAGTATATGCTTAATATTAAATGAGATGTTTAAAAATAACTACAGACAACAAATTAATAAAGAAAAATATCAGGTGAACTGAAAATTAAAAGGCGGGTGAAATTTAAATATTCATACCCTTTTTCCTTTCAGTGTTAGTGATGGTCAGGAATTTTTAACTGCAACATTTCCTGTCAGAAAATGGTATTTCCTCAGAGCGAAACAATCTCTGCGGGAATATGTTGATTATGACAAAATGGGAAGGAGGGGCAGTAAATGAATCCTTTTAGTGGTATCAAAACATTGTGTTTTGAAGCGTTTCTGAACATTACCAGCATGGTGTTTCTTTTAATTATAATAATTTTATAGTCTGGTTTAAAAGTGAAGATTGGAATAAAAGATTCAAACACTATGAGTCTTTCCACCCTTTCTAAAAGCATTTTTTTTAGATTATTTTATTTCACCTCCTTTGTCTTCAAAACCACATTTAGGAAAATTATGTTATAATTTAGCACAAAAATTTCTCAGCTCGTAATTCTTAAATAAATGAAGTTTCAGATTTCATGGGACTTTACTTAACACCTGTTCATATCTTTTGCCCCATTATTTGCTTTAGATGGGTTCACACTTGGCTCAGGAGCTGACATACATGACACCAAAGATGTTTATGGTTTTTTTTTTTTCCCTTCAAAGGTTCACATTCTTTTCAGTGGCGAACTGAAACTTAAGAAATTCTTCCCCGTCTTCTTTTCTCATTGATCATCCACTCCATCACCATTCCATCCCATCTGCCCCTTGTAAGCTAAATCAGAACATAGAAATATTTTTTTTTAATCTATTTCTTTAGATATTTGTAACCCAGAGTATTTAGATAATTATACTTGTAATGTAACCTCAATAACAGCTATCAGTGCAACTGGAGAGAGGTGGAGCAGTGGTGGTGTGTAAGTGGGAGGAAAGGTGATGAGAAAGAAGGGAAAAAGACAACTCTTCTATCAGCCTCAGCACTGAGGAAAATGTATGTTTCTGCAAAGGTTGAGAACCATCCGTAAGGATAAGCAGATCTTTACTTATTTAGACCAACTTGGTTAAAACAAGATAATCCCATTTGGTACAGGCAGGCATTAACAGAGTCATTTCACCTGCTGCAGGAATTCATCTTTGCATTGAATGTAATGGTGTAGTTGCTTAAACTTTAAACGCTCCCGACTTTAGTTAAAGCTTCTAGTATTTCTAAGACATTTGTATACACTGTTTATACATAAAATATACCCCTATGCTACACATGACATCAATATCACAGTTAAAAACAGTCGAGTTGTCTTATTTTACCAATGACTGAATGGGGGCCTAGGTGGGTTGGGATTTGGTATAAGGACTCTCATCTCAGAGGTCAAGGGTTCAAATGTATTCCAAATCAACACTAACTGAGAGTTATTACTTTTGGGTGGCCTATGTGAAATGAATGGTGGCTCTAGCCTAATTTCTAGTTGACAGATGTCTGTGCCATCAAAAAAATCCCATCATTACATTTGGCATTCTTCACATAAGCCTCAGTGTAGAAGCCAAAGACAGACTGGGCACAGAGGTGGAATTAATCTCTTATGAAAGCCCTATAGTGGGTCCTTCCAAAACAGAGATAAAACAGATTATTCAGGCAGTGTGAATGCAGTGCTAGTGCGCGTGGTTTGATCCTTCCTCTGAATAAAGAGAGGATAGCATTTTTCATGGTTTCAATCCAGTATGTTTTCGTAAAGCCCAAATTCAATTTTGCAGGGGAAAATATCTAAGAGGTTTATTTGTGCTACCGAGTTCAGATTGTGTCAACAACTCCACTGTAAACCCCACCAAACTACTAAAATTTAATCCGGGCTAAAAGTTGGTAAGGAAGTTCTCAGCTTTAAATACTATTTCAAACCACATTAAAAAATGTGTTAGGCCACTTATAAGTTAAAATACCCAAGGCTAAATAAAAATAATAAAAACGTCCTTTCATCTAAGTGTGGAATGCAAAGAGGAAATCGACTGTCAAATATGCTATGGTTTAAAAAATATTCCTGTGTCTGTGCATCAAATGAGTAAGCTTTGACAAGTCTTTCTGATTAAGTCTGAGGATACTTGAGAGGTTCTTCTTGCTTGAACTTTTGGGAATATGCTATCAGCAGGTCCTGAAGACAAACCACAGAGAGCTTTAAAAAATGTGAGTGATAACATTTTGAAATCACTGCAGAACTCTACTGCCACAAAGAAAAAATATGTAGATTTGGCTTAGTCCCAATGGGAAGATGAGCTGCATAGTTTTGTGCAGCTTGAAGGCGTTAAATTTGCCTAGTGGGAAGACCAGTTAGAATTACAGCAGTTTAAGCATGAAAAATAAGAGTATGCTGCACATCAGCTCTCTCTATTCTCAAGCAGATACTGTGAGCTTTAATTTTTTCTGCATTTCTCAACTGAAAAAAGAAAAATAATCAATGATTTTAAGAAAAAAAATGTAACACTTTTTACTTATGCATAATAAAAGCATATTTTTCTACATTCATCCTTGAGATCACAAGCCTGAAAAGGGGTAGATCTTGGCACCAAAAAAATTTATCAGATAAATCCTTTTAAGTGAGATGTAAAGTGTTGGATCCTAAATCCACTAGGGCTGTCTCTAAGCTCTGGGCGCTCTGATGCTTCTCATTTTCCATGGCACTTAGCTGCTGTGCACTGACTCAAGAAGAATGGGACCCAACGTGAACCACTCTGGGAAGGAAACTCAGGGATGCAGAAAGCTGCTGCCTTCTCTAAACTGGTCCAAGCACAGGCAGCTGGGAAAGCAGGAACATGGAGAACGATGGGGATAGCTTCTTGCCTGCAAGTTAGGTGTTGCTCGGACCAAACGGACATCAAGCATAAAGCAGTTGTGCAACTGGTGCCCCAGGAGAAAAAAAAAAAAAAAAAGTCCCATCATAAACACTGGACAGTCTGAAAATTTATCAAAACTTTCCATAAAAAGGTTTATGTTTCGTATGTGTTTAAGGAGGAAAAAAAAAACAAAAAAAACAAAAAAACACCGATTCAAGGCACTTTGGGGAACAATGGCACATTTACAGGAAAAGTACTGAATTAGCTATTTTTTTTTTCCTGTCTCTAAATTCTGTGAATTCTGTAGAGCTAAACAGTAGATAAAAACAACATTGTGGGAATATGACATGTTCATAGAAGAGTTAGTATAGAAAAATTCATCCACAGTTTCCAGAGATCACAGGGTCTTGAATAACAACCTATAACCAGAACTAAAAGATTTAACAAAACGTCTGTAGGGAATCAAATAATTCTAAGACGAGCTACCTAAGTAGCCAGTAAAAAAGAAGGGTACTTCATCTTGATTTAACTCCTAACTCAAGCGCTACTTCTAGAGGCCTATTTCTTCATGATTGCACTGTGAAATGCACATGATTGTGTTAGTGCCCGATTTGTAGGAGCTAGGGTCTGGCTCATTACTTAAAGAAGAGCTTGTTTGTTTGGAAGAGGAAACGGTGTTTGTGAGCTCCCTAAACAAAGAGAAGGTTTGGTGCAGCATTTAGCCGCTGCGGGGCTGTTGCGTGAGGCGAGGCCGGGGCTGCCCCGTGCCGGGCACAGCCGGCCCCATCGGCCCCACCGCAGGGCACGGCCGGGCCCAGCAGCCA